>SJXQ01011619.1:785402-825695 GCA_006408695.1 Aepyceros melampus
GGGGCTCCCAAATCACTGCAGATGGTGATTGCAGCCATGAAATTAAAAGATGCTTACTCCTTGGAAGAAAAGTTATGACCAACCTAGATAGCATATTCAAAAGCAGAGACATTACTTTGCTGACTAAGGTCCGTCTAGTCAAGGCTATGGTTTTTCCTGTGGTCATGTATGGATGTGAGAGGTGGACTGTGAAGAAGGCTGAGCACCAAAGAATTGATGCTTTTGAACTGTGGTGTTGGAGAAGACTCTTGAGAGTCCCTTGGACTGCAAGGAGATCCAACCAGTCCATTCTGAAGATCATCCCTGGGATTTCTCTGGAAGGAATGATGCTGAAGCTGAAACTCCAGTACTTTGGCCACCTGATGCAAAAAGTTGACTCATTGGAAATGACTCTGATGCTGGGAGGGATTGGGGGCAGGAGAAGAAGGGGACGACCGAGGATGAGATGGCTGGATGGCATCACTGACTCGATGGACCTGAGTCTGAGGAGTTGGTGATGGACAGGGAGGCCTGGCGTGCTGCGATTGATGGGATGGCAAACAGTCAGCACAACTGAGCAACTGAACTGAACTGAACATATAGCTCTCATAAACACTTGACATCATGCACTCTGCTGCTGCTGCTAAGTCACTTCAGTCATGTCTGACTCTGTGCGACCTCATAGACTGCAGCCTACCAGGCTCCCCTGTCCCTGGGATTCTCCAGGCAAGAACACTGGAGTGGGTTGCCATTTCCTTCTCCAATGCATGAAAGTGAAAAGTGAAAGTGAAGTCTCTCAGTCATGTCCGACCCTCAGCAACCCCGTGGACTGCAGCCCACCAGGCTCCTCTGTCCATGGGATTTTCCAGGCAGGAGCACTGGAGTGGGGTGCCATCTGGAACCTGCAAAAAGCTGGGACTAGATCCCTGTTTGGCAGGTGCCTATTGATATGGCCTTGAGAAAGTAGATTACACCACGTTTCTTCATTTGTGGACTTCTTAAAACTTACCTCACAACATAAATTAACGAAGATAATGTTATAGTCTCTAGCAGCATTGGAATTCAGAAACTGTGTCTATTACCTAAAGTATGAGAGTAGTAAAGGAGTCAAAAATATACAATGGAGAAAGACAATCTCCGTAACAAGTGGTGCCAGAAAAATTGGTCAACCACATGTAAAAGAATGAAACTAGAACACTTTCTAAACCATACACAAAAATAAACTCAAAATGGATTAAAAATCTAAATGTAAGACCAGAAACTATAAAAATCTTAGCAGAAAACAGACAAAGCACTCTGTGACATAACTCACAGCAAGATCCTCTATGACCCATCTCCCAGAGTAATGGAAATAAAAACAAAAATAATTAAATGGGACCTAATTTAACTTAAAAACTTTTGCGCAATGAAGGAAACTATAAGCAAGGTGAAAAGGCAGCCTTCAGAATAGGAGAAAGCAGTAGCAAACAACTGACAAAGAATTAATCTCCAAAATATTCAAGCAGCTTATGAAGCTCAATACCAGAGAAATGAACAACCCAATAAAAAATTGAGCAAAAGAGCTAAATAGACAGTTCTTCAAAGAAGACATACAGATGACTAATCAACACCACTCATTATTAGGGAAATGCAAATCAAAATCACAGTGAGGTATCATCTCACACTGGTCAGAATGGCCGCCATTAAAAAGTCTACAAACAATACATCCTGGAGACAGTGTGGAGAAGAGGAAACCCTCTTATATTGTTGGTGGGAATGCCAACTGGTACAGCTACTATGGAGAACAGTGTGCAGAGTCCTTAAAAAACTGAGAATAGAACTGCCATATGACCCAGCAATCCCACTGCTGGGCATACACACAGAGGAAACCAGAATTGAAAGCGGCATATGTACCCCGATGTTCATCTCAGCACTGTTTACAATAGCCAGATATCCATCGGCAGATAAATGGATAAGAACATTGCGGTACGTATACACAATGAAATATTATTCAACTATAAAAAGGAATGCATTTGAATCAGTTCTAATGAGGTGGATGAAACTGGAGCCTATTATACAGCATGAAGTAAGTCAAAAGAGAAGCACCAATACAGTATATTAACACATACATATGGGATTTAGAAAGACTACGAAAGAGACAGATGTAAAGAAAGTCTTTTGGACTCTGGGAGAAGGCGAGGGTGGGATGACTTGAGAGAAGAGCACTGAAACGTGTGTATTATCATATGTGAAACAGAGGACCAGTTCAAGTTCGATGCATGAAGCAGGGCACTCACAGCCAGTGCTCTGGGACAACCCAGACGGATGGAGTGGGGAAGGAGGTGGCAAGGGGTTCAGGATGGGGGAACATATGTGAGGAAAAAAGAAAAATGCTTATTTTAATGTGAAAGAAAATATGAAGTCATTTAACACAGAGGGACACATGGGGCCCCAATTTGTGTTTGTGTTCATGCATCCTATACCTGGAGATATTTAGGATTAATGAATTTTGTTTTGTTTTCCATTTTAAGTGTTAGGATTGTATCTACAAGGACTCTTTCCTCAACGCATGTCATCAACTTATAAGGAGGTAAAGAAAGTTAGTGACTTATTACACCTGGAACAAACCTATCCCATTAGCAGTCCTTGGGTGGAGTGAATCATCTCCAGTCATCACTTTAATGAGACTGCTCTTATGCACAGAGGGAGCGGAGCCCTGGCTGCATGATACAGCCATTTCACCTTAATCACAAAGGGACTTTCTTTCTGACTGAGTGTTCCTTCTAACTGTACTTCTTGATCTCACAGACACTGGAACAATTTGTCCGAAATCTAGGTGGCAGTGACATGAAGCAAGTATTGAGGGAATCATTTTCTCACTTTTATTTTTGCCTCTCTTTGTTCTTTCCTCTTCCTTTGAGTGAAATGAGTTCCAGACAAACTAAGATCCATCGTACACATTTCTGTCAATGTTAGAAAGAGAGTATTTCACTTTGATTAAGAATCCAGTTTAAATAATAATGAGTCCCAAGAATTGCAACTAACTGCCTTATTTTTGTAAGTTAGAGGAAAACCCTTAATTTAGTTCCATACAGGAAAATCCATTTAAAATGTAATTCAAGGTTACCCAGCAAGAATATTTCAAACACCCAACTGTAAAGGTCTATGAAGATAAAATGTACTGATAACAAGGAGTGAGATGTAAAGATAAAGCAACTGTTGCTTACCCACAGGCTTTTTTTTTTAATGTATCACCATAAATTTATTCAGAATAACTCAGTGCATGTTCTGAGGAAAGATTTCCAAGACCATGATGATGGACAAGAAGAGAGATAGTTCATAAAAATGTATTAGGGTCAAAGTTATGATCCATTGGATGATAGAAGCCGTGTCACTGACTTCCCTCATGGTGAAGACAAGTGAACCCACTAACTAGCCCAGGCATGGGTTCCATGGCAGACGAAGAAGTATAATGTGCAGCAGACACTGCTCAGGCCCAGGTGACACAAATGTGGGCAGGACACAGCCCTGTCCTTGGGAGTCAGTCATCCAGTGGACAAGCGTAAGTATGTCAGACAGGACCCAGGTCATGAGAGAGCTGGATGGAGACAGGGGGGCGGTGCAGGGGACAGAGTGCTTAGGTCTGACTGGTGTAACAATCAGCAAGGCTCCCTGGAGGAAATGATAACTGTGATGGAATTTAAAAAATAGTAAAGTTGAAACAGACAGAGAAGCTGACAGAGGATGTTACAGAAAGAAGGAATAGTGTGAACACAGACACAGATATTAGAAAAGGAATAGTTTGTCATTCAGGATGCTTGAAATGTGGGTATCTGAAGATTAAGATGAAACGATAGTATCTGGATTCAGACTGTGAGAATAGCAAATTTGCATCTTAAAACGTGGTAAAGTGGGGAAACTGAAGTTTTCAGTGAACCTTAGGATGAATGTTAAATGATGGTGCTTAATTCTGAAAAGTTAGGACACTGTTTAACATTCATAACATGTAACATATATAGCTGCTACAGAATGAGGTGATGACAGCATTTCATTCAATGCTCTGACCATCAGTAAACCATGTCCCACCTCACTAGGGAGAAAAGGGAGAGGAGCTAATTCTGTTGAATATACCATGTATGCTAGATATGGAATAGATATCTCTAACTATTCAGATGAATAAAACACGGCATATTTCTCCAAATCACGCCAAATAGGCTAGAAGAGGAAAGAAGCAATCACCATAGAGTGCGATGAATACCACAAAAGAGACGCGTGCAGAGTCTGGAGGCAGCTCAGAAGAGAGGCCAAGGAAAACATTATGAAGGAGATGCCACTTCAGCAGTGATGGGAAGGACAACTGAGTGGTCCCTTGTGAGGCTTCCCAGGTGGCGCAGTGGTTCTACCTGCCAAAGCAGGAATCTCAGGAGACAGGTTCAATCCCTGGGTCAGGAAGATCCCCTGGAGGAGGAATTGGCGACCCACTCCAGTATTGTTGCCTAGAGAATTCTATGCACAGAGGAGCCTGGCGGGCTCCAGTCTGAAGAGTCACAAAGAATCTGACATGACTGAACACTCAGGCATACATGCTATGGGGAGTGTTGAGAAAAAATGTGAAATTAAAAGCCCCTTCGGTATGGAATCCCTATGGTGAAAGGAATGAGTAGAATGGGAGTAGTTTGGGGGATGGAGAAGACCAGACTGAATAGGCTGAAAGAAGTGTCATCTTCTGGGTCCATAATTGCCATCTAGACTTGATTCTGTCCTGGACAGGACTTTGTAGAAGATATTTCAGAGGGACTAACTATATCAGACTTACGTGATATAAGTGTGGTGAATCAGAATAGAAGCAAATGGAAAATGAGAGGCAGAAGACCTAATAAAAGATGATTGTAACTGGACAGGGGTGCAGAAGAAATGAGAAGTTGCCCTATTGGGGATGTGTCATGGCTCAGATGGTAAAGAATCTGCCTGCCATGCAGGAGACCAGGGTTTGATCCCTGGGTGAGGAAGGTCCTCTGGAGAAGGGAAGGACTACCCATTCTAGTACTCGTGCCTGGAGAATTTCATGGACAGAGGAGCCTGGCAGAGTGTGGTCCATGGGGTCTCAAAGAGTCAGACACGACAGAGTGACTATCATTTTAGTTTCATTTTTGGAATCTGAGCAAAAAGGATTTTCTGATGATCCAGAGATGAGAAACAGAAAAGAATAATAGAAGACCTTTAGATTTTTGACTTTTGAACTATGTAGTTGTTGGTGACATTTACTGAAATGGGAGAGACAGGAGATATAAAGTGGATATGACATGAAGAGTTTTGTGTTCACTGATGAGTTTGGAAAGAGTAATTTTGTTGGAATGGTGAAAGAAGACACATTAAAATAGGTTCAGGGTAAGACGCGATGTGATATTCTTCAAGTTCATGTAAACAAGATCAGTCTGTGGTCATAAAGCTAGTGCTTCATGGACAGAGCACGTACAATATTCACAACTTCATATAAATATATATTCTTTTTTTATTGCGTTTTTGTGAAATATATGCTGACCAGCAGTAACGTTTGTGTTACTCAAACATGTTTTGAATTTCTGCTAAGATTGAACTCAGGTACTTTGAGTTATATACTGTCTGTCCACCAAAAGGCTGAGAAAGTGAACGTTTTCCTGATGGACTTCCTCATGCTTGAGCCTCTATTCCAGGTTACAGTGAAATCAGCAGGTAAGTGAGTGACGAATCAAAGGTTTCTCAGAGAGTGTACCTTAGGTTAAATGGATTCAAAGATGAATGAATAACTCAGACAAAATAAAAGTGAGTTTGCACTTATTAATTCAACAAAATGTAGTGAAAACTCACCTCTCTGCAGAATGCTTCAAGTGGGGATGGAAGAAGAATTTGCTGAGCTCTCTGCGGTCTGGAAGCCAGCAGAGAAGTTAAAAACATGGCAATAGCACAAAGCGCTATTTAATCATTATTAAGGGATTCATAACCTAGTAGGCTGGGGATTGCAAAAGCATGGCAAGGATTCAGGCAGAGGAAAAAGTTATATCGAACACTAACCACATTTAGGGTTAAAAAAAGCTGGGGATGTAGTGTGGCCAGTGGATTGGGTGATGACCAGTGTCCCAAGGGTAGCCGTGAGCTAAATTAACAGACTGAATTTATTAAGGTGTGGCAATGTTGTTTGGATAACAAAACAAAACTAAAAAAACAAAAATCTTGAACTGGGGCACTATTAAAAGCTAATTTTTATTGAGCAGTTTTCATGTCTTTACTATCCAAATGTTCACATTTATTAACTAATTTTTTCCCAAATTATCCCAAAGAAATGAATGCTACTATTATCTTTATCTCTGTTATTGAGGAAACCCAGGCTGCGTAGGACAATAAATGGTAAAATTAGGATTAGCACTCGGGCTGTGTGCCTGAAAGCTTACATGTAGTACCATGTACTAACAATATTTTATTTAAAAACGAGCTTATCCACAGTCAACACTGCAGTAGCCCTATAAGACTTCCATACTGTGGTATACTATACTTCTAGCATTAGTCCAACAAATTCCAGAGTGAGGTATTTGTATTAATTAGTTTATTAAGTTAACATAGCAAGCCTCACTTTAAAAAGGAGTGGGGAAAGGATTTTTAATGTGATTTTCAAAGTGAAAAATAACAGTGGAATGAGATTAAACAGCTGAGATTGTGTGTCGAGAAATGAGACCCAGATAGCCTTGCATTTCAGTTCATTTGGGCTGATATAACAAAGTACCATGGACTGACTGGTGTATAAACAGCATTTATTTCTCACAGTACCAGGCACGGAGAAATCCAAGATCCAAGTACCTCAGACTCTGTGTATTATGAGATTTACTTCCTTGTAATGACTGTCTTTTTTACTATAATTGCACATGGTGGAAGGTTGGAGAGCTGACTCTCTTGGTCTCTTTTATAAGGACATTAACCCCATTCATGGGCACTCCACCTTCAAGACCTGATTCCCTCACAAAGATCCCACCTCATGATATCATCACACTGGGAGTTAGGCTTCAACATATGAATCTTTCAGTTCAGTTCAATCACTCAGCCGTGTCCGACTCTTTGCAACCCCATGGCCTGCAGCACGCCAGGCCTCCCTGTCCATTGCCAACTCCTGGAGCTTACCCAAGCTCAAGCCCATTGAGTCTTGGTGATGCCATCCAACTGTCTCATCCTCTGTTGTCCCCTTCTCCTCCCACCTTCAGTCTTTCCCAGCATCAGGGTCGTTTCAAATGAGTCAGTTCTTCGTATCAGGTGGCAAAGTATTGGAGTTTCAGCTTCAGCATCAGTCCTTTCAATGAATATTCAGGACTGATTTCCTTTAGGATGGACTGATTTGATCTCCTTGCAGTTCAAGGGACCCTCAAGAGTCTTCTCCAATACCACAGTTCAAAAGCATCAGTTCTTCAGCGCTCAGCATTCTTAGGGGAATCAAACATTCATAGCAACTTGAAGGCGAAGAGAACTTTTAGCGTGTAGAAGAGTAGACGTCAGCCATGTAGTACGCATTGACTTTAGAGTGAAGAAGCAACTACTATTCAATAAACTTCATGATGCCCAGAGAAGATCTTGTTTGATTTAGCAGTTTAATGATCACTAGTGTTCTTAACCCCTAAGAAAGTGGACAGAACAGAAACCAAATATGTTTTTTTTTGCAGAGAGAGAAGTGAAGGGCTGTGAGTTCCAGGGAGGCAGGCAGTCAGGGAGGATCCCTGACGTGAAAAAACAATATCTGGAAACATGTTATGTTCTGAAAGAAGGAAGATCCCTCCCTGGAAGTCTGGTAAACTGGCTGCCTGACGCTTTCACTCCATAAACTTTAATTCCATCTCCAAATAAACCATGGTCCCTCACACCAGGTGGACTCCTGTGTGTTCTAGGTGGGTGGAACCATCTCCTTTCCTTGCCTCTCACATGACTTCAGAAGTACTAGAAGGCGGAAGTGTCTTCTTTCCCAGCCTTCAGTCCCATTTCTCCCAGCAAAGCAGCATTCAGTGGACTAAGATAGCTGTTAACTACCTAATAAATAAGAAGTATTAAACAAGACTCAGAGTAACAGAGCTGTGGAGGGGTGAGAGGTACCCAGAGCTAGTCAAGTGTCCCAGCAGCTCACTCTTGAGGGTGCCGCTTTGTAAGCAAAGGCGCTGATGGGCATCGTGGAGCACCAGGGCTTTCCAGTTCCCACCTGTTGTCAACAGGTGAGGATAAATGCAAACAGGAGCAGTGCTTCATAGCACGACAGGAGTTGAACAAGCTCATCACTAGCACTGTGGGAGAGATTAACAGTGTCTGGGTCTGAACAGCCTCTGTTCACAGCTGATGTATGCATATGTGTGTGTTTCTGTGTGTGATATAAAACTACGTGGGATTTTTTTTTTTTTTTCAACCAGCTTGTGTGCACAAGTAGAATGTGCCTGAGAAGATAGTAAGAACAAGTGTTTGGAATAAAATTATTTGCATATATTCCCTCGCCATCCCCTGCAAAAATGTCATTCTAGTATAGCTGAAGGATAGAAGTCCAGAGTATGTCCTCTGGGATGGTTGATGTGACACACTGATTGTGAGCAATATCACTCAGACCCCTCCAGATGAAAGGCAGAATGGCTGCTGAGCACTGAACTTCCTTCCATTGCTACAGGAAGGGTGAAAAAATAGGAAGGCACCATGGGCTTCATAATTTAAAGCACCCAAAGCAAAATGAAAATGCAGGGTCCCTTGCTCAAAAGATGATTAAGAATTTCAAGACGGCTACTGCAGATCATTTAACGAGTGCATTGCCCTTCCAAATTGCTACAGAGGTCACACACCCATGAAGTTGGCCTTGTTTAAAGGATGCCAGGACTGGGGACTCCTTGGAAATAGTCCTAAACATTTTCATTATTTCGTACGACTTAGAACCCCAGCATTTATTATTTAACATTCCCACAATACCCCAAATTCTTAAAAATTAACCTATCTTTAAAAAAATGATGTTTTGTGTATATCAGGGGTAGCTTTGAAGGATTTCACAAGTGGTCATGGTACCTGGAGCTTACCTCCTCCACCCTCCACTCTTTTCCCTCCATTTCCTGTCCTTCTCCAAGTCCCAAGTCACAGGAAGAGGATCTGGGAAAGGTCTACATGTTTCTGTTTATTTTATTTCATTTTTTTAACCAAATCAGCACATTTTCCTGCTTCAGTTAACTTCTCTTTGAAATAGCAAAAGTGAATCCCCTTTAAGCCCTTTTTTCCCCACTCTTAGCAGCAGGGAATGTAAATTCTCAGCAATATTACAAGCCATGCCTAAAACTTGCTTATTGCTTGCTCACCGTGACCTACAGAGGACCTGCTGCCAGAGATTCCCCTTGTCAGTAACCCTTGACATTCAAAGGCCACTTTGTGGACACTGCTGTTGTTGCTGTTGTCAAAATATACCTGCATATGTAGGGAAAAAATAAGCAAGGGATACAAAGAACTGGTTACCAGTAACAATGCAAAAAAAAAAAAAAGGAAAAATAAAAACATGTGTTTTTCTTGTTACTTATAGAAAAAAACACTTATTTTAAGTGTTTCAAAGAAAACAAGTTTGAGGATATGTCTGTGAATTAAAAATTATACAGAAAACCAGAAACTCTGGTAGGGAGACATATACATAGATGAGTCTCCTTCACTTTAAAGGTTTGCAATGGATAAGGTATTAAGAGACAAAATTCAACCAAGTAAATTTAAAAATCAAATTGTCTTTTTTCAACGACTCATGGACTGGACAACATCCCATTGAGTTAAACAGAAAGGAGTCCTAAGACTTGTACAAAATAAAAAACTTTTATGGGCAGAAAAGTGGACCAGGCAAGGAAAGAGGGGCTTGTTTCAGGCAGGGACCCCCTCCCTTTAGAACTTGAATGAGGTCTCCCAGGCAGACCCCTCACTCATGCTGACCAAGAGATTCCAGACTGGCTGCTGAAGATGACATCCCAGGGTGGGGAGGTTGAAAATGCAATTATGTTAGGTCCTTAGTCTCGGTTTAGTGACATGGGCTTAGTACAAGAGACTCCATTTGAGACCTGTTGTTTATTTATTTATTATTTATTCATTTATTTTGACAAAGGTTACACCATAACCACCTCTTGCCTACAAACTGAATCAAGTTTCAAACTGTAATCGAATCTTCATTTTCTCATGAACTCATTTTCTGCATTAATGGTAAGTAGGAAGATAGGACATGAAAGTATCTATGAGGGAAAAAGAATCTGTTTAATAATATATAAAAGACATTGCAATTATGGCCTAATTCACTTTTTCTCCTAACCCAACTAAAAAGGCATGCATTTACCCAGGACCTTTCTTCCTGTGATGGTACAGCTGGCTGGCTTTTCAGCAATTTGTTTTAAAATCTGCTTATTGACCAAGACAGAGATTTGAAGCGAGGTGGGTATGCCTGGCAAGAACTGAATGATTAATCATATCACTCAGCTATCTGTAATTAAAAGACAAACAAAGAAAACCCACATTTGATTTCTGACCAAGAAGCCAGGGAGGAAGTTCTTTTTTTAACCAAACAGAAAAGAAGACAGATGCATCTACAGGGTTAAGGCAGTTAAATAGAAAGATATATGTTTTAACGGAGTTGTGCTTTAAAATTACTTCTAATTTATCCACTTACCAGTCATGTATTGAGGTAAAATGATCAGCAGTAACGTGCTGCAGAAAGACATATACTTTTTTAATTGTAGCCAAGAGGAAAAAAAGCAGCATGGAATAACTTAATCGTTGCTAATTATAATATCACTGAGGTAATTACAATAGATTTTGATTGTCTCATTTTCACACCAGAGGAGGGCACAACGCTGGCGTTTCTCTTAATACATATTTGTTTTTAGAGAAGAGCTGACAATTACACTAATTGTAGTCACAGCATGAAACTTTGTTTTTAAAGAAAAATTCGTCTACATGTCACATGGAATAAAGGCACCCTTTCTCTTTGGTTTAGATGCAAATTAAAGACACATTAATTGCCTTGTTTATTGTGGTAAGAGATCTCTGCATTATTGCAAGCATTACCAATTTTATAGGAGCAAAATCCATTTCAAAGTCCCCAACATCTCAAGAAAGTGTCCCGTTGCTTAAATGAGTCACTTTTATGAAGGCTTTGGAAGACAGCCTGTTCACTTCGCCAGAAGCCACTCTGACCTTCAAATTTATCACTTGCGTTTAGGAAGGTGAGGGAAAATCTTGAAAAGAAAATGCCAATGAAAGCTGAATTGTTAAATGCATCTCATTCTACTGCCGAAAAAATTCGTTTAGGTAGCCAGCAGCATCTGCGTGTATAGATGTATTTGTGAGGAACTGCCTAACAAAGTCTCCTCACAGGGACACCAGAAAGCCGGAGAGGAGAGGAGAGGAAATCAGAGGCCAGACCTCAAGGGCCATCGGGACTGGTGTCTGGCCAACCGGTTGCTTCCTCTTGCCCCTGTGTGGGTTGCAGTCCAGTGAATGCATCCTCTCCTTCGTGGTAAGGACACAGTCTCAGAACTGTTGCTTCCCCTTGTACTTTATGAGATATTATGCATGGTCTCCCGCATTGACCTGCCCAGTAAGCTGTAACTGAACTGCTGGTCATTTCCATCACCTCCATTTATTATCATCTTGCCCAAACTAGCAGAGGAGGACGGACAGCTAGCCAGCTAAAAAAGGAGATAAAGGTAAAACTTGAATTAGGTATTTGGCTAGTTGCTAAGGTTCCTAGGACACAGTAGGCATTATTGACCCTATTGACACTTTATTGTGTCAAAAGCAGTATTTTAAAAATCCACATCCAACGTATTTTGAGTGATGAGAGGTACTCAACGAGGTACTACACAGAGAAATAAAGCAACCATATAGACTATTCAAAGTGTCTTATGCTGCAATGAGTCTTACCAGGCAGTGGTAAGATCCTGGTATTATTGACTGCATAATTAGTGTAAAATTATACATTAGAGGGAAGAATATATTTATTACACAATAAGTAGCCATTATAAAACCCTGTGGGTTTTGTGGGGCTCTTGAAATATATTTGACATACAATGCTGTGTAAGTTTAAGATATGCAACATGTCGATTTGATACATTTATATATTCCAATACAATTACCACTGTAGCATTAGCTGGCAACTTTATCACCTCACATAATTATTATTTCTTTTTGGGAGGGTGGGAATAATTAAGTTCTTGATATTGCAACTTTGGCCACCTGATGCTAAGAACTGACTCATTGGAAAAGACCCTGATGCTGGAAAAGATTGAAGGTACGAGGAGATGGGGACGACAGAGAATGAGATGGTTGGAAGACATCAATAAGTTGATGAACATGAATTTGGGAGTTGGTGATGGACAGGGAAGCCTGGGTGCGCAGTCCATGAGGTCGCAAAGAGTCGGACATGATTGAATGACTGAACTGAACTGATTGGAATGTCGATATTTATAATATGATATTATTGTTTATAATCACCATACTGTGAATTAGGTCTCCAGGACTTATTTATCTACTAGCTGCTAGTTTGTACCCTTAAAAAACATCTCTCCTATTTTCTCACCCTTGTCCCCTACTAACTGCCATTCTACTCTGTTTTTATGAGTTTGGCTTTTATAGATTCTACATATAAGTGATATCATATAGTATTTGTCTTTATCTGACTTATTTAGCTAAGCATAATGTTTTCAAGTGCCATCCATGGAAAGATTTTCTTCTTTCTCATAGCTGAGTAATATTCATATATATCTCCCTATTTATATGTAATATTAATATTTTATATCACGTCTTGTTGTCCACTCATCCATTGAGAAGCACTGTCTGTCTCCTGAGGTCACAAGTATGAGGGGATACCTCAGTGTGGTTTTGGTTTGCATTTCCTTGATGATTAATGACCTTTGGCCATTTGGTTTTGCTCTTTGTAAAAAAATATCAACTTAGTTCCTTTGGCCATTCTTTAAACTGGATTGTTTATTGTTATTATATTGTATGAGTTTCTTATATATCTTAAATATTGACTCCTCATCTTACGAACAGTTTGCAAATATTTTCTCCCATTTTCTATGTAATTTTAGTTAGTTAACTGGGTTTTTTTTGCTGCACGGAAGCCTTTTTTGCTTTTGTCATTTGTACTTTTGCTTGTGTCGGATCCAAAAAATAATTGTCAAGATCAATGATTGTAGCTTCCCCCCACCTTCTTTTCTGTAGGAGTCTTATGATATCAGATCTTCTGTTTCCATCTTTGGTCCATTATGAGTTAATTTTTGGGAATGGGATCAAATATAGGTCCAACTTTATTTTTCTACATGTGTTTCTCTGGTTTTCTCAACACCAATTGATAAAAAGACGCTGCTTTCCCCATTGGGTGTCCCTAGCTCTCCTGCTAGGTATTAGGTGAGGTTTAGCTGATGGGGCTTCATTTTGCTGTCTATTCTGCTCCATGGGTCTGTGTGTCGAGTTTTGTGGCAGTGCCATACTGTTTTATTTGTGCTTTGTGGTATAGTTTGAAATCAGGAAGTGTGATGCTTTGTTCTTCTTTCTCATGTTTGCTTTGAGTATTTGGAGTATTTTGTGGTTCTATACAAATTTTAGAATTTTCAAAAAATTTTCCAGAAAATACCATTGAAATTTAAATAGGGATTGTGTCAAATCTATAGATGACTTTGGGAGAATAAACATTTAAGCAAAAGTAATTTTTCCAGCTCATAAATATAAGATATCTTTTCATTTGTTTTGTATTCAGTTTCTCTCAAAATTTTTGGAGTTTTCTAACTTTCACTTCCATGATTAAATTTATTCATAGGTTTGTCATTGTTTTTAGTGTTTGTTAATGAAATAGTTTTTTTTTTCATTTCTTTTTCAGATCTGTCAGAGTATAGAAATACAACTGATTTCTGTATATTGATTTTATATCCTGCAATTTTGCTAAATTCATTGATTAGTTTCAACAATTTTTTTGGGGGGGTCTTTGGGATTGTTTATATGTAAAATTATGTAATCTTCAAATAATAACAATGTTACTTCTTATTTTACATTTAGACATCTTTTATTTCTTTGTCTTTCCTGGTTGTTCTAGCTAGGACTTCTGGAACTATGCTAAAATAAGAGTGGAGAGAGTGGGAATCCATGTCTTGTTCTTGATCCTAGAGGAACTTCCCACCACTGAGCTAGCTTTGGGTTTGTCATATATAGTCTTTATTATATTGAGATGTCTTCTTTTATACCCATTCTGATGAAGTATGAATTCCTGTTTTACTATTTTGAATTTTTAATTTATTTCACTTGCTAAGGAATCATTACAGAAAATTGCACATTAAATATGTCTGCCGAGGTATGCAAGATGGACATTCTAGTCATCAACAGAAAATCAACAGAAGAGTGTAGACACTTCTGGACATTTCTCAGTATAGCGGTTCACATTTCAAGAACCCCTAAGCCCCTAGAACACCTGGTTCTAGGTGATTTTACTTTTCTGTGACACAGTCAAGTTTTCCATCTTTTCCACTGACCTCTTACATACAATTTCCTCATCTTTATTGCTGCTATACAATTTTAATCTCAAACCTTATGATTTCTCCATCAGCTCTGCAACAAATCCTAATTAGCCTTCCTATTTTCTATTACCCCAAAACCAATCCACTAGCATAGCCTAAGCAAGAAAATCCATGTTTGTAACTTTCCTTTGCTCAGGGGTTACTGCTCATTGCCTGATAAATAAAATCTCCATTTCTGAACATGGCTTACAAAATCATTTACTATCCTTTCCTCACTTATAGTTATATTATTCTAGCCAAGCCAGGTAACTTGAGGAAGTACAGATAGCATTCAAGAGCAAGATATACTGGCATTAAGGAAATCAGCTTTCTTAGCTATTGCTGTGTTTGCTTTTGAACACTCGGTTTTATTACATTAATAAATGATGGGGGAAAATACCTATTATGACCATGTGAGACTGCAATCAGATATAACATTGCCTGATAAATAAAATCTCCATTTCTGAACATGGCTTACAAAATCATTTACTATCCTTTCCTCACTTATAGTCATATTATTCTAGCCAAGCCAGGTAACTTGAGGAAGTACAGATAGCATTCAAGAGCAAGATATACTGGCATTAAGGAAATCAGCTTTTTTAGCTATTGCTGTGTTTGCTTTTGAACACTCGGTTTTATTACATTAATAAATGATGGGGAAAAAATACCTATTATGACCATGTGAGACTGCAATCAGATATAGATATCCACTTGCCCCTGGTGCCTGGTCATATGGCCAGTTTTTGGACCATAGTGCTTGGGCACATGGGTGATGTTTGTTGAATAACAGTAGCTACGATCACCATCACCACATCATCATTTCTCTTGTTGTCCTATCTCTATGTGTTTCTTCTCTTAATCTAAAATGTTACTTCTTTATCTCCAAAAGATACCCACCTACTAAGACTTTGCCCCTTTTAGGAAGTAAATGCCCCGTCTTTGTGTATCACCCTTGCCTGTACTTTTTAAAAGTGTTCATCAGATGTCCTTTATTTCACTCCTCAGATCAGTAGACTCTGAGCCAGACACTTAAGAATTCAAAGCTAGTAAGGCTGAGACCTTTACCTACTTGAAAAGGCAGAGCTCTTGCTGAATTTGGACAACACATTAGAGAGAGTTCCTCTCCCTCAAGTCTCAGATCCAGGCTCCCCCAGTTCTGTTGAATTTCCCTCAAGATTTGCCATTTCATTCATCTTCCTATTCATCCCTGAGGCCACCTTCTCAATTTAGGCATTGCTATAATAAAATAGGGCTTCTCTGGTGACTCAGCGGTAAAGGACCCTCCTGCTCGTGCAGGAGACTCGGGTTCAATACCTCAGTTGGGAAGATCCTTAGAGAAGGAAATGGCAACCCACTTTTTGCCTGGAAAATCCTATGGACAGAGGGGCCTGGTAGGCTACAGTCTATGGGGTCACAAAGTGTTAGATATAACTCAGCAATGACTCAGCAACTAAATACCAACAATAAAACCAGAAGATGTGGCTAAAATCAAAGAATAACAAGAATTCTTGGAAAAGAAGGTAGATTCCCCCAAAATTCAATGAATAGGTTATATAAAAATACAGATGGCTAAAAATTGATTTGAGGGATGTTGGAAGATAATAAATAAATTTCCCATTGCAAGAGTAAAATAAGAAGAAATAAAAATATTAGTAACAATATAAAATAGAGGCTTTACCCACCTGCTCCCACTATTATGTATTAATAGTAAGAATTCCAGAACAAAAGATAAACAATGAAGAAATACTGGAATAAAATTGTTCAGAGCAGAAGACATACATTAGTTTTTAGATTAAATGAGTCACCTTCATCCTATTCCAAGGAGAGTTGGATGAAATGAAATAAGAAGACACACTTTTGGATATATTCTGGGGATGTTTCTGACCTTCTAGGACTAGGAAGCAGTGAAAATGCTCCCTAAGGTTTCAGAAAAAAAAATCAGGAAGCAGAGATGTATATACTTGCATTATTTAAAATGTAAAGGCTTGCACCAAAAAAAAAGAAACTATTAAGGGTTATTTCTGGGGAGTGGGTTTGGAGAAAGTGGTGAAAAAAAAAGAGTTTAACTTCCTAAATGATTCCCTTCTATACCATATGACGTTCCCCTATGATGGGCATATAATAATTGTAGGGTGAAATAAAATTAAAAAAAATTTTAATTTATTTTCTTTAACCATACTATTTTGATAATGTTACAGTGTAAGAATCTATAAATATGTCCTATATTATAAAGTGCATTACCATAATACCGCTAGGATATTTCTCAATTTTTTATTGCCATAAATAAATCTGTGAGGAAATATATTCCTCTAGTATATTTATTTGTCCATGTACCTCTCATTAGGAATTATTTTTGAGTAATAAAATTATATCTTAAAGGCTTTTGAAGTATATTACCAGCTGTCCTCCAAAATGATTATAATAATTTAAAGCCCAACCAAAAGAAGATAAAAATACCCTTTTTGCCATATCTGCAACAATACCAGGTGCTAGCTATAAATATATTTTTTGAATGAAGGGCTCCATCAATCACTTTCATATTAAAGGTGATAAGATAGGATTTTCTTCTATGGGAAACAAGATAACATCTGCTCCTTGACCAATGATCTACTTGGAAACATGGTACAATGCGTAAAAAGAATAGCAAATAATTTAAGGCGGCATTTGATGAACAGCAAAAGCAAAAGATGTAAGTCTATTAATGTGGTTGGCAAAGGTTTTCTAAGAATGTAATAAAGATTGGAAAGAGCAAAAGGAAACAGCTGATACATTTTATCAACAACAACAACAAAAATGTGCCTACTTCAAGTTTAGGTCAGACAAGTCAAAAACTTCTTTACTGAAAAAAAAAAGCAAAAATTTAAATACAAGCTACAGAATTGGAAGCATATATTATAAATACCTATAAAGAAAGAAGTCCAAGAGGAAGATGGGTGGTGGTGTTCAGACAGTAAGTCATATCTGACTTTTTAAGACCCTATAGACTGCAGCATGCCAGGCTTCCCTGTCCTTCACTATCTCCCTGAGTTTTCTCAAACTCATGTTCATTGATTTGGTGATGCCATCAAATCATCTCATCCTCTGCTGCCCCCTTCTTCTCTTGTCCTCAATCTTTCCCAGCATGAGAGTCTTTTCCAATGAATAGTCTCTTTGCTCAGGTGGCCAAAGTAGTGGAGCCTTAGTAACAGTCCTTCCAGTGAGTATTCAGTGTTGATTTCCTTTAGGTTTGACTTTTGATCTCCTTGCTGTCCAAGGAACTCTCAAAAGTCTTCAGCATCACATTTGGAAAGCGTGAATTCTTCAGTGCTCAGCCATTTTTATGGTCCGACTGTAACATCTGTACACAATTACTGGAAAAGCCATAGCTTTCACTATGTGGATCTTTGTCGGCAAAGTGAAGATGGGTAAAGAGGCAATTTGTAAATGAAGAAATACAGTTAGTAAGTGTGCAGTAGTGATCAATCTCACTGATATTCAGACAATGCAATATTATTTTTGTTAATAATATAGAAAAAGACTTAAAACATTATTAAATCTCAGTGTTTAATGTGTATGTGTGAAAAGACGTGCTTTTGCTTGATGTACAACAAGCATATCCTCATACATAAATAGGACAATATTTCCAGAGGCCAATTTGACCACACATATCCAATATCACATGCTTATATGCCTTGACCCTGCTACCTACCCTACTATAAGATTTCAACCTAAGATCTAATCATACAAGATGGAAAACGTTGCACAAGACATTCATTGAGATATTATTCATAAGAGAATATACTTCCATAGAACATTTAATCAAACATGGTGCATGCACAAAGTAGAGAACCCATAACAATGATACGTAAACTTTTTTACTGACATGGAAACCAGTCTACTTAATATAGTCGGGTGAAATGGCAAACTAGAAAACAAAAGGCATAGCATGATTCTACTTATATAAAAAACATATACACATATGCACATATATGCTTACAGAAATGTTTGAAAGGGTGTTCACCAAAGTGCTAACAATGGTTAGCATTTTAATCATTTTCATTTGTACAATGAATATTATTTTGCCAAAAGAATATACTTTCAGAGGGAAAAAAAAAAACAAAAAACAAAAAACATACTCTTGGTATTGATCCTGAGAGAATCCATGTTTCCTGGACAACTTGAGGCTTCACCTTGGGCTGGGAAACTAAAACATTATACCTCCCGATTTTTAATAGCTAAAGTGAACACTGTAGGAGATTTTGGTCATCACATGACATCATCACTACCAGCATCATCTCTATTGAAAGTCAGTTTCAAGAAAAGCCACAATGAAGAAATGTCCTCTTGCTCTGAGATCAGAAAACCCTGAGTGGACTGTGAAAGGCCAAGCTGGAAGCAGCTAGTGGCAGGAGTTGGCTCTTTACTGAAACAAATATTCCTTATTGAACCCTGAGAGAGTGATGGGTTCTAGGAAAACCAGTAATAGCCATCTCCAAGTTGAGGGGAAATGATAGCAGAGGATACCCTGAAATAAACACCTTGTGTCTCCCAGATTAGGTGGAAATCAATTTATCTGAGGAACAAATGGGACTGATTAACAAACAGAACGACTGGACTGCTAAGGGGTTTTAGAGTTAATTAGGGACTTCCCTGGTGGCTCAGAGGTTAAAGCATCTGCCTCCAATGTGGGAGACCCGGGTTCCATCCCTGGGTCGGGAAGATCCCCTGGAGAAGGAAATGGCAACCCACTCCAGTATTCCTGCTTGGAGAATCTCATGGACTGAGGAGCCTGGTGGGCTGCAGTCCATGGGGTCACAAAGAGTCGGACATGATTGAGTGACTTTACTTACTTACTTACTTACTGGGAGGAAGTTAAGGAGTTCTATGCATCTAACTTCGGGATTGCAATATCCAGGGTCACATTTGAAACCATACTAGGCACTAAGAATCTGTTCTGGTTTTTCATCTGCAAAACCTAATAATGGAAGCTCTTTTATATTCCTAAATGAAAACCAGGGATAAGAGTAACCATATGCTGTCCATATAGAAAAAGCTGCTATATAGGTATGGTCCTAGTATTGGAGACTTTGGGTTGAAAACAATCCCACAGTTACCTGTAATAATAATATGTGAAGAACAATGCATTTTTAATTTCAAATACAATTTTAAAGAAAAACGTGGTTTGAATCCTATATAAACTAATTCAATAGTTTTAATAAATTGTGGTGTATTTCCTTATCTCCTCATACTGAGGACCCGGAATGGAAGACCCTTGAGTCTACCTGAGCTTTCAGGATTCAAACATTTGAGCACATTGACATGATTACATCTACTAATATCTTTTACACTTTAGTTCGCCAGTTCACTAAACAAGTGCTGTTTACAAAGAAATGCCCAGGTTGTGAAAATTTGGCCATTTGTGTAATTTAAGTATGAGATTTTCCTTATTTGTGTTATAGTTCCATATGTTCATTAAAAGGCCATCTGAGTTATTTGAGAATATGCAAGAACTGGCTTCTCGGGTGGCCTAGTGGTAAAGAACCTGCCTGCAGTGCAGGAGACCCGGATTCAATCCCTGGGTTGGGAAGATCCCCTGGAAAAGAGAATGGCAACCCACTCCAGTATTCTTGCCTGGAGAATCCCATGGACAGAGGAGCCTGGTGGATTACAGTCCATGGGGTTGCAGTCAGACATGACTGAGTGACTAACACACACATCACATGATTTTCTGAGACCATAGACATAATCTTCAATCTTCATAAAATGCCAAGATAGTTGAAAGAGCCTCACATTTTCAAAACTAGAAAATGCTCCAAATACTAACTGTACTAAACTTCTAGGAAGAAGTTTAGTAAAATTCCTATGTTTTACAAGTCAAGGCCTTCTTTATGCTTTAGAGACTCTAGATCAAGTTCTAAAGAACCAAAAGGAATTTTTAAGAAAGAAAAATTAACTAGAATAAATATTGTCAATTTATTTTCATATTTCATGAAAGATATAGTTGTTATTCTCAATTATTGTTGGCCAAGGAGAAGGATATTTATTATCTATCTTAAAATGTTTAGATTAGATCAAATATATTAAAAAATTAAACATTTTAAATATAAGATTATCCCTCAATGGTTTATTAATTATAATTCTACTTCCTACGGCCATTTGTTCACCAATGTAAAGATAGGGAAAACATAAAATATTTTTTCAAACCCTTACGATATTTCAGTCGAGAGCTAGGTGTATATTTCTTCTATTTGGTCATTAAACTCTCAGGACTTACATGATAGCTCCATGGGTAAAGAATCTGCCTACAATGCAGGAGACCCCGGTTCAATTACTGGGTCAGGAGGATCTGCTGGAGAAGGGATAGGTTACCCACTCCAGTATTCTTGGGCTTCCACTGTGGCTCAGCTGATAAAGAATCTGCCTGTAATGTGGGAGACCTGGGTTCAATCTCTGGATTTGAAGATCCCTTGGAGAAGGGGAAGGCTACTCACTCCAGTATTCTGGCCTGGAGAATTCCATGGTCTAGATAGTCCATGGGGTCACAAAGAGTTGGACATGACTGAGTGACTTTCACTTTCACAAACTCTCAGCTGGCTTAGCTTCTAAAATTTGTTACTTTTTCAATCCATCATGCTGATTTTTCTCTTCTTCCAAATCTGTGCAGTTTAGAAGTTGTATCTCCTTATGAAGATCCATGAAATCTTTTATGGGAAAAAATGAGTTCTGTCTACTGAATTATCCTTGTCTTTTCCTTTAAGATGTACAGAATAAATTATGGCTGGCCAAATATGACCTTTTAAAAACCACAGTGGCTCTTTAAGGTCTAAGCATTATGTCCACCTTCTACCAAAGCGAGAAGAAAGCTTGAGTCCTATAGTCAGTGTTGTATGTAATATTTATGCAGGATAATCCCCTAAGCATGTAAATACTTCAAGATTTAAAAGTACTCAGTGAAGAAATGAATACTACAAATTCAACATGTTGCCACACTCCCTAAGTAATGAGTTATCCAATCTTAGTTGTATTCCATGGCCAACAGAAGGGAAATCAATCAAAAATGAAAAGTGATATATTGTTAGTTATATATACTCTGGAAAGAACTGGTTGTGTGCAAAAGAACTATTTTACTTGATATAGTGCAGTGTACTACTAAAAGTGGCTTAGAGGATTATATCTGTTTATCTCATATGATATCTGTAAGATTTGAATAGGGTCTTCAAAAGACCTAAGAGAAAAAAGGAATGGAAAGTCCATCTGAAAGGGGAGATTAGAATGAAGGCAGGGATTTGAAAGGGAAGGTAAGTAATAAATAAGGTGGACTGGAGCAAAGACTTCTAGTACAGAGAGTGCTGGGACAAGACTGGGAGAATCTTGGTAAGCAGAGCTAAGGAATATTTTTACTTCATCCAGAGGTAATAGAGATTGCTATAAATGGAATGTTTGTATCTACCCCAAAATTCATATGTTGAAACCAAATCTTGAATGTGATGGTGTTTGAGGTGTGGCCATTGGGAGGTGATTAGGTCATTAGAGTGGCCTTCTAATCAAGACCCCAGAGAGCTCTCCACCGTGTAAGGACACAGAGAGAAAACGGCCATCTGTGAATGAGGAAGCCAGTATTCATCAGACACGACACTGATTCCACTGCTGCCTTGACCTTGGATTTCCCAGCTACCAAAATTGTGAGAAATGAATATTTATTGTTTAAGCCATCTAGTCTATGGTATTTTTCTTTTAGCATCCCAAAGAGTCTAAGCAGAGATATACTGAAAAGATTGAGGGGAAATCTGTAAAGGATGTCTTATTGAAGAATTTGAGATCATGAACTTTTATAAAATTTTCATCCTCATCAATTTGCCTTTGAAAGTGAAAGTGTTAGTCGCTCAGTCATGTCTGGCTCATTGCAACCCTGTGGACTGCAGCCTGCTCCTTGGTCTGTGGAATTCTTCAGAGAAGAATATTGCAGTGGGTTGCCATTCCCGTCTCCAGGGAGAAGCTTCCTGACCCAGGAATCGAACCTGAGTCTCCCGAATTGCAGGCAGTTAACCATGCAATTGTGAAGACTCTCAGGACGCATCTATTCTTTTTTCCACTCCTACTATGACTGAATAATTCCTGACAAATAGACATTTATTGTATTTTAAATGATCCAGGGGAGGAGGTTTTCTGATGTTGCAAGGTGACCAGTTCCACTTTATATGGCACTTGCAAAGTCATGAAATTTAGTCTTGGTTTATTTCAAGTCCACTCTACAGTTGACCCTACGTCTTTTTACTGAAACCAGATGAATGTATCTACTGTCACATTCTAGCTCCTTAAACATACAAAGCCATTGTGTATGCAGGCACTTCTCTCTCTGAAGTGAAGTGAAGTTGCTCAGTGGTGTCCGACTCTTCGCAACGCCATGGACTGTAGCCTATCAGGCTCCTCTGTCCATGGAATTTTCCAGGCAAGAGTTCTGGAGTGGGTTGCCATTTCCTTCTCTGGGGATTTTCCCCAACCAGGGATTGAACCCAGGTCTCCCACATTGTAGGCAGACGCTTTTCCATCTGAGCCACCAGGGAAGCCACGAAGGCTACCTTACTTTTTCTCTGTGATTTTAGAACTCATACATTTTAGAGCACATATGAACCTAAAATATTCATATGTTTGCATTTCCATGCTTTCTGCATGCTTTCTCATTTTCCTGGAATCATTCATCTCACTTTCCAGACAAAATCCAACCCAACCTTCAAGAAACAGTTCAGCTTTCCTTTTAGCAGTAAAGCCTTTCCTCATGTCTCCTAATTCCTTAAATCAACTTATGTCATAGCATGCATCATATTGCTATAGTGGTCTATTTGCCCTGTCTGATTTTCTTCCTGATCTCTGAACCCTAATGCATCCAGCATCTAGTGTGTGACAGACTTTAACAAAAGATCACTGTGCAGACGACCTTAATTAATCCTCACTTTACAGATGAGGAAACAGAGACTTTGTTAGAAATTACAAATATTGTAAGTCCTTACTTCTTTCAGCTGATTCACACCACCTCCCTAAGCCAGATTTACAAAACAACAAAAAACTTTACAAATATGAAGGAAAAGCTATAATCTGCAACAGGATGGGGGTGTATACATAAATTATTCATTGACATTAAAGTATAAAGTACAAAATAGCATATCTACATTTCAATAAGTCAGGATACCTTAAATTGCCACTCAGGAAACTAACATAACAGAGTTTGTTTGCTGTGGGGCTGTGAGTAAGTCCAGGATGACATAAAATTGGAATTTTTTTTTTCATTGACGTATAGCTGATTTATAGTCTGTGTTATTTTCTGCTGTAGAGAAAAGGGATTCGGTTGTATATATATATAGGGATGGAACCTGGGTCTCCTGCACTGCAGGCAGATGCTTTACCATCTGAGCAGCCAGGGAAGCCCATATATATAGACACACATTCATATAAATGTATATATGTACACATATAGAGACATACACATGCACACACTTATGTGTAGTGAAAGTGAAAGTCGCTCAGTCGTATCTGACTCACAGTCCATGGAATTCTCCAGGCCAGAATCCTGGAGTGGGTAGCCTTTCCCTTCTCCAAGGGATGTTCCCAACCCAAGAATCGAACTGGGGTATCCTGCGTTACAGGCAGATTCTTTACCAAATGAGCTGTCAGGGAAGCTCACACATATGTATATGTAAACATATATACATATAAACACACATACATATATAATATGCTTATATACATATATATAGATAGACACACACATATATATATAATTTTTATATTCTTTTCCATTATGGTTTGTCACCAGACATTGAATACAGAATAGAAACTTTCTTTTTTTTACTTCTTGCTGTTTCTCAAACTTTCTTATCATACATCTGCAGAATTCTGGAAATGCAAAATACTAACTTTTGTCAAGAAAAATGGACAGCTTCTAATTAATCAATTTGGAGATTAAGTAAAAATATTGTTTGGAAAGTCCTAAACCCATCAAGTTTATCAGGCTTATGAACTGTCAATAACTAGGTCAATTTTTTTTTAACCTTGCCTTGAAAAAAAGGTTGTCAGTCAGAGTGTTTCAAGATGATTCCTTCCCTACGTGTTCTTACTGAGTCCAGACCACCTACTATCTGCACTGCTGTCATCCAGGAAGTTCTCTTCCAATCCACAGGTTTTCCTGCATCTCCAGATCCTATTTACTTCCCAAGCTTAACCCAAGGTAAACATCTCTGTAAAAACTTTCAAACGCACTCCAGGCTTCAAGCATCACTGTCTGAGTCATTCTCTTAGCGGCCAATCACTGAGCCCCTTCTGCCTTTCCCATCTTCCTCTTGTGGTTATGTCAGTGACGTCAGCATATATGCCCAGCCCCCAGAGCTAGACTCAGGTTGTTCAGGAACCTCAGCCTGTAGGGTGACCAAACAAATAATCCAGTGTCCTTGAAGGAGAGCTTCCAGTGAAAGGAAAATTAAAAACAATTATAATTATATATTTTTAAAATTATTCACTGGGCTCAATTGGATTTACAACACTGGCGGATCTACATAATTAGCTCTATTCAAAACCTGTTTTGAAAAAGAAAATCTTGTCTGAAAAATAACAGTGGGTTAGGTACATTTTAGTAAGTATTATTTTGGTTATCTCAACATGAAAAAACAGCAATCAGAACAATTATACTTATTACATATTCAATATTTTAATCTGTTTTAGCTGTCTCTAGTACCACATCACTCGTGCTTTTTAGAAGAATGTGTGTTACATATACAGTATTATTACTTTTAACTTTTTCATAAAATTGCCTGCAAACTTCTAAAGAGCTGAATTTTACATTAATAATTTTAACTGTTAGCACATTCTAATACTGCTATCACATAGAACATACCACATTTTACTAAGAAAATACTTTTTTTTTACAGTTGCAGCTGTACCTGGTATTAAATGAAGAAAATTTTCATTTCTAACCTGAAAATATATAAATAGGCTAAGATTTTTTTATAGATACTCTCATTTTGCTTCCATTTTCAGAACAACTATTTTTCAAAGATGAAACTCATAAAATAAATTGTCTCCATTTATGATTCTTTTGAATATTTCACCAAATTTAGATAATACAAATGACAGGTCTTTTCACTTTTGTTCCATTTCAATACAGAATAGAAATGTATCCAATTGAATATGAGGACGTTATTGTAAATTCTTTCTCAAAATCAAGATATTCCAAAGAATATAGATGTTAAAATTAAATCATGGACAATTTCAACTCTCATTATATGTTTTGTTCAGTTTCACTCTTGATTTTGAGTATTTTCCTACTTGCTAGTTTTGTTATTATCACCAGAAAAGCTTTAGGTGCTCCATTTGTTGAACGTTCAGATGAATGTTTTTCAATATATCGAACAAAATGCAAACAAAGCTTTTCCTGAAAGTTTGCTACCTCTGTCAGTCACATAAGTTTATTTATAAATACATTTCAATAAATCTAAGACATTTTAAAAACCAAATACTATGAGAAATAGCATACTGCCATGTCATTTTTAAAATTCAACATCAATTTTGCCTCAACAAAAAAATTGTAATTTAGTTACTTTCTGTACATGCAAAAATATTTGTCAATTCTTGGATGATAACTAAATTTATTTAATGATTATTCCACAATGTTTAAATTACTGAATTATTATGTAGTACAACTACAATTAATATAATGCTATATTTCAATTATATCTGAATTTTAAAATTGTCAGTTCTAACAACAACTGTTTCTATTTTTTGGCACTTTATAGCATTGTGTTTAGATGAATTAAGAATTATGTTTGTACACAACCAATTTTATCAAAATATTTCTGTACCATAGATTTATTAAATTAGTTAAACATCACTTTCACCATAACACTATGCTGCTCCAAATTTATATTAGTTTTCTTACCCCAAAATCAACAAAAATTTTATCTATGTTGAACTTTTTGACCGAATTGACTATGATATTCATAATAATGTCAAATATTTCATCTTTAACAGACTGTTTGAAAACTTAATTTTGATTCTAGAAATTGGATGAAATTAGCTAAATTCTACTTACAGCAATTGATGACATTGATATAAAATGAGTCTTTTCATTCCTTGCATTTTCTTCTTTTTCTAACAGAGCTGGCAAATTAAAATTCTCTCTTGACTTTTTATACATGCATAAGAGTCTTGGTTACACAATTTGCAACTTAAAAAAATGAGCAAATTCAGTGGAGAGCAGTTGTTGTTCAATCTCTCAGTTCTGACTTTTTGCAATCATGTTAACTGCAGAACACCAGGCTTCCCTGCCCCTCACTATCTCCCAGAGTTTGCTCAAACTCATGTCCATTGAGCTAATGGTGCCGTCCAACCATCTCATCCTCTGTTGCCCCCTTCTCCTCCTGCCCTCAGTCTTTCTCAAGATCAGAGTCTTTTTCAATGAGTCGGCTTCTTTGCATCAGATGGCCAAATTACTGGAGTCTCAGTTTCAGCATCAGTCCTTTCAATAAATAGTCAAAGTTGATTTCCTTTAAGATTGACTGGTTTGATTTCCTTATTGTCCAAGGGACTCTCAAGAGTCTTTTCCAGCATCACAGTTTGAAAGCATCAATTCTTCAGCACTAAGCCTTCTTTATTGTCAAGAAGACTCTTGAGAGTCCCTTGGACTGCAAGGAGATCCAACCAGTCCATTCTAACAGAGATCAGTCCTGAGTGTTCTTTGGAAGGAATGATGCTGAAGCTGAAACTCCAGTACTTTGGCCACCTCATGCAAAGAGTTGACTCATTGGAAAAGACTCTGGTGCTGGGAGGGATTGGGGGCAGGAGAAGGGGACGACAGAGGATGAGATGGCTGGATGGCATCACCTACTCGATGGACATGAGTCTGAGTGAACTCTGGGAGTTGGTAATGGACAGGGAGGCCTGGTGTGCTGCAATTCATGAAGTCCCAAAGAGTTGGACACGACTGAGCGACTGAACTGAACTGAACTGAACTGAGCTCTGCATATAAGCTAAATAAACAAGGTGACAATATACAGCCCTGATGCACTTTTTTTCCAATTTGCAATGAGTCCTTTGTTCCATGTCTAGTTCTAATTGTTCTAACTACTGCTTTTTGACCTGCATGCAGGTTTCTCAGGAGGCAGGTAAGGTCATCTGGTATTTTCCACAGTTTGTTGTGATCCACACAGTCAAAGGCGTTAGTGTAGTCAATGAAGCAGAAGTAAATGTTTTTCTGGAATTGCCTTTTTTTTTCTATGATCCAACAGATGTTAGCAATTTGATCTCTGGTTTTGCCTTTTCTAAATCCAGCTTCTACATCTGGGAGCTCTCGCTTCCTGTACTGTTGAAGCCCAGCTTGTAGAGTTTTGAGAATTACCTTGCTAGTGTGTGAGGTGAACACAATTGTGCCATAGTTTGAACATCCTTTGGCATTGCCCTTCTTTAAGATTTGAATGAAAACCGACCTTTTTCACTCTTGTGGCCATTGCTGAGTTTTTCAAATTTGCTGGCATATTGAGTGCAGCACTTTAACAGCATTGTCTTTTAGGATTTAAAATAGCTCAGCTGGAATTCCATCACCTCCACTAGCTGTTACTTGATTCAAGTGGAAATCGTGTACCAAAGAATGACCTATATACTTAAATTCTGTAGTTGCATTTATTAAATGGTTAATTTTTGGCCCGGTTTTAGCATTGCTACAAAATATTCAAGTTGAATATTGATACTTTTTAAGAATATTTGTGTCTTCTGGTTTTCATGTGGTCAGAGATATCCTCAGGGACCTCGTGGCAAATAACGTTGACATTTTATCAAATTGGTCATTCATCAATTCATCAGCAGATTTCCAACAAATATTTAGATCTTAAGCCTGATTGTTTTATTCAATATACCCTTTCTTTTTTTTTAAATCATTGGTACTGAAAGGCATTGCCCCCAAAGGAGATAATATCAATAATATAATGAAGGAATAGTTGTAAATTTATACCATGTTATAAATGATAAAACCACAATTGCAAGATGGCTCAAACTAGTCTCTCTATACACTTTATGTCAATATTGCTTAGCATCTTTCTGATGCACAATTTATATGTAACTAATCTATAATATTCTAAGTTTCTCATGGAGCACACTAACCAGAATTCTTAGGGTGACATACATATTCAAGAGTCTCGCAGAACCAGTGGTGCTGGATGCATCACCTGTTACCAAATCAGACTGGGTTTGCTTGCTCAACACACCGTAGAGCCAATTTACTGACACCAGGTTATAATGAAGGAAAAGTACATTGTTTATTGCAGGGAATTAATGCTTTCAAATTGCAGTGCAGGAGAAGACTCTTGAGAGTCCCTTGGATGGCAAGGAGATCAAATCAGTCAATCCTTAAAGAAATCAGTCTTGAATATCCATTGGAAGGACTGATGTTGAAGCTGAAGCTCCAATACTTTGGCCACCTGATGCAAAGAGCTGACTCATTTGAAAAGACCCTGATACTGGGAAAGATTGAAGGCAGGAGGAGAAGAGGACAACAGAGGATGAGATGGTTGGATGGTATCAACGACTCAGTGGACATGAGTTTGAGCAAACTCCGAGAGATAGTGAAAGACAGGCAAGCCTGGTGTGCTGTAGTTCATGGGGTGGTAAAGAGTCGGACATGACTTAGCAGAATATCCATTGGAAGGACTGATGTTGAAGCTGAAGCTCCAATACTTTGGCCACCTGATGCAAAGAGCTGACTCATTTGAAAAGACCCTGATACTAGGAAAGATTGAAGGCAGGAGGGGAAGGGGACAACAGAGGATGAGATGGTTGGATGATATCAACGACTCAGTGGACATGAGTTTGAGCAAACTCTGAGAGATAGTGAAGGACAGGGAAGCCTGGTGTGCTGTAGTTCATGGGGTGGTAAAGAGTCGGACATGACTTAGCAACTGAACACCACCACCAAGAAGCAGAGAGCATAGGCAGCTTGTGCACAAAAGACTCCTGGATGGTTTTGGGGGGAACAGTTTTAAAGACAGTGTGAAGGAAATGGTCTGAGGGTACCTGATCAGCTCATGCACAATTCTCTGATTGATTGAGGTGAGGTCCCAGGGTGACGTTTCAGAAATCTCAATCACCAGCCTTTTGGTTCCATGTGGTCAGAGGTCTACATGCTGGTGGTCAGCAGGCAATTAAATTCTTCTACCTGCTGGGGGTTTTAATATCTACAAATACTAAATAATTCAAATATATGGCTCTTGATATTATCTATAACCCTTTGTCAGTAAGTCAGCTCAGTTGCTCAAAGAGTTGGGTCCAACTCTTTGTGACCCCACAGACTGCAGCACACCAGGCTTCCCTGTCCATCACCAACTCTTGGAACTTGCTCAAACTCATGTCCATTGAGTCGGTGATGCCATCCAACCATCTCATCCTGTCGTCCCCTTCTCCTCCTGCCTTCAATCTTTCCCGGCATAACCCTTTGAGGAGGAATTAAAGTCTTTCACTTACAATCCAAGGGTGGCAAAAGAGTCAGATATGACTTAGTGACTAAAGAACAACAATTATTATTTTGTCTTGCTTGACTATTTTCCTTTGTTTCTGCATTTTCTCACTTCTCTGGTTAAATTTGCTCTTTGGAACTCAGGAAAGCTGAGGCTTTTCTATAAACAAGAGGAAGGGGACACAAGGGCTGGGAAAGGAGGTCTATTCCCTAGAAGGTCCCATAGAATCCTGTTCAGTATCACTCCCTTCAGAACCTGAGGTTGCAAAGCATTAGCTGTTCCAGCTGCCTATGCCCAGGTGTACTTTGTTCAACAGGGAGCTTCCTGCATACTATCCCTGAACAGGAGGTGTTAGTTACACTGCGTCAGGATAGAGCTATTGCTGGTTGTTTCTAAGATTTGTCTAAGCCTAGAGCATGAACTACATTCATTGCACATGCATCTCACAAAGTCCTGGACAAGACTGGCAGGCCATGATTAATAATCATACTTTAAAAATGAAAAAATAATACTTAAAAATACTAGCCAAGGGCAAGTGCTAAAGCCGATGGACCAAGACAAGAAGAGTAAACTGGTTCTGAGCCAGCACACCAGGTATCCCAGGCAAGCCCAGATGTTTGCTGTCCTCTCCACCCTCATCTTGGAGATATTCACATCACAGGTGATCCAACCTTGTCCTCACCTCTATGCAGACATTAAGAGTTCTTCAATGCTTACATCAAGTGCTGCCTCGCATATGGTGTTTCTACCACAAGAGCTCTTTTCTTATACATTTTACATGCCATAATAAAGGTATCTTTTTTTTAAGACAAAATTGAAGGTGCACGCAGCTGATTTTAGAAGAATGCTTAAGTTCTACTTCTTCCAATAGAAATAAAACTACTTTTAATTTTTTTTAAATGGATTCAAAGGTATTAACAAATTAACCAATGATAAGATAGATGACTTTGAAAAAACAAAACTTTTCAAAAAGACTGAAATTATTAAGACTTTTTCTGGGTTTTTAAAAAATTTTTATTCTGACAACTGTATGCTGGGGTGAGTTTGAATCCTCCACCTTTTTTATGACCTTCCATAGTAGAGCGCTTCAACCATAGGCTGGACCGAGAGCTGGCTATGGAAGGTACTTCTGTATTGTTGACACCATGAGTCTGGGTTGTAGCATTCAGACCTGGTCTAAGGCACAGAGGAAATGGGAAGAGGAAGTAAGGGCATGCCAAAGCCACACAGGACAGTTTTCATCTCTAACCAGTTCTGGCCAGTTAGGAAGTTTGCTCTTGAGATGAGAAGTGACTCTATTTTTCTGTTTCTGGATTTTGTTTGTTTGTTGTCTGGGAGATTGATGGGTCACAGGACGGTAGTGAATGAAGTGCAGAAAACATTCTGGTAAAGGATGAACCCCATTTCTGGAGTTGGACTGCACTGAATTTAAGTTCCAGAAAGTTAGGGAACCTCCTATATCTCAGTTTCTAAGCCTGGAACTAGTGAAAAAGAAGAAAAGAAAAAAACACCTTTATAGAGGTGCTTTCTATATAGTTATTATATGTAATCTATCATTTTAGGAAGAGGAAGTAAGGGCATGCCAAAGCCACACAGGACAGTTTTCATCTCTAACCAGTTCTGGCCAGTTAGGAAGTTTGCTCTTGAGATGAGAAGTGACTCTTTTTTTCTGTTTCTGGATTTTGTTTGTTTGTTGTCTGGGAGATTGATGGGTCACAGGACGGTAGTGAATGAAGTGCAGAAAACATTCTGGTAAAGGATGAACCCCATTTCTGGAGTTGGACTGCACTGAATTTAAGTTCCAGAAAGTTAGGGAACCTCCTATATCTCAGTTTCTAAGCCTGGAACTAGTGAAAAAGAAGAAAAGAAAAAAACACCTCCTTTATAGAGGTGCTTTCTATATAGTTATTATATGTAATCTATCATTTTTATTTTTTCATTTAATTTTTACAACTATGTAAAAAGATATTATTGTAATGTATGTATGCTCCAAATGCTTACCTCTGTACATGAGACACAGTAATGCCCTTACTTGAGTTCTCCTGATGTGAGAGCCTGAGATGAGTAACCTGTTGCATATAGATAGAATATCTGGATATAATCTTCAAGATGATATCTAGGGCCAGGGTGTGAGGCAGGACGAAAGTGAGCAATCAAAACAAGGATGCATGTGAACTCACATGGTGGCCACCATGGAAGGCTTACAAGACCTTCTGAGGAGTCTTAGGAAGGTTGCAAAACATCAGCCTGGGGGAAAAGGAGAAGCCGCATTTCCAGGGCTCTCAGTCCCGTGTAGTCAGTACTGACTGGGCTCAGGAAGAGGGGACAGTCCAGCCTGACACTCTCAAGGCTGTGGGCTGCCAGGATTGTGTGGACCTGACACTCGTGGCTGCAGTAAGAACTGGGCACACCCGGGGTCTAAGCCAGGCAATAAAGGGAAGACCAGGTCTGTTTGCCTTTAGAACTTGTACTTTTTCTAACATATCGCACGATCTTCTAAAACTCACATAGAGAAGGCCAGTGCAGTCCTGCTGTGGGATGGTCCAACTCCTTAGATCTTGCAAAGCTGCTCTGATAGCAACTCCTTAAATGACTTCTATCAGGTTGAATAATACAAATTAAGGGAGATTACTGTTTAATTATCTATTTGTTTTTGTTGTTCAGTCACTCAGTAATGTCCAGCTCTTTGCAACCCCATGGACTGAAGCACACCAGGCTTCCCTGTCCTTCACCATCTCCCAGAGTTTGCTCAAACTCATGTCCATTGAGTTGGCGATGCCATCTCTCTGTTACACACACACACACACGAAAGAGCCTATATTGTTCTCAAACTTGGATCCATATTAGAATCACTGGGAAATTTAAAGACATCCAGAAGCCTCATTTCCACCCCCAGAGATGCAGATGTAATTGATGAGTGATGTGTCCTGGACAACGAGAGATTTGAAAGATGCCAGAATCCCTGATGGCTCAGTGGTAAAGAATCTACCTGCAGTCAGAAAACGTGGGTTCAATTCCTAGGTTGGGAAGATCCCCTGGAGAAAGAAATGGCACCCTAGTCCAGTATTCTTGCCTGGGAAATCTCAAGGACAGAGGACCCTGGCAGACTACAGTCATGGGGTCACAAGAGTATGCCACAACTTAGCAATTAAACCACCAACCCCGCCAGAGGATTCTAAGGTGGAGGTAAATTTGTGAATCACTGCTTTACAAGGTAGCAACAAGAGCAAAGTCTTCCTTGGTTCAGCCTTTGACTCTGTTGATCACATCCTTATAGCCATATTATTCACTGGATAATTGCCCACACATTCTCTTCACTCCGCTCATAAGAACACAGCTGTAAGGGACTATTCTTCTTTCATCCAGTGCCGCTCATCTCACTGACCAGCACTCCCAGCTGAGACTATTTCACTTAGAGCAAATCCTTTGTTTAAGTGTAGCATTTGGGCTATACAACAAGGCCCTAGGAAGGTGAGGCAAAAAAGAAAACCATTTTCTAGAAATGAAAATCACTGAGAGTATTAAATAGTATGAAAATAATTTCCCCAGATATAACTTCAGAAATTTTGATAGTAGAATATTTATAAAATACAGAAAAGAAGAAAATTATAGTGACTCAGAAATAATTGTTAAACTGGTACCTTTTCCTATAGCCTTTATCTACTTACACACATTATAACAGGCTCCTTGTGTTCTTTATCTGTAAAGATATTTTTCTAAAACTATCTGTTATGATCATCAAATGATTACTCTGACTCTTGAAATCCTCTGACTGTAGATTATCATAAGTGCCACTCAGTTTGGGAAGTGGGAAGGGAGGGCAGGGAAGCTGGCTGTCCCAGGAGCTCTGTGCTGTGCAGGGTCGCTGGTCATTAGGAACCTTTATTTCTCCTTGCCTGGTTCTTCTTTCTTGTCCTGACAAGTGGATCAATCTACCAGAGGCTGGGTTAGGCAGGGACTCCCCTCGCCAGAGGAGTCCCAGGTTAGTCTGCTCCTTGAAGGCAGGTGCTGTGGCCTCCACCTCCTTTGCTCCTGCACTCTGCCTGGCCCGGTGCCCTGTGCAAAGGGGATTGTCAATAACCGAGAACTGACTCAGAACTACATCTTTAAAAATTCATAAATACCTCACAGTGTTCCAATGAATATCCAAAGGATAAGGTGCCCTTAGCTACATTATTGTATAATCGAATCAGTAAGAAGATGCGAACAAAGACCAGAGCAGCAGCCCCTCCTCTGTGTGCTTCCTAATGGTTTATGAGGGAAAGCAAGAAAAGCGTGTAAGGGCAGTGCGGTCTGAAGCGACGGAATCCGGGTCATTGCTTATGTTCATTTCATTTCGGCTGCTCTATCTCTTTTCTTTCGCCAGTCATCTGAGCATTTGTCTCTTTCAGGCTTCCTGTTGTTGAATTTTCCAGGAAATCATTTTTTTTTCCTCAAAGAGCTAAGTTTTTCACGAATACATTGTATTTCTTCCTATTTTTAATTCATTGTTTTCTGCTTTAATATATATTTATTGTGTTTTGTTTTCTTATACTCTTAGGGCATATTTAATAATTATCCAAAGAATAGTTCAGGGTATTTCCTTTCAGCCCTTGAGTTTGTAAATTTACCATTATCATTGTCTTTGTCATATTTGATAAGTCTGAAAATAGTGTTCTCATATTACAGGCTCATGAAAAATCAGGTGTTGTGGGTTTCACTCTTGTATTCTTTGAGCAATTTAAAATGCTGCTTTTTAAAGAAATTTAGGTAATTTCTATTTAACATATTTTCCAGTTTACTAATTTATAATGAAAGGATGTACTTTGCCTATTTTGAGTATTTTGGCTTATTGTAAAAAATAACTTATAGGTCATTTAGTCTAACTTCCTAGTCAATGTATATGAGATTCTAATACAGTTTCCAATGAGATTTTATCACCAATAAAAGCTAAGTGCCCCTCCCCCACCCATTACTTTAATCTCTTTACAGAAGCACTCATCATCCTGAAATCTGTGTTTATTTTCCCTGTCTGGCTGCAAACGCATTTATCACATATATTTCTTATTTAAAGATGTATTGATTAATTGCACTTGTATTTAAGATTTACTATACAAGTGTCAGATTATATAAAGTCTTCTCTATGTTGCAATTTTTGTTTGAAATTGTATTTTCAGAATTATATTCCATTTCTAGAATTCACCCATGCTGTTGTTTGTAGCTATAGCTTATTCATTATTACCATGGAAGACATTCCATCATGTTTACTATATCACAATTTATTTATCCACTCTCCTGTTGATGGATATTTGGATTGTTTCTAGCTTTTTGCAACTTTGAGCACTGCTGCTATGAAGATTCACGTGCATTTCTCCTAGAACACACGGGCTGGGTTTTAGGGTATGTGAATGTTTAACTTCACAAAATCATTCTACATTGTTTTCAGAGTAGGTGTACTAATTGCTCCCACCAGCAATATATGAGTTTTATGTAAACACTTTTGATTTTTGCCAATGTAGTGATATAAAGTGATATTTCTTTGTGGTCTTGATTAACAATTACATGATACTAATAAATTTAAGATGGAGGTTTCACATACTAAATAGTAATATTCATTTCTTCTCTAAAATTTCTGTCTTTTTTTCCTATTTACTCACTAGGTATGTTTACCTTTTTATTTGCAGGAGTTCTTTATATTTGTAAATTCTAATCTTTGCTTGTTATATGGATTGAAGATATTTTCTTCTAGTTTCTGGCTTATCTCTTTTAATTTTTAAATCATGCTTTAATGGAGACAAGTTTTCAATTTTCAAGGTCAAGTGTCTGGGGACTCATTAGAAATACTTCAGAATGGAGGGCTCCTTACTTCTCCAGATGACTTCCGTTCCGTCCACGCGCCCCTTAAACCTGAACCTGGTGTAGCAGTCCTTTGTCAGCACCTGTCCTGTATGACATTTGTATGACATCCCTTGTCATAAACTAGTATCACCCAGTGTTTCCTCCATGTGACTGTGAGCTCCCTGAGTACGGAATTTTGCAATTTCCTCATGTGTATATCAAAATGAAAATAGTTATTCTCTCCCAGTTTGCCCTGAGGATCAAATTGGCAATAAATGTATCACGTTGTGTTGTTTTACTAAGTTGTATTAAAATGTTATTAAATTAAATTCAAGCACTTTCAGATGGGTCCCATCAGGACACAAGTACATGAAGGACTATGGAATCTATCCTTTGCCCATTACGTGCATCATAGTTCAAACCACCTAAAAAGAGTGTCTTCATGACCCCTTGGTCGGCATAGCCTGTATCATTCCCATCTAAATAAACCAATCTTTTTCCCCTCAAAATGGAATTCTGCTATGATTTGCCCTCCTTCCATAAAAACTGGAGAGAGAGAAATTCAATGGAAAAATTGAGTCCCAGGACACCAATAAAGCCGAGGTGTCTGCAGGGCAGGATCTTTGTGTGTGTGCATCCCTATGCCCCCCAGCACCAGCCAGTAAGATCTCCACCCTGGGAGAATTACATTCTCACCTCATTCTCCTTGTGACCTGGGGTCAGGTAGGAACAGGGCAGGTTTGTGAACTCGGAAGAGAGTCTCACTAACAGGCCCCGGTGGTAATGAAATCTCGACCATCACCCCTGTACCAGACTCTAATCAGCTGAGTTGGGGGGAGGGTTGTTGCCTCTGGCCAAAGGAGCAGAGATAACAAGGTGTTGGAGGAGTCAGAATACATCAAGCAAGCACTCCAGGCAGAGGTGTCTTCGTCAAAAAGCCTCTCCACGCACAGGTATCATTATGGCGGGACTCTTCCGCCTGGGAATATATATTCAGAAACCTTTTCTTGATCTCCTTCTATTCCCTTCTCTTGTCATTCATTATTTTATTTCCTTTAGTTTTGATTAAATACCCTGCTCTGTTATCAGAAAAAAATTAATGGTTGAAGTATACAAGGACCCAAACTAATCTCTCTTGACCTTTCTAATATGAAATGTCACCTTTTGTGACTGTGAAATGAGAACTTTGTACAAACTGAAGTTAAAGATGATTGAAGAATTCCTGTGTCACATGAAAATATCTTGCATGTTATTTTCCTGGTAAAAGGTTTTATAACACTGGGAAATACTGTTACATACATCTTTTAAAGTTCTCGTCTAAAAGGTGATTTTGGAACCATTAGGATCTGGAAGAAGGAGAAGTAACACATGCACATACAGTCTGTAAATCTAAAATGGAAGTTGCTGTTTTACTTTTAATTTCTTGTATCTAAATTTCACCAGAGAAGCAATGCTGGGAGTCATGCAGCTACAGGTTTTACTTACTTGGTTAATTAGCAATTCTTACCAAACCAAGTGTATCATTTCTCTTTAGAATCCTACATGGCCTCGATTAGACATATTTACGGGAAAAGTCAATGGATAAGACATTAGAGGCCAACCTCAAAGTCAGAAGAGAGCAACCGTAGACCTTAGAGAAGTGCTTTATTAGCCAAGAATTGGTTGGTTATTGATCCTGGTCTGTGCCTCTGGTCACAATAGCACTTACCCTAATTTTTCTAGTGTAAATATAAGTAAATTTGAATGGGTGTTGTTGAAAACAATCTGTAAATCTACATTTTGTGGTTTGGGTTGTAATTGTAGTTACTGGAAGGTTCAATATCTGGGGCATGTCGAGGAGACAAGGCTGTGCCCTGGCACCTTGCTCTCTGCAAATACCTCCTGAAGCACTTTCTCAAGGGCTATTAGAGCGACGCGGGCTCTCTCTGCTCAGAAACGCAGAAACCACACGGGTACTCAGCTGAAAAGGAGGGTACCTGGGGGCAAGGGATGAGCATTTTCAGATGAAACAGTGTACATTTAACTTAGACTTCTTTCTCTCTCTCTCTCTCTCTTTTTTCCCCCTGAGGTCAACCAAGCAATTAAGGAAAAAAGACATGAAACATTTTCCCGTTTTCCTGAAGGTAAACAGTAATAAATTCACATTTCTTGCAACAGGATCATTCCTTGTGTCTTTATGCTTCCTTTTTAATCCTTTGCCTGTCCCTCCCCCATCTTATATTTGATCTTAAAGACTTTCCAACACACACAGTATTCTCATCATAATCTAAGTTCCTCTGGTCGTACTGGGAAACACCTCCCCTGGAAGATGCTACCGGGTTAATGAGAGTTAATGGGGATTGTATGTCACAGGGATATTGCCAAGAAGTTTTGAGCTGAAAGGTAGTAGGGGTGGGAAGTGGCTCCACTGATGATGAAACCAGCACAAAGAAAGCATTGGAGACATCCCACTGCTGGATACCGTGTTTGAAATAGGGATTTTTTATGTTCAGATGATTGCCCAGGATTACCAGTGCTTGAGGTCTCATCATTCTCATCCTTTTCAAAAACCTCTGCACTTTTAACTTACATTGAGAAGATACAAGAAAATTATTTCCTCCAAAGGAAAAAAAAAATGAACGTGTGAAAAAAATAAAGCAAACTGAACTGTGTGAGCAGCTTATGCACACACCCCACATGATGACAAAAATCTCCAGAAGAGACACAGAGCGATGGAAGCGGATCTTAGGAATCTCACATAGTAACCAGCGATCTGCTTTCTGGTTGGAAAGCAGTTACTCGCTTGGGTTCAGTAAGAGTGATTTCGGCTTACTGAAGGCAATTTATTGAACACAAGCAATGTTTTCTTTTTTTTTTTTTTAATTAAATTTTATTTTTTAGTTTGTTTTGCTTTACAATACTGTATTCGTTTTGCTATACATTGATATGAATCAGCCACGAGTGTACATGAACTCCCAATGGTTTCCTCTTATAGGCACTTCTGTTTTGGAGCTGTTAACTCCACCTTCTTCTTCTCCGCATCCTTCAGTCCCAGCCAGAATGAATTAACTGTAACTCCCAACACCTGTATTTTAAGTAAATGCTTTTTTGCCTTCCACAAGCTGTTTCCTCCACCAGTTCAACATCTTCTCCACCTTTTCGGCCTGTCAATTCTTAGTACTTCTGAGACTCTGACCAACTGTTACTTCCTCTGGAAATCTCTTTATGACCACTACCCTTTATGCTATATTTATTTAGGAACATGTACTGAAATGACACAGCACAATAGTATCATTTTTATCTACATCATAACTGATATTTTACATTTTATTGTGTAGTTGATTTACAATATGTTAACTTCTGCTGTACAGCAAAATGACTCAGATATATATATATATTTATATATATACATACACACATATATGTTTCCCAGGTGGCACAGTGGTAAAGAATCTCCCTGTCAATTCAGGAAGAAATGCAAGAGATGTGGGTTTGATCCATGGTTGGGAAGATCCTCTGGAGGAGGGTATGGGAACCCACTCTAGTATTCTTGCCTGGAGAATCCCATGGACAGAAGGAGCCTGGTGGGCTACAGTCCATAGAATTGCAGAGTTGGATAAAGCTGAAATGACTTGGCATATATATATATATATATACTTTTAAATATTTTTTTCGATTATGGTTTATCTCAGGAATTGAATATAGTTCCCTGTGCTATACAGGAGTACTTTGTTGTCCATTTATCCTATTGAGGTTCCTCAGAAAAATAGAATTATCATACTATTTTTATCACAATCCCACTCCCAAGCATATATCTATAAAATTATAATTCAAAACTATATAGAACAACAGCATCTTAATGATTCCACCTAATCTGTGAGCTCTCTGGAAACAGGAAACAAATGTTAATTTTTCCATCTGTAGGAAACACCTCTCCTAGTGTTTGGCACACAATCCCTAAGCTCAATGGGCATTGATAGGTAAATGAATGAATGAGTGCCCCTTCCCTGTTAAGCCTAGGCAAGTCTATCTGACCTGGGCAGAATTTGAAACTCAAATGCAAATATAAGGATCAGGTAAGGGTCTGACCTAAGTTAGACAAGTCAGGAGCAGCATTTATCTTGCTCTGTGTGTGTGTGTGTGTGTGTGCACACATGCACACATACACACATGCACACACACACACACACACAGAGTCATGTCCAACTCTGTGACCCCATGGGCTGTAGCCTGCTGGTCTCCTCTGTCTGTGGAATTTCCCAGGCAAGAATACTGGAGAGAGTTGCCATTTCCTACTCCAAAGATCTTACTGACCCAGGGATTGAACCCTTGTTTCTTGCTTCTCCTGCATTTGCAGACAGACGCTTTAACACTAGCACCATCTGGAAGTCTTTTATCTTGCCATGCAAATGGAAATATATACCCAATTTTCTGGGCGTTCTCCTTTTTAATATAAACTACAAATTTGCATTTTTATTTATGTTATTTTATAGGGCCCACATTCTTCTAGAGTAAAAAAAAAA
>SJXQ01011620.1:0-63170 GCA_006408695.1 Aepyceros melampus
TTGTCCTGAATGTACCCCGCAAGCTATTAGGAGAAATAGGTCAGACCAGACTGTGGTGCAATTTTCACGATCACCACCAGAGGGCGGGGCTTCCTGCAGATGCGGTTCCTCATTGTATTCAGGAGCTGGTATCACTTGCCTGCTTTGTAGCCACAAGACAGAATATTGCTGCAGGACAGAAAGGGGCTCTCAGTTTCTGAGTGAGGAGCTTCTGTAACATCCAGATGGAGACTAGATGTATTAGATTTGTGTACTGCAGGGAACAAGAATCGTTTTCTCTTGCGAACATGCATTCTGCCACTCAGTCAGTTCTTCTGATCATCTTAATATTCAGTAAGTAACATTTTAACCTACATGTTAATGATTTTTCATTTTCCTATGATTATAGGTAAGTTTTATATTTCTTCTCTGGCTGAAAACTGTCCTCCTGTACATTTCTATCATAACAAAGTGATTCTCTTGTAGGAGGGACCAATGGTGACTCAGTGAACCAGACAGAAGGCCCAGTGACTGTCTCAGAGGGGGCTCTCATGACCCTGAACTGCACATACCAGACTACTTATTCAGATCCCTATCTTTTCTGGTATATCCAACATCTCAACAAAGCTCCTCAACTCCTCCTGAAGGGCACGGTGAGAGACCCGAAGCCAAAGAGTGAAGGCTTTCAGGCCACCCTTGTTAAGAGTGACAGCTCCTTCCACCTGCAGAAACGGGCAGTGCAAGCATCAGACTCAGCTGTGTACTACTGTGCTCTGAGTGACACAGTGACACAGGGCTGCGGGTGAGCTGAGCACAAACCCAGAGTGCAGATGGGGCTCTGGCTGTGGGCAGCCCTGCAAGGGGTGTTGTTTCTCTCTCCAGAGGTACTGTCAAAGCACTTCCAGCTCTGATACTCAGGGCCAAGAACCTTGAAATTCTTGGATTGTCCTATAGAGGAATCTGGGGCAAGACAGTGTAAAGAGGAACCTAAGCACTTTTCTCCAGAAATGCCTGTTTTCAGCCCATCGACATCCTCCTTGATGGCACAGAATCCCTTAAAATGACATTAAGTCTTCAATGACAATTCAGATTATATATGCTGAAATATTTCACAATGTGTTAAGGAAAATTTCAAGGCACATGGTTGATGGATGACTGTGTGACCTGGAAGCTAAGTTCTGGTTTGTAAAATTCAGGCCAAGATTGTGTATGCTGCTGAGTTTCACCTGCAGACACTCCACTTCAGGGACTGGAGCTTTATTCTCTCTTTCCTTGACTTTTCCATTCCTGCTGGTTGCTCCAGAAATGCTGCTGCCTAAGTAAGTTCCAGGAGGAGATTTTCTGACAAGATATTCCTTTTGTCAAGGGCCCTGTGTATCAGAGGGGCAGGTGTTGCAGGTGTTGTGTGTGTTGTTTGTATTCAATGGGCACAGGATATTCTTTTTGCTAATAACCTCTTCTCAGGGAAATGGATGCCAAAGAAAGTTCAAATTACCATACAATTGCCTCATTTCACATGCTAGCAAGATTATGCTCAAAATCCTTCAAGCTATGCTTCAGCAATAGTGAACCAAGAACTTCAGATGTACAAGCTGAATTTAGAAAAGGCAAAAGAACCAGAGATCAAATTACCAACACCAACACCATCACAGAAAAAAGCAAGGGAATTAAAAATAAATCTACCTCTGTTTCATGGACTATTCTAAAGCCTTTGACCGTGTGGATCACAACAAACTGTGGAAAATTCTTAAAGAGATGGGAATACCCAAGAAACCTGTACGCAGGACAAGAAGCAACAGTCAATACTGCACATGGAACAAAGGACTGGTTCAAATTAGGTAAAAGAGTACTCCAATGCTATATATTGTCACCCTGCTTATTTACCTTATATGCAGAGTACACCATGGGAAATGCTGGGCTGGATGATTCACAAGTTGGAATCAAGTTTGCCAGGAGAAATATTAACAATCTCAGATATGCAGATGGTACCACTCTAATGGCAGAAAGCACAGAGAAAGTAAAGAGCCTCTTGATGAGGGTGAAAGAGGAGAATGAAAAAGCTGGATTGAAACTCAGCATTCTAAAAACTGAGATTATGGCATCCGGTCCCATCACTTTATGGCAAACAGATGGGGGAAAAGTGGAAACAAAGACAGATTTAATTTTCTTGGGTTCCAAAGTCACTGCAGATGGTGACTGCAGCCATGAAATTAAAAGACTCTTGATCCTTGGAAGAAAAGACGTGACAAACCTAGACAGTGTATTAAAAAGCAGAGACATTACTTTACCGACAAAGGTCCCTATAGTCAGAGCTATGGTTTACCCAGTAATCATGTATGGATGTGACAGCTGGACCATAAAGAAGGCTAAGCAGCAATCTTGAATCTGGAATTCTGATGCCGTTACCACCAGCAGAATAAAACCTGCTAGAATACAGAAACTGAAGCTCCAATTCCTTGGCCACCTGATTGTGAAGAACCACAATTGTCTTCACTAGAGAAGACACTGGTGATGGGAAAGATTGAGGCAAGAGGATAAGAAGGTGACAGAGGGTAAGAAGGTTGGGTGGCATCACTGACTCAATGCACATGAGTTTGAGCAAACTCTGGGAGACAGTGAAGGACAGGGAAGCCTGACGGGCTGCGGTTCCTGGGGTCGTAAAGAGTCAGGCATGACCTAGAGACTGAACAGCAGCAAAAGCAGGGAAAAGGAATGCGTCAGTCAGCCGTCTTTCAGACACGTGGGAGAAGTATTCATGTGCTCTTACAGTAAGCTGTCTTGGCAGTGGGTAGGCTTTTCGCCTACTCCAGAGACTAGAGGAAGCTCCCAGCCACTCACCAAGCAGGAGAGTCTCCACACTCCTCTGCTCATGAGCAGGAAGGCGGAGCCTCTTTGGTCACTCTCTGTGTCTCTGCTACACTCGTGCCCGTTGCACAAAACGTCCCCTCATCTTTTCAGGCTGAGCTCCTGTCTCAACTTCAGGGAGCAGACTTTTTGGAAGGACAGTGGTGGGCACAGCAGGTGGGAAGATATGCATGTTGACTGCGGGGCAGGCTGTGCGATGCGGCCAGGACACTAATCACTGTCATTGCATAATCTACAGGCATGTGTGCATTGTGTCTGGTGCTCAGTTGCTAAGTGGCGTCCGACTCTTTGCAATCCTGTGGACTGTAGCCTGCCAGGCTCCTCTGTGCATGGAGTTTTCCAGGCAGAATACTGGAGTGGGTTGCTATTTTCTCCTCCAGGGGATCTTCCTGGCCCAGGAATGGAGCCCTCATCTCCTCAATTGGCAGGCAGATTCTTTACTGCTGAGCTACTGGGGAAACCCAATTTACAGACACAACTACTTAAATGCAGAGTTTAGTAGTTATAGTAGTTTTATGGTCTTGGCAGATGCAGTCACCATCTTCACTTAGGGTGAATCCACACCCACCTGAGGGTAAGCACTGCCTTCCTCCCTGTCATCCTAGAGTCCTGCACACGGGGTGCTGGCCACCTGAGCACTGAAGGTTCAACAACTTAATAAAGAGGCCACAGAATTGAAGAGAGAGATGAAACAACAAAAATAAATCTTAAAGGTAGGGCAAAAAAGTATTCTAGCAGGTTTTATTCCCCTGGTGGTAACTGTATCAGCTCTCTACTTCCAGTCTGATTCCTCATTTCACGTATTGGGGTCCAGGCTAGAGGGAGTACATACAGGGCATAGGATTTTTTTTTTTTTTTGCTTATCTGCTCCTCAATCGACTGAAAGCAATTTAAGCTAGGAACTGTGTCTGATTTTTGTTTCCACATTCTAGACAACCCTGTAAATTTCCAGAATGAATGCTGGAGCCTAGGGATTCCTGAAAATGCACAAGAGTTTAAGAGAATCTAGGTGATCTGTGGAGCCAGAGAGTCCTGCCAGCATGATAACCTCAACTCCAGATGCTAATTTTAGGTGGAGGGATGGTTCAGTGAGTAGGACTCTGCAGNGGAATTGTGTCTGATTTTTGTTTCCACATTCTAGACAACCCTGTAAATTTCCAGAATGAATGCTGGAGCCTAGGGATTCCTGAAAATGCACAAGAGTATAAGAGAATCTAGGTGATCTGTGGAGCCAGAGAGTCCTGCCAGCAGGATAACCTCAACTCAAGATGCTAATTTTAGGTGGAGGGATGGTTCACTGAGTAGGACTCTGCAGTCACATTGCAGGAGGCCCAGGTTCAATCCCTGGTCAGGGAACTAGATCCCACACGCCTAAACTAAGACCTGGTGCAGACAGAAAACAAACAAGAAGAACAGCTCAGCAAACAGATGTGCATTAAAAATGACCCCAGTTTTGGTAAGAACTAACAAAATTCATTTTAACTGGTGAGAAAATCTCTGTAGGTGAAAAAGGCACATTTGAAGAAGACTGTTCTTGAGTTCAACTGACTGAGTCACAGCCATTGTTACTGGATTGACAGCGTTTCCCCGAGAGCCTTGTAGGGCAGCCTCCCAGCTGTCTGCAGCTACACGTTCCCAGGCATTAAAATGGTTTATGTCAGCGAAGAACAATGACAACAATTCTTACCATAATATAGTCAGATTTTGCATAAAATAAACCCAATCCTAGAGAAAAGAACAAGCTATGAAATGACCCCATTAAATCTTCTGCTGGGTTCACTTCACTAGCACAAATAATTGCACAGGAAACCAGACAATTGGGCTGACAGACACTGAGGAAACCGTTCTTTCCATAAAGATGTCTGAATCCCTAATAAAACAAATAAATACAAGACAGATGAACACCATGCACACATGCCTCTGGAATGAAGAGTGCTTGGCTAACATATTAAGCATCTAAACTTGACATTCTAAAAAATACTTAGTTGAGTTAAAACAACTATGTGACAAGAAGTGAAATGGTAGTGATTGTGTTTCAAGAACCAAGGTACCTAAGTAAGGTCACCTTTCCCTCATGAGGCTGAAGGGGTAAGGTTGCTGTCATCCAAGGATGGTCTAACTCCCCTCCACTCTGCCTCCCAACCCCTGCCTTGCATCTCTCTCTCTCTCTCTTTGTTAATATTCCTCCTCTCCTGTACAGAGGTCCACAATTTTTAGGTATTTCAGGATCTCTGTTCTCCTATTCTGTCTCAATCCCACAAAGAGACAGCTGCACTATTTTTGGTAAATCCCTCATGCACTGGTGCCTGGAAGCNTCTCTCTCTCTCTTTGTTAATATTCCTCCTCTCCTGTACAGAGGTCCACAATTTTTAGGTATTTCAGGATCTCTGTTCTCCTATTCTGTCTCAATCCCACAAAGAGACAGCTGCACTATTTTTGGTAAATCCCTCATGCACTGGTGCCTGGAAGCTGCCTCCATGAAGTAAGCTGGGCTACGTTAGTGCTCATCTCATCTGTTTTCCTTATCTCTGTGCTCCCTGATGTTCAAGGTCCAAAAATAGTTTTCCAAATGGTAGATCAACTCTACCATTGTCAATGAAAAAGAAGTCATGTATTTTTTTTATTTTGTTTTACAAATATGTCATTCCATGATAAATCAAGATAATAACCTTAGCATTTAACTACACATTATTTGACACCTGCCTTAGATAAAATTTTCTCCACGGTATGTTGACAGAGTCAACATGAATATAACTACTTCAGAGAGATGAGGGAGCACTTTCCATACAGAGGGATCCTTCTCTTTATTTTGTTTTACAAATATGTCATTCCATGATAAATCAAGATAATAACCTTAGCATTTAACTACACATTATTTGACACCTGCCTTAGATAAAATTTTCTCCACGGTATGTTGACAGAGTCAACATGAATATAACTACTTCAGAGAGATGAGGGAGCACTTTCCATACAGAGGGATCCTTCTCTGACCCATGGGAATTGAGACACATGCAAGGAAGAAACCTCTGACTATTCCATCTAGAAATTGTAACTGGGGTTTCTTGAGAAGCTAGAGATACCTGTACCATGCAAAAAATTATGGAAGTAATAATAGAATATTCCCCAAGCACGCTTATGTTTAGGACTCTCTTAGGGTCCTGTCCCATTCTCCTGTATGTAATCCCACAAACTATTATCAGGAGGAATATGTCAGACCGGACTGTGGTGCAATTTTCACGATCACCACCAGAGGGCGGGGCTTCCTGCAGATGCGGTTCCTCATTGTATTCAGGAGCTGGTTTCACTTGCCTGCTTTGTAGCCACAAGACAGAATATTGCTGCAGTACAGAAAGGGGCTCTGAGTTTCTGAGTGAGGAGCCTCTGTAACATCCAGATGGAGACTAGATTTGTTAGAGTGGTGTATTCCAGGGAACAAGGATTGTTTTCTTTTGCGAACATGCATCCTGTCACTCCCTCAGTTCTTCTGATCATCTTAATATTCAGTAAGTAACATTTTATTCTAAATGTTAATGATTCTTCACTTTCTTATAATTATGGGTAAGTTGTGTTTTTCTTCGCTGACTGAAAACTCCTCTTCTGTACATTTATACGATAACAAAGTGATTCTCTTCCAGGGGGACCAATGGTGACTCAGTGAACCAGACAGAAGGCCCAGTGACTGTCTCAGAGGGGGCTCTCATGACCCTGAACTGCACTTACCAGACTGCTGATTTTTCTCCCTATCTTTTCTGGTACGTCCAGCATCTCAACAAAGCTCCTCAACTCCTCCTGAAGGGCTTAACAGCAGACAAGAAGGAAGAGCATGAAGGCTTTCAGGCCACTCTTGTTAAGAGTGACAGGTCCTTCCACCTGCAGAAACGGGCAGTGCAAGCATCAGACTCGGCTGTGTACTACTGTGCTCTGAGTGACACAGTGACACAGGGCTGCGGGGGAGCTGAGCACAAACCCAGAGTGCAGATGGGGCTCTGGCTGTGGGCAGCCCTGCAAGGGGTGTTGTTTCTCTCTCCAGAGGTACTGTCAAAGAACTTCCAGCTCTGATACTCAGAACCAAGGACCTTGGAATTCTTGGATTGCCCTATGGGGAAATCTGGGGCAGGACAGTGTAAAGAGGAACCTAAGCACTTTTCGCCCGAAATGCCTGCTTTCAGCCCATCCACATTTCCCCAGATGGCATAGAATCCCTTAAAGTGACATTAACTCTTCAATGACAATTCAGATTATATATGCTGAAATATTTCACAATGTGTTAAGGAGAATTCCAGGACACATGGTTGATGGATGACTGTGTGATCTGGAGGCTAGTCTCTGGTTTTTAAAATTCAGGCCGTGATTGTGAATCCTGCTGAGTTTCACCTGCAGACACTCCATCTTCAGTGACTGGAGCTTTATTCTCTCTTTCCTTGACTTTTCCATCCCTTCTTGTTGCTCCAGAAATGCTGCTGCTTAAGTAAGTTCCAGGAGGAGAGATTCTGACAAGCTATTCCTTCTGTCAAGGGCCCTGTGGATCAGAGCAGCCCACTCTGTAAATATTGCAGGTGTTGTGTGTGTTGTTTGTATTCAGACTGGGTACAGGATAGTCTCTTTGCTAGTAACCTCATCTCGGGGAAATGAATGCCATTCTTATGTTCAAATTACCAACAGTTGCATTTATTTCACATGTTAGCAAGATTATGCTCAAAATCATTCAAGCTAAGCTTCAGCAGTACGTGAACAAAGAATTTCTGTTGTAGAAGCTAGGTTTAGAAAAGGCAGAGGAACCAGAGCAGATCCAATATCTGCTGGATCACAGAAAAAGCAAGCAGATTTAAAAAACCTACTTCATTGACTACACTAAAGCCTTTGACTGTGTGGATCACAATAAACTGTGGAAAATTCTTAAAGAGATGAGGATACCCAAGAAACCTGTATGCAGGACAGGAAGCAACAGTTAGTACTGGACATGGAACAATGGACTGGTTCAAAATTGGGAAAGGAGTACGTCAAGGCTATATATTGTCACCCTGATTATTCAACTTACACGTGGAGTACATCATGTGAAATGCAGGGTTGGATGACTCATAAGCTGGAATCAAGATTGCCACGAGAAATATCAACAACCTCAGTGGTATGCGGATGATTCCACTCTGATGGCATAAAGTGAAAAGAAACTAAAGAACCTCTTGATGCAGGTGAAAGAGGAGATTGAAAAAGCTGGATTAAAACAACATTAAAACATTAAGATTACATCATCTGGTCTCATCACTTTTTGGCAAATAGATGGGGAAAATGAGGAAATAGTGACAGATTTAATTATCTTAGGCTTCAAAATCACTGCAAATGGTGATTGCAGCCATGAAATTAAAAGATGCTTGCTCCTTGGAAGAGAAGTTATGACCAAACTAAACAGCATATTAAAAAGTAGAGACATTATTCACAAAGGTCCATGTAATCAGAGCTATGGTTCCCAGTAATCATGTATGGATCTGAAAGTTGAACCATAAAGAAGGCTGAGTGCCAAAGAATTGAGGCTTTCTAGCTGTGGTGTTGGAGAAGACTCTTGAGAGTCCCTTGGACTGCAAGGAGATCAAACCAGTCCATCCTAAAGGATATCAACCCTGAATATTCATTGGAAGGACTTATGTTAAAGCTGAAGTTCCAATATTTTGGCCACCTGATGTGAGAACCGATTCACTGGAGAAGACCCTGATGCTAGGAAAGGTTGAGGGCAAGAGGATAAGGAGGTGGCAGAGGATGAGATGGTTGGATGGCATCACCGACTCCATGGACGTGAGTTTAGCAAACTCTGGGAGATAGTAAAGGACAGGGAAGGACACGCAACACCTGCAATACTCACATAGTGATCGGCTCTGATCCACAGGGCCCTTCAGAAGGAATATCTTGTCAGGAAGGTCTCCTCTTGGAACTTACTTAGGCAGCAGCATTTCTGGAGCAACCAGAAGGGATAGGAAAGTCACGGAAAGAGAGAACAAAGCTCCTGGCGTGCTGCAGTTCCCGGGGTTGTAAAGAGTCAGACGTGACCTAGGGCCTGAACAGCAACAAAAACATGGAAAATTAATTCATCAACCAGTCATATTTCAGACACATGGAAAGAGTGTTTATGTACTCTTACAATCAGTTATCTCGGAAGCAGAGTGACCTTTTTCACCTGCTCAAGAAACTAGGAGAAAGTATCAGCCCTCCCCAAGCAGGAGCATCTCCCCACTCCTCTGCTCACGAGCAGGAAGGCGGAGCCACTTGGGTCACCGTTCTGAGTCTCTGCTACAATCATGCCCAGAGCATAGAGTCCTTCTGCATCTCTGCAGGCTGAATCCTGTCTGCACCTTCCGGGAGCAGACTTTCTGGAAGGACAGTGGTGGGCACAGCAAGCGGGAAGAGATGTATGTTTTACTGCTGGGCAGTCTCTGAGATGTGGCCAGTATCCTAATCATTGTCATTTCATAATTTATAGGCGTGTGTGAGTTGCTCAGTGGTGTCTGACTGTGACCCCGTGGACTGTAGCCCAACAGGCTCCTCTGTCCATGGAATTTTCCAGGCAAGATACTGGAGTGGGTTGCTATTCCCTTCTCCAGGGGATCTTTCTGACCCAGAGATTGAACCCTCATCTCCTCAATTGGTAGGCAGATTCTTTATCACTCAGCACCTGAGAAGCCCAATTTGTTGGCACAACTACTTAAATGCAGATTTAGTAGTTATAGTAGCTTTATGGTCTTGGCAGATGTACTCACCATCATCACTTCGGGTGAATCCACACCCACCTGAAGGTAAGCCCTGCCTTCCTCCCTGACATCCTGGAGTCCTGCACACGGGGTGCTGGCCACCTGAGCACTGGGGGTTCACATCTTAATAAACAGACCTAGAAATGGAGAGGGGGTGAAAGAACAAAACAAATCTTGACGGTGGGGAAATACAAGTATTCCAGCAGGTTTTATTTCCCTGGTGGTAACTCGTCAGTTCTCTGCTTTTGGTCTGATCCCTCATTTCACGTACTGGGGTCCAGGCTAGTGGGAGTACACACAGGGCATAGGATTTTTTTTTTGTTGTTTGTTTGTTTGTTTGCTTACCTGATAAATCAGGATAATAACCTTATCATTTAACTACAAATTATTTGACACCTGCCTGAGATAAAATTTTCTCCATGGCATGTTGACGGAGTCAACATGAATATAAGTACTTCAGAGAAATGACTTGAGGAAGGGAGGAAACACTTTCCATACAGAGGGATCCTTCTCTGACCTACGGGAATCTTGGAGGCACGTGCAAGGAAGAAACCTCTGACTATTCCATGTAGAAATTGTAACTAGGGTACCTTTTGAAGCTAGAGATACCGGTACCATGCAAAAAAATATGGAAGTAATAATAGAATATTTCCCTAAGCACGCTTATGTTTAGGATTCTCTTCTTAGGGTCCTGTCCCATTCTCCTGTATGTATCCCACAAGCTATTATCAGGAGAAATAGGTCAGACTCGACAGTAGTGCAATTTTCACGATCACCACCAGAGGGGGGGGCTTCCTGCAGATGCGGTTCCTCATTGTATTCAGGAGCTGGTATCACTTGCCTGCTTTGTAGCCACAAGACAGAATATTGCTGCAGTACAGAAAGGGGCTCTCAGTTTCTGAGTGAGGAGCTTCTGTAACATCCAGATGGAGACTAGATTTGTTAGACTGGTGTATTCCAGGGAACAAAGATCATTTTCTTTTGCGACTTGCATTCTGCCACTCACTCAGTTCTTCTGATCATCTTAATATTCAGTAAGTAATATTTTATAGTAAATGTTAATGATTTTTCACTTTCTTATAATTATTGGTAAGTTGTATTTTTCTTCGCTGACTGAAAACTCCTCTCCTGTACATTTATACGATAACAAAGTGATTCTCTTGTAGGAGGGACCAATGGTGACTCAGTGAACCAGACAGAAGGCCCAGTGACTGTCTCAGAGGGGGCTCTCATGACCCTGAACTGCACTTACCAGACCACATATCCAAATCCCTATCTTTTCTGGTATATCCAGCATCTCAACAAAGCTCCTCAACTCCTCCTGAAGGGCTCGATGACAGAGCAGAAGCCAAAGAGTGAAGGTTTTCAGGCCACTCTTACTCAGAGTGACAGCTCCTTCCACCTGCAGAAATGGGCAGTGCAAGCATCAGACTCGGCTGTGTACTACTGTGCTGTGAGTGACACAGTGAGAGAGGCTGCAGGGGGAGCTGAGCACAAACCCAGAGTGCAGATGGGGCTCTGGCTGTGGGCAGCCCTGCAAGGGCGTGTCATTTCTCTCTCCAGTGTGCTATGCTAGAGGTATTGTCAGAGCACTTCCAGCTCTGATACTCAGAGCCAAGGACCTATGAATTCGTGGGTTGCCCTACAGAGAGGAATCTGGGACAGTGCAGAAAGGAACCTAAGCACTTTTTCCCATAAATGCCTGTTTTCAGCCCATTGACATCCCCCCAGATAGAATCCCTTAAAGTGACATTAATTCTTCAATTACAATTCAGATTATATATTCTGAAATATTTCACAATGTGTAAAGGAAAATTTCAAGGCACATTGTTGATGGATGACTGTGTGACCTGGAAGCTAGTGTCTGGTTTTTAAAATTCAGGCCATGACTGTGTATCCACCTGAGTTTCACCTGCAGACACTCCATCTTCAGTGACTGGAGCTTTATTCTCTCTTTCCTTGACTTTTCCATCCCTTCTGTTTGCTCCAGAAATGCTGCTGCCAAAGTAGTTCCAGGAAGAGAGTTTCTGAGAAGATATTCCTTCTGTCAATGGCCCTGTGGATCAGAGAAGCCCACTCTGTAAATATCACAGGTGTTGTGTACAAGATATTCTCTTTGCTAATAACCTCATCTCAGGGAAATGAATGCCAAAGAATGTTCAAATTACCATACAATTACACTCATTTCACACGTTAGCAAGATTATGTTCAAAATCCTTCAAGCTAAACTTTAGCAGTACTTGAACCAAGAACTTCAAATGTACAAGCAGAGTTTAGAAAAGGCAGAGGAACCAGAGATCAGATTACCAACACCAACACCATCACAGAAAAAAGCAAGGGAATTAAAAAAAATCTACTTCTGTTTCATTGACTATGCTAAAGCCTTTGACTGTGTGGATCACAACAAACTGGAAAATTCTTAAAGAGATGGGAATACCCAAGAAACTTGTATGCAGGACAAGAAGCAACAGTACTGCACATGGAACAATGGACTGGTTCAAATTTGGAAAAAGAGTACTCCAAGGCTATATATGGTCACCCTGCTTATTTACCTTATATGCAGAGTACACCATGGGAAATGCTGGGCTGGATGATTCACAAGCTGGAATCAAGTTTGCCAGGAGAAATATTAACAATCTCAGATATGCAGATGGTACCACTCTAATGGCAGAAAGCACAGAGAAAGTAAAGAGCCTCTTGATGAGGGTGAAAGAGGAGAATGAAAAAGCTGGATTGAAACTCAGCATTCTAAAAACTGAGATTATGGCATCCGGTCCCATCACTTTATGGCAAATAGACGGGGGAAAAGTGGAAACAATGACAGATTTAATTTTCTTGGATTCCAAAGTCACTGCAGATGGTGACTACAGCCATGAAATTAAAAGACACTTGATCCTTGGAAGAAAAGACGTGACAAACCTAGACAGTGTATTAAAAAGCAGAGACATTACTTTACCAACAAAGGTCCCTATAGTCAGAGCTATGGTTTACCCAGTAATCATGTATGGATGTGAAAGTTGGACCATAAAGAGGCTAAGCAGCAATCTTGAATCTGGAATTCTGATGCCGTTAGCACCAGCAGAATAAAACCTGCTAGAATACAGAAACTGAAGCTCCAATTCTTTGGCCACCTGATTACGAAGAACTGATTCACTGGAGAAGACACTGATGATGGGCAAGATTGAGGCAAGAGGATAAGAAGGTGACAGAGGGTAAGAAGGTTGGGTGGCATCACTGACTCAATGCACATGAGTTTGAGCAAACTCTGGGAGACAGTGAAGGACAGGGAAGCCTGACGGGCTGCGGTTCCTGGGGTCGTAAAGAGTCAGACATGACCTAGAGACTGAACAGCAGCAAAAGCAGGGAAAAGGAATGCGTCAGTCAGCCGTCTTTCAGACACGTGGGAGAAGTATTCATGTGCTCTTACAATAAGCTGTCTTGGCAGTGGAGTGGGCTTTTCGCCTACTCCAGAGACCAGGAGAAGTTCCCACCCGATCGCCAAGCAGGAGCGTCTCCACACTCCTCTGCTCACGAGCAGGAATGCGGAGCCTCTTTGGTCACTCTCTGTGTCTCTGCTACACTCGTGCCCGTTGCACAGAGCGTCCCCTCATCTTTTCAGGCTGAACTTCTGTCTCAACTTCTGGGAGCAGACTTTCTGGAAGGACAGTGGTGGGCACAGCAGGTGGGAAGATATGCATGTTGACTATGGGGCAGGCTGTGCAATGTGGCCAGGACACTAATCACTGTCATTTCAAAATCTACAGGCGTGTGTGCATTGTGTCTGGTGCTCAGTTGCTAAGTGACGTCTGACTCTTTGCAATCCTGTGGACTGTAGCCTGCCAGGCTCCTCTGTCTGTGGAATTTTCCAGGCAGAATACTGGAGTGGGTTGCTATTTTCTCCTCCAGGGGATCTTCCTGACCCAGAGATTGAACCCTCATCTCCTCAACTGGCAGTCAGATTCTTTACTGCTGAACTACTGGGGAAACCCAATTTATAGACCCAACTACCTAAATACAGAGTTTAGTAATTACAGTAGTTTTATGGTCTTGGCAATGCAGTCACCATCTTCACTTAGGGTGAATCCACACCCACCTGAAGGTAAGCACTGCCTTCCTCCTTGTCATCCTAGAGTCCTGCACACTAGGTACTCGCAATCTGAGCAATGGGGGTTCACATCTTAAAAAGAGGCCACAGAAATGAAGAAGGAGATGAAAGAACAAAAACAAATCTTAACGGTGGGGAAATACAAGTATTCTAGCAGGCTTTATTTCCCTGGTGGTAACTCTTCAGTTCTCTGCTTTCGGTCTGATCCCTCATTTCACGTATTGGGGTCCAGGCTAGTGGGAGTACACACAGGGCATAGGATATATATATATATGTTTGCTCACCTGCTCCTCAATCAACTGAAAGCAATTTGGGGTAGGAATTGTGTCTGATTTTTGTTTCCACATTGCAGACAATCCTGTAAATTTCCAGAATGAATGCTGGAGCCTAGGGGTTCCTGAAAATGCACAAGAGTTTTAAGAGAATCTAGGTGATTTGCAGAGCCAGAGTCCTGCCACCATGATAACCTCAACTCCAGATGCTAATTTTAGGTGGAGGGTTTTTTCAGTGAGTAGGACTCTGCACTCACATTGCAGGAGGCCCAGGTTCGATTCCTGGTCAGGGAACTAGATTCCACACGCCTAAAATAAGACCTGGTGCAGACAAGAAACAAACAAGAAGAACAGCTCAGCAAACAGATGTGCATTAAAAATGACCCCAGTTTTGGTAAGAACTAACAAAATTCATTTTAACTGGTGAGAAAATCTCTATAGATGAAAAAGGCACATTTGAAGAAGACTGTTCTTGAGTTCAGCTGACTGAGTCACAGCCACACTGCTACTGGATTGACAGCACTGCCCTGAGAGCCCGTGTAAGGCAGCCTCCCAGCTGTCTGCAGCCACACGTTCCCAAGCCTTAGAATGGTTTATGTCAGCGAAGAACAATGGCAACAATTCTTACCATAATATAGTCAGATTTTGCATAAAATAAACCCTATCCTAGGGAAAAGAAGAAGCTATGAAATGACCCCTTAAATCTTCTGCTGGGTTCACTTCACTAGCACAAATAATTGCACAAGAAACTAGACAAACAGGCTGACAGACACTGAGCAAACAGTTCTTTCCACTGAGATTCCTGAATCCCTAATAAAACAAACAAACAAACAGAAGACAGATAAATACCACACAGATGCCTCAGGAAGGAAGAGTGCCTGGCTAATATATTAAGCATCTAAACTTGACATTCTAAAAAAAATACTTAGTTGAATTAAAACAACTATGTGACAAGAGGTAAAAAGATGTTTCAAGCACCAGGTTACCTAAGTAAGGTCACCTGTCCCTCATGAGGCTAAAGGGGTAAGGTTGCTGTCCTCCAAGGATGGTCCAACTCCCCCCTACTCTCCCGCTCAACCCCTGCCTTGCATCTCTCTCTCTCTCTCTTTTGGTCAACATTCTTCCTCTCCTGTACAGAGGTCCACAATTTTTAGGTATTTCAGGATCTCCGTTCTTCTATTCTGTCTCAATCCCACAGTGAGACGGCTGCACTATTTTTGGTAAATCCCTCATGCACTGGTGCTTGGAAGATGCCTCCACGAAGGAAGCTGGGCAATGTTAGTGCTCATCTCATCTGTTTTCCTTATCTCTGTGCTCCCTGATGTTTAAGTCCAAAAATAGTTTTCCAAGTGGTAGATCAACTCTACCATTGTCAGTGAAAAAGAAGTCACGTATTTTATTTTTATTGTGTTTTACAAATATGTCATTCCATGATAAATCAGGATAATAACCTTAGCATTTAACTACAAACTGACACCTGCCTTAGATAAACTTTTCTCCACGGAATGTTGACAGAGTCATCATGAATATAATTACTTCAGAGAGATGACTTGGGGAGAGGAGGGAGCACTTTCCATACAGAGGGATCCTTCTCTGACCCATGGGAATTGAGACACGTGCAAGGAAGAAACCTCTGACTATTCCGTCTAGAAATTGTAACTGGGGTTTCTTGAGAAGCTAGAGATACCTGTACAATGCAAAAAATTATGGAAGTAATAATGAATATTCCCCAAGCACGCTTATGTTTAGGACTCTCTTCTTAGGGCCCTGTCCCATTCTCCTGTATGTATCCCACAAACTATTATCAGAAGAAACAGATCAGACCCGACTGTGGTGCAATTTTCACGATCACCACCAGAGGGCGGGGCTTCCTTCAGATGCGGTTCCTCACTGTATTCAGGAGCTGGTTTCACTTGCCTCCTTTGAAGCCACAAGACAGTATATTGCTGCAGTACAGAAAGGGGCTCTCAGTTTCTGAGCGAGGAGCTTCTGTAACATCTAGATGGAGACTAGATTTGTTAGACTGGTGTATTGCAGGGAACAAGGATCGTTTTCTTTTGCGAGCATGCATTCTGCCACTCACTCAGTTCTTCTGATCATCTTAATAGTCAGTAAGTAACATTTTATCCTAAAAGCTAATGATTGTTCATTTTTCTATGATTATAGGTAAGTTTTATATTTCCTCTCTGGCTGATAACTCATCTCTTGTACATTGCTATCATAACAAAGTGATTCTCTTCCAGGAGGGACCAATGGTGACTCAGTGAGCCAGACAGAAGGTCCAGTGACTGTCACAGAGGGGGCTCTCATGACCCTGAACTGCACTTACCAGGCCACATATTCGAATGTCTATCTTTTCTGGTATATCCAGTATCTCAACAAAGCTCCTCAACTCCTCCTGAAGGGCTTAACAGCAGACAAGAAGGAAGAGCATGAAGGATTTCAGGCCACTCTTGTTCAGAGTGACAGGTCCTTCCACCTGCAGAAACAGGCAGTGCAAGCATCAGACTCGGCTGTGTACTACTGTGCTCTGAGGGACACAGTGACACAGGGCTGCGGGGGAGCTGAGCACAAACCCAGAGTGCAGATGGGGCTCTGCTGTGGGCAGCCCTGCAAGGGGGTTGCTGTTTCTGTCTTAGGTGTTTTATGCTAGCTGTGTTGTTGTTTATGTGCTAAGTCATGTCCGACTCTTTTGGGACCCTGTGACTGTAGTGGGCTCTTCTGTCCCTGGGATTCTCCAGGAAGAAGACTGGGCTGAGTTGCCATTTCTTTCCCTGGGAATTATCCCGACCCAGGAATGGTACCCATGTCTCCTGTTTGGCAGGCAGATTCTTTACCACTGAGCCACCTGGAAAGCCCCTGCTTTATGCCAGAGGCATCGTCAAAGTACTTCCAGCTCTGATGCTCATTGCCAAGAACCTGCAGTTCTTGGATTGGTCTACAGAGAGGAATATGGGAAGAACAGTGAAGAAAGGAATCTAAACGGCCTTCTCCGGGAATGCCTGTTTTTAGCCCAGTCACATTTTGCCAGATGGCATAGAATTCCTGGAAGTGACATTAACTCTGTTCAATGACAGTTTAGTTGATATATGCTGAAATATGTCACAACTTGTTGATGAAAACTCCCAGGGCACCTCGTTCATGGATGAATGTTTGACTTTGAAGCTACTGTCTGAGTGTTATAATCCAGACCAGAATTTTGTGTCTTGCTGAGTTTCTCCTGCAGATGCTCCATCTTTAGTGACTGGGGCCTTTACACTCTCTTCCCTTGACTTTTCCAGCTCTTATGGTTGCTCAGGAGATGCTGCTGCTGCAAGTCCCATGGAGATGGTTCCTGAGCAGATATTGATTCTGTCAAGGGCCCTGTGGGCAGAGCAGTCTAGTCAGTGAAACTTTGTGCATGTGGTGTCTTGCTTATATGTTGGTGACACAGCTCTACCCACATCTTGTCATCATGGCAGCTCTTTACAGAACGCTGGGTCATGATCCTGATTCTGGTCTTGAGGATCTGTGCTGTGAGAAATTCTGTATATAAGCATGACCCCAGAACCTGACATATTATCTTTATCGCTGTATTGAGGCCTCTGATCCTTTTGAAATGTGTCAAATTCAGTGACCAAGCAAGCACTCAGTCTGTTAGTGAAAAGAGGGCACATGGACTTTTGTTGACCGGGATTCTAAATTCTTGACATATTCACAATGTTCCCACAGCAGAGGAGCAGAAAACAGAAGTGTGTGGCTCTCACTGTAACTTGCAATGAATGAACTCACCGAGAGAAATTCGTCCTGGCATTCTGGAGGTCTCTGAACCTCACCTGTGCTTTATCCCTCTTGCATGATTCTGTGGGACTGACTGGTACAGATGAAGGTTTTGCAGAGCCTGATCCTTCTTTGATTTCAGACACTCTTCTTAAGAAAAAGAAAATGAAATTGCAGAGTCAAGTTTCTTGGGCCTAGGATACTAACGGATCCTGAAATACAAGCTGAATTTGCTTCCTGGTAAACCCTCTTCATAAATTTTACCCTCTTCTTTAAGATCAAAGCATTATAACCATCTTACTTTGCCCTGATATTGGCAGATTAGCACCCCCAGGACGCTTTCTGTCCCAGCACTTGATCTGTAATTAATATGAGTATTTTCAGTTCTATCACTTTTTAAATAACAGCTTTATAAGGATAATTCACTTATCATCACGTGACTTCATGCTTTTAGCTGTACAACTGAGTGGTTTGCATGTTCACAGAGGAATGCAGTCATCAGTACTATCTGATTCCAGAACACCACCCCAGGAAGAAACTTTGTACCCGTGAGCAGTCAGTCCCATTCCCCATTCCCCCAGACACGGGCATCCACTCCTCTGTTCTCTGTCTCTGTGGATTTAAATACATTTTGGCATTTCCTAGAGATCGAATCAGCTCGCATATGACTGTTTGTAATTGTCTTCTTTTGCCTCGTCGAGTCTCTCCACGGCGTGTCTCCATATCAGCTCTTCACTACTCCTTATGGTCCCTTAATAGGCTGCTCCGTGATACCACCTATTCTCCTTATCCATTCTTCACTTGAAGAATGATTGTTTTGGAAACATTGTGGTTATTTCCACTTTTTAGCTCTTATAAATAATGCTGGTAGGAGCACTCATGTGCAGGAGTTCTATTGCTCTAAGCAAATGTACTTTCAATTAGAGGTTTGACTTTTTGTGTTTTCATATTTGTTTCATTTCATTTTGCTTTATTTGGCACCAACATTTCCTTAAGATATAAAATGAGTAAGTACAAGAGAAAATGCCTTTAAAATTATGCTTTCATGCTTACATGAGATATAATCATTCCAAGCTATACCTGCATTCATCCAGGAAAACTTTTTGAGCACCTACTCATATGTGTCAGTCATATGAATAAGTGTTGAGAATATAGTATACATGACCGAGTCTCCTGCTTTAGGATTGTATTGTTTTAAGGCACCACATGTGTCTTAAAATAATGTTTCTTTCACAAATGATTTTATTCACTCACTGAGCTCTGTTTGTCTCCAGTATGTGATATTGACAGGTTTATGGGCAATGGACTAAGCATTTTAAATCCCTCTCCACCTCTTCAGGTAGATACTAGAAAACTTCCAATTTAAAAAATGTTAAAATTTGAGGTGTAGAGATGTTTGGTAACTTGATCAAGGTTACATAACCAGTTAGAAGCAGAGCTTGGGTAGGATGTCAATCATTCTGATGCATGACTAATATTCTTAAAAGCTAATTGATAGAACCACCATGAAATCTGTTTCTTTTTTGTTAAATACCACTGCCTTCTTAGAATTTTATAATTTTTGAAATTTTCATTTGATAAAAAATAAGTTAATGCAGTAATGAAAACTGTACTTTACTCAATGGGCAATCACAGGAGTCTGTATATATTCCTGAACATTGAAGCCAAAAAATTGCAGTCATCATCTTTTATGACTTTGAACATAAAGTTGCTCAGATTCTCTGTGATTGAATAACCTGCTTATTCCAGGGCTTATAGCTGAGCCTCAGTAGCCATATTAAAGGGGACATACATTACAGGTCTTTGCCATGGAAATTAGGACTATATTTTTCAAAAAAAAAAAAAACCCTTCATGTGGCAAATATGTCTCCTCATTGGGACTGTAAGATACAGCATTTTCTGTTCTGCTACACTGTATATCTTATTAAAGCAAATCCTTTTTTTAGACAATTTGTAAATATGGGTCTGGGCTTCCCTGGGGGCTCAGTGGTACAGAATCCGCCTGCCTATGCAGAAGATCTTCTTCAGGATGAGGTCAACCCCTGGGTTACCAGATACCCTGGAGAAGGATATAGCAACTCACCCCAGTATTCTTGTCTTGGAAATCCCATGGACAGAGGAACCTGGTGGGTTACAGTTCATAGAGTTGCAAAGATCCGGGGACAACTTAGTGACTAAACAGCAACAAATACGGGCATGATGAGGAAGTTTCATTGATTTTTCTAAGCACATTAGTAATTTGTGCCAAAACAGAAACTTTCAAAGGCAATTTTCTCTCAATAAAAAAGCCTAAAATCTAGTGTTTGCTTTAGTGGCTTCATGAATTTCGAGGTTTTTTCAAGTGAAAGCTACCTGATAAAGCTGAGAAGGAGGGTAAAAAGAGTGCTGGTCATCTTCACCTCTAGCATTAAGCAAACTGATTTATCACGAATTCTCCAGGTCAGAATACTAGAGTGGGTAGTCATTTCCTTCTCCAGGGGACCTTCTCAACCCAGGGATCAAACCCAGGTCTTCCACATTGCAGGCGGATTCTTTACCAGCTGAGTCACTAGGCAAAGCCCTTATGAAGAGCAATAACATTTAAAATTTTGATGACCTTGGTCTTACATGTTCTCATGGACCTATGTGAGAGCAGCGAGACACAACTCCTAATTTTTAAGATGTCAAAGAGTTTTAAGACTATGATGCAGGGAACAGACGTCAATGGAGATTGAACAGTGCTGGCATTTCTAACAGGATTTCTATCGCCTTTGATAATGCTTGGCTCCGGATTTGTGTATTTTTAGGGTTTTCCCTATCCTAATTTCCACCACAATTAATGGATGTGGTTTGGAAGAGTTGAGGGTGATTCAGAAATACATGTATTGAGTTTTAACAGAGGTTCTTATATTTAGGCACTGACTAAAATTTTCTGAATTTACTTTTGTTTACACAAATACACGCATGTAAATTGTGATCACATACACATGTATCTCTCCCCTTGCTGCTATTTAACATGGCACACACTTGACAGATTTTGTGATGCAGAGGCAAGATATGAAATCGTTCATAGACAACAGAATATTTCGCAGTAACTTTTATCAGATTCCTTAGGAGGCAGAAACAAAGAATGAAGGGAAAAATTCTGCCTTTCTGTTAGAGTCGAAACCCCATTGTTACTTTTGATTCTCTGATCCAAAGGAGAATGAATTGAACATGATTCCATTTTACCACTGTTTATTTCTAGTCTGATAGTGTCCTAATTCGACAAACTGATGTGCAGAAGTCTAGCATTTCCCTCCTAGAAAGGAAGCGTGTGACACGACACAGACACACTGCCCTTCAGCTGCTGACTCAGTTTCCTGCGTGGGGCAGAAGCATCCCACAGCCCAGGAGCTCTGCCTGGACCTCTTGAGCACAGGGTGCAGAATTCAGATCTGGATCTGAAATGGAGCAGAGGACGCGTCACTGTAGGGAGAAGCTGCCCATATGCTGGTTGCCAGTGTGCCGAGGGCGGGCAGAGCCTCTGTCTGTCTTGGTGAGGGTGGCCACACACAGGACTCACGCCCCTCTCTCAGTGCCAAGGCTATGGGGAGGCAGATCAGTGTTACCTGATGCATCTGGAAAGGCAGGGATAATGGGCAATGGAATCTGGGCATTAGGTCCTAAGCCACTTCATCCCCTCTACCATCATGGTTGTAAGTAAAGGCTCTTTCCTGCAGGATCCAGCATGACCCAGAAGGTAACTCAAGTCCAGTCTGCAGTTTCTGTGTTGGAGAAGGAAGCTGCAACCTTGGACTGTGTATATGAAGCTAGTAGTTATGGTTATTATTTAAAAACCAGAAATCACATTGAAAACTGGATTTCTAGCTTCTCTATGAAAATATCTACGAGCAAAACATCCTCTGGGGTAGAGGTCAAAAGTCATGTTAGACTGCATAATGCCTTTGATATAGACTCATTTTATGTTTAAAATCTATGCAGACTTACCATTCACAACTTGAATAGCCCAAAAATAAAATTTTAAATTATTAGTCATAATATAGAAGCTGATCCACAAAGCAAACAAATCTGAATTAACGTCTCAGGGAAACATACCTGTTTTTTCCCCTGTATTTGTATCATCACAGCATGGATCCCAGTGGGAGAAATTTCAGGATCGTTTATCCATTAATTCTTAGTTTTCTGGTCAGCATTGGGGAAACATCAGTTGGCAAGACAGATGTGGTGTCTGCTTTGGTGGAGCTCATGTTCCAGGGGGCTGTGGTGGTCTCCAGCGCAGGAGAGTAGGCAGAAAGGACCTCACAGCACAGATCGTGTGACCTTAAGCAAGGCGTTCGCTCTGACTTTCTGCGTCCTCATCTGTAGAGTGTGAAGGTTAGTCGTGAAGCTGCTGTTGAGTTAGTGTGAGTCGGTTAGTCGTGTGCAACTCTTTTGAGACCCTGTGGACTGTAGGCTGCCAGGCTCCTCTGTCCATGGCATTCCCCAGGCAGGATGACTTGAGTGGGTTGCTGTTTTTTCCTCCAGGGTATCTTCCCGACCCTGGGACTGAACCTAGGTCTCCTGTATTGCAGACAGATATATTTTCTGTCTGAGCCACCAGGGAAGTCCTTTCCAAAATTTTACTCACCTCACAGGACCGCTTTGTTCACTATCCTTTTTGAGTTCCTAACACCCTCCCTTTCTTAAGAAAGAACTGTTAGATGTTGTAGAAGTTATCAAGGCGCTGCTCACATTGCTTCACAGAGTAATAAGAAGCCACGGGTGCAGGAAGAGAGTAGAGTGAAATGGGAAGCCGCCTGCCTTTATCACATCAGAAACACTGTTCTGCTTCGCTGGACGGGAGAGGGAGGAGGGAAAGGGACAGGCATGCAGGCAGGAGGGGAGGACAGGCCCAGACTTTGTTCTTTCATCCCGAACACATTTGTATACATTTGATATCATCCTTAATAAAAGGATGAATTGAAATTAGCTGGGTTCAAACCCTGTCATCTGCATCACAGCATGACTTTTGAGGCACTCTTTAGCTCTGTGCATCAGTTTCTTAATATGTAAAATGGCAATAATAGAACCTGCTTCATGGACTTGAGAATCAAAATCATCTCTATATCTCTATCTGTTTAAAATCATTACAAATTAAATTATATATAAACACACCTGCCTGTGTGTTTATAGAAATAAAATTTGAAGCACAGGTACATATAACGGCATCCTGACACAGCAGGGATCGCTTGCTGATGACCTTTATTTATATAAAGGCAGAGTTTGTTCCAGCACCTACATCAGATTTTCACTCATGTCATCTTTTTTATAACACAAAGTTTCTCCTTATTTTTCAGGAAAGGAAGCAAAGCTCAGTGAAAAGCCAGGGCCATGTTGGCACTGCTAGAAATGTCGCCTACAGGGTTTGGTATCCCTGTGGTCAATGTTCCCATTCTCAGCAGCCCCTGCAGACAAGCCCCCGGTCCTGACAGAGAAGAGCAGGTGACTTACGCTCAACATAAAAGTGCCCTTCTCATCACCAGGCAGGGCTACTTTCATTCCCCTGGCTATATAACTGAAGGTGCATTTTCCCATATTTGTTGACAGTCAATGAAAAAAGCTCTAAGACATGATCAATATTCACTACAGCCTTCAAACTGATTTTGTTTCAGCTTTGCACACAGTTAACAAACATTCAGCAATGTTCCACGTCAAGATAAAAGATAATGAGGAAATGGCATTTTTCACCTAGAAAATCTATACTGCTATTGGATAACTTGTGACATACAAAATCTCTGTGTAAGTTAAGGAGAGATTTTTTTCCTATTATTATTTTAAGAGTACACAGACACTTTTCAATATATCTGAAACTTGATTGAATGATGAATTAATTTTCCCTGAGATGATGTGATCACTGGCAAAGAGGATATTCTCATCCTTTACTCAGTTTTAAGGCAGACTGCCCTTGGAGTGGAGTGAGTTTTTCACCTGCTCCGAGAAACTAGGAGAAAGTATCAGCCCCTCCCAAGGCAGGAACCTCTCCCCACTCCTCTGCTCATGAGCAGGAATGTGGAGCCACTTGGGTCAGTCTCTGCATCTCTGTTACAACAGGGCCCATTGCACAGAGTTTACCCTGCGCATCTCTGCAGGCTGAACTCCTGTCTGCAACTTCGGGACAGACTTTTTGTAAGGACAGTGGGAAACACAGAAGGAGAAAAGAGGTATATGTTTTATTTCTGAGCAGTCTAGGATATGTGGTAAATATACTGAATGACTGTCATTTAAAAATTTATAGGCACATCTATAAAAATGCAGAATTTAATAGTTATAATGGCTTTAATATTCCTGGAGGATGTAGTCCCCATCCTTATTTAATAGGGGGGATGTGTGAACACACCCCTGAAGGTAAACACAAATTTCCTCCAAGCAACCTAGGTTCTTGTATACTGGGTGTTGGACACCTGAGCACTGGGGCTTCAACATCTTGATAAACAGGGCCTAGGAAGGGAGAGGGAGATGAAAAAAAAAAACAAACGAAATCTGAACAGCGAAAGGAAAGTATCCAAGCAGGTTTTCTTCCCCGGGTCAGCTCTACCTCCGGTCATACCAGAGGTATGTCAGCTCTCTACCTCCAGTCTGACCCCTCATTCCACATCTCTGGGTCCAGGCTACTGGGACTACAGACAGGGCTGAGGATTTTTTTTAACCTGCTCCTCAGTCCACTGAAAGCAGTTTGAGATAGGAATCATGTCTGGTTTTGGTTTCCACATTGTAGACAGCTCTCTAAGTTTCCAGAATGAATGCTGGAGCCTAGGGATTCCTGAACATGCACAAAAGTGTAAGAGAACCTTGGTGATCCACTGAGCCAGAGTCCTGCCAGCATGATAACTTGACTCAAGACCCCAATTTTAGGGGGAACTTTGGTCCAGAGGATAGGACTCTGCGCTCCCAATGCCAGGGGCCTGAGTTTGGCCCTTGGTCAGGGAACTGGATCTCACAAGCCGAAATTAAGACCTGGCGCAGCCAAAAATAAAAAACAAAACAGAACAGCTCAGCAAATAGCTGTGCATTAAAAAAATACCCTAATTTTAGAAAAACAGGCCATCTAATTGTTGAGAAATTCTATGTCCATTAATAGGTATCATTTGAAGAAGACTGCTCTTGTGTTCAACTGACTTGGTCATTGCCATTTAGAAACTTTATTTTTAATTGGAAGATAATTGGAAAGCTACAGGTAAAAGGATGGCACTAGAACCCTTCCCAAAACATACACAAAATAAACTCAAAATGGATTAATGACTTAAATGAAGGCCAGAATCCATAAAACTCTTAGAGGGAAACATAGGCAGTAGACTCTTTGACATACATCACAACACTATCCTCTTTGACCCATCTCCTAGAGTATTGGAAATATAAACAAAAATAAACAAATCAGACTTAATTGAACTAAGAGCCACAGCCATTGTTCCTGGGTTGACAGCACTGCCCTGAGACCCCGTGTAAGGCAACCTCCCAGCTGTCTGCAGCCGCAGCGTCTCCATGCCTTAGAATGGGGTATGTCAGCAAAGAGCAATGTTTTGACTTCTTACCCTAATACAGTCTTACTCTGCATAAGGTAAAACCAACCCCACAGAAAACAAGCTATGAAATGACCACGTTAAATCTTCTGAGTTCACTTCACTAGCTCAGGTAATTGCACAGGAAACCAGACAAATGGGCTGACAGACACTGAGCAAACAGTTCTTTCCACAGAGATTCCTGAATCCTCAATAAAACAAATAAACAGAAGACAGATGAACACCGCGTTCACATGCCTCTGGAGTGAAGAGTGCCTGGCGAACATATTTAGCATCTAAACTTGACATTCTAAAAAATACTTAGTTGAGTTAAAACAACTATGTGACAAAAAGTAAGACGGTAGTGATTGTGTTTCAAGAACCAAGGTATCTAAGTAAGGTCACCTTTCCCTCATGAGGCTAAAGGGGTAAGGTTGCCGTCATCCAAGGATGATCTAACTCCCCTCCACTCTGCCTCCCAACCCCTGCCTTGCATCTCTCTCTCTCTTTTGTCAACATTCCTCCTCTCCTGTACAGAGGTCGACAATTTTTAGGTATTTCAGGATCTCCGTTCTCCTATTTTGTCTCAATCCCACAAAGAGACAGCTGCACTATTTTTGGTAAATCCTTCATGCACTGGTGCCTGGAAGCTGCCTCCATGAAAAAGCTGGGCTATGTTAGTGCTCATCTCATCTGTTTTCCTTATCTCCGTGCTCCTTGATGTTCAAGGTCCAAAAATAGTTTTCCAAATGGTAGATCAACTCTACCATTGTCAGTGAAAAATAAGTCATGTATTTTATTTTTATTGCATTTTACAAATATGTCATTCCATGATAAATCAATATAATAACCTTAGCATTTAACTACACATTATTTGGCACCTGCCTTAGACAAAATTTTGTCCACGGCATGTTGACAGAGTCATCATGAATATAACTACTTCAGAGAGATGACTTGGGGAGAGGAGGGAGCACTTTCCATACAGAGGGATCCTTCTCTGACCCGTGGGAATTGAGACACATGCAAGGAAGAAACCTCTGTCTATTCCATCTAGAAATTGTACCTGGGTTTCTTGCGAAGCTAGAGATACCTGTACCATGCAAAAAATTATGGAAGTAATAATAGAATATTCCCCAAGCACGCTTATGTTTAGGACTCTCTTAGGGTCCTCTCCCATTCTTCTGTATGTAATCCCACAAACTATTAGGAGAAACAGGTCAGACCGGACTGTGGTGCAATTTTCACGATCACCACCAGAGGGCGGGGCTTCCTGCAGATGCGGTTCCTCATTGTATTCAGAAGCTGGTTTCACTTGCCTGCTTTATAGCCACAAGACAGAATATTGCTGCAGTATAGAAGGGGGCTCTCAGTTTCTGAGTGAGGAGCTTCTGTAACATCCAGATGGAGACTAGATTTGTTAGACTGGTGCATTGCAGGGAACAAGGATCGTTTTCTTTTGAGAACATGCATTCTGCCACTCACTCAGTTCTTCTGATCATCTTAATATTTAGTAAGTAACATTTTATTCTAAATGTTAATGATTTTTCACTTTCTTATAATTATGGGTAAGTTGTATTTTTCTTTGCTGACTGAAAACTCCTCTCCTGTACATTTATACGATAACAAAGTGATTCTCTTCCAGGAGGGACCAATGGTGACTCAGTGAACCAGACAGAAGGCCCAGTGCTGTCTCAGAGGGGGCTCTCATGACCCTGAACTGCACTTACCAGACTGCTGGTTTTTCTCCCTATCTTTTCTGGTACGTCCAGCATCTCAACAAAGCTCCTCAACTCCTCCTGAAGGGCTTAACAGCAAACAAGAAGGAAGAGCATGAAGGATTTCAGGCCACTCTTGTTCAGAGTGACAGGTCCTTCCACCTGCAGAAACAGGCAGTGCAAGCATCAGACTCGGCTGTGTACTACTGTGCTCTGAGGGACACAGTGACACAGGGCTGCGGGGGAGCTGAGCACAAACCCAGAGTGCAGATGGGGCTCTGGCTGTGAGCAGCCCTGCAAGGGGTATTGTTTCTCTCTCCAGAGGTACTGTCAAAGCACTTCCAGCTCTGATACTCAGAGCCAAAGACCTTGGGATTCTTGGATTGCCCTATGGGGAAATCTGGGGCAGGACAGTGTAAAGAGGAACCTAAGTGCCTTTCTCCCAAAATGCCTGCTTTCAGCCCATCCACATTTCCCCAGATGACATAGAATCCCTTAAAGTGACATTAACTCTTCAATAACAATTCAGATTATGTATGCTGAAATATTTCACAATGTGTTAAGGAAAATTCCAGGACACATTGTTGATTGATGACTGTGTGATCTGGAGGCTAGTCTCTGGTTTTTAAAATTCAGGCCAAGATTGTGTATCCTGCTGAGTTCCACCTGCAGACACTCCATCTTCAGTGACTAGAGATTTATTCTCTATTTCCTTGACTTTTCCATCCCTGCTGGTTGCTCCAGAAATGCTGCTGCCTGAGTAAGTTCCAGGAGGAGACTTTCTGAGAAGATATTCCTTCTGTCAAGGGCCCTGTGGATCAGAGCGGCCCACTCTGTAAATATTGCAGGTGTTGTGTGTATTATTTGTATTCAAACTGGGTACAGGATAGTCTCTTTGTTAGTAACCTCATCTCAGGGAAATGAATGCTAAAGAATGTTCAAGTTACCATACAGTTGCACTCATTTCACATGTTAGCAAGATTATGCTCAAAACATTCAAGCTAGGCTTCAGCAGTACATGAATCAAGAATTTCTGTTGTAGAAGCTGGGTTTAGAAAAGGCAGAGGAACCAGAGCAGATCCAGTATCTGCTGGATCACAGAAGAGTAATGGGATTTTAAAAATCTACTTCTGCTTCATTGACTACACTAAAGCCTTTGTGTGGATCACAATGAACTGTGGAAAATTCTTAAAGAGATGGGGATACCCAAGAAACCTGTATGCAGGACAAGAAGCAGTAGTTAGTACTGGAACAATGGACTGGTTCAAAATTGGGAAAGAAGTATGTCAAGGCTTTATATTGTCACCCTGCTTATTTAACATATACATGCAGTACATCATGTGAAATGCAGGGCTGGATGACTCATAAGCTGGAATCAAGATTGCCACGAGAAATATCAACAACCTCAGTGGTATGCGGATGATTCCACTCTGATTGCAGAAAGTGAAAAGAAACTAAAGAACCTCTTGATGCAGGTGAAAGAGGAGATTGAAAAAGCTGGATTAAAACTCAACATTAAAAAATTAAGATTACATCATCTGGTCTCATCACTTTATGGCAAATAGATGGGGAAAATGAGGAAATAGTAACAGATTTAATTATCTTGGGCTTCAAAATCACCACAAATGGTGACTGCAGCCATGAAATTAAAAGATGCTTGCTCCTTGGAAGAAAAGTTATGATCAAACTAGAAAGCATATTAAAAAGCAGAGACATTACTTTACTCACAAAGGTCTGTATAGTCAGAGCTATGGTTCCCAGTAATCATGTATGGATCTGAAAGTTGAACCATAAAGAAGGCTGAGTGCCAAAGAATTGATGCTTTCTAGCTGTGGTGTTGGAGAAGACTCTTGAGAGTCCCTTGGACTGCAAGGAGATCAAACCAGTCCATCCTAAAGGATATTAACCCTGAACAGTCATTGGAAGGACTTATGTTGAAGCTGAAATTCCAATATTTTGGCCACCTGATGTGAAGAACCGATTCACTGGAGAAGACCCTGATGCTAGGAAAGGTTAGGGCAAGAGGATAAGGAGGTGACAGAGGATAAGATGGTTGGATGGCATCACTGACTCCATGGACGTGAGTTTAGCAAACTCTGGGAGATAGTAAAGGACAAGGAAGGACACACAACACCTGTAATATTCACAGAGTGAGCGGCTCTGATCCACAGGGCCCTTCAGAAGGAATATCTTCTCAGGAAGGTCTCCTCTTGGAACTTACTTAGGCAGCAGCATTTCTGGAGCAACCAGAAGGGATAGGAAAGTCACGGAAAGAGAGAACAAAGCTCCTGGCGTGCTGCAGTTCCCGGGGTTGTAAAGAGTCAGACGTGACCTAGGGCCTGAACAGCAACAAAAACACGGAAAATTAATTCACAATCAGTCATATTTCAGACTCATGGAAAGAGTGTTTATGTACTCTTGCAATAAGTTATCTCGGCAGCAGAGTGACCTTTTTCACCTGCTCAAGAAACTAGGAGGAAGTATGACCTCTCCCGAAGCAGGAGCCTCTCCCCACTCCTCTGCTCACGAGCAGGAATGCAGAGCCACTTGGGTCACTACTCTGCGTCTCTGATACAATCATGCCCAGAGCAGAGTCCCTCTGCACCTCTGCAGGCTGAATTCCTGTCGGCACCTTCCAGGAGCAGACTTTGTGGAAGGACAGTGGTGGGCACAGTAGGCGGGAAGAGATGTATGTTTTACTGCTGGGCAGTCTGTGAGATGTGGCCAGGATACTAATCATTGTCATTTCATAATTTATAGGTGTGTGTGAGTTGCTAAGTGGTGTCCGACTCTTTGCAATCCTGGGGACTGTAGCCTGCCAGGCTCCTCTGTCTGTGGAATTTTCTAGGCAAGAATACTGGAGTAGGTTGCTATTTTCTCCTTCAAGGGATCTTCCTGACCCAGGGATTAAACCTTCATCTCCTCAATTGGCAGGCAGATTCTTTACTGCTGAACTACTGGGGAAACCCAACTTATACACACAACTACTTAAATACAGAGTTTAGTAGTTACAGTAGTTTTATGGTCTTGGCAGATGACTCACCATCATCACTTAGGGTGAATCCACACCCACCTGAAGGAAAGCCCTGCCTTCCTCCCTGACATCTTGGAGTCCTGCACACGGGGTGCTGGCCACCTGAGGACTGGGGGTTCACATCTTAATAAACAGACCTATAAATGGAGAGGGGGTAAAGAGCAAAACAAATCTTAATGGTGGGGAAATACAAGTATTCCAGAAGGTTTTATTTCCCTGGTGGTAACTGCATCAGTTCTCTGCTTTCGGTGTGATCCCTCATTTCACGTACTGGGGTCCAGGCTGGTGGGAGTATACACAGGGCATAGGTTTTTTCTGTTTTTGTTTGTTTGTTTTGTTTTGCTTACCTGCTCCTCAATCAACTGAAAGCAATTTGAGGTAGGAATTGTGTCTGATTTCTGTTTCCACATTGCAGATGACCCTGTAAATTTCCAGAATGAATGCTGGAGCCTAGGGGTTCCTGAAAACGCACAAGAGTTTAAGAGAATCTAGGTGATCTGCAGAGCCAGAGAGTCCTGCCAGCATGATAACCTCAACTCCAGATGCTAATTTTAGGTGGAGGGTTGGTTCAGTGAGTAGGACTCTGCACTCTCATTGCAGGAGGCCCAGGTTTGATCCCTGGTCAGGGAACTAGATCCCACATGCTGAAAATAAGATCTTGCACAGACAAAAAAATAAGAAACAAAAAGAACAGCTCAGCAAACAGATGTGCATTAAAAATGACCCCAGTTTTGGTAAGAACTAACAAAATTCATTTTAACAGGTGAGAATCTCTATAGATGAAAAAGGCACATTTGAAGAAGACTGTTCTTGAGTTCAGCTGACTGAGTCACAGCCATTGTTACTGGATTGACAGCGCTGCCCTGAGAGCCCGTGTAAGGCAGCCTCCCAGCTGTCTGCAGCCACACGTTCCCAAGCCTTAGAATGGTTTATGTCAGCAAAGAACAATGTTTTGACTTCTTACCATAATATAGTCAGATTTTGCATAAAATAAATCCTATCCTAGAGAAAAGAACAAGCTATGAATGACCCCATTAAATCTTCTGCTGGGTTCACTTCACTAGCACAAATAATTGCACAAGAAACTAGACAAACAGGCTGACAGACACTGAGCAAACAGTTCTTTCCATTAAGATTCCTGAATACCTAATAAAAAAACAAACAAACAAACAGAAGACAGATAAATACCACACACATGCCTCAGGAAGGAAGAGTGCCTGGCTAATATATTAAGCATCTACATTTGACATTCTAAAAAAAATACTTAGTTGAATTAAAACAACTATGTGACAAGAGGTAAAAAAGATGTTTCAAGAACCAGGTTACCTAAGTAGGGTCACCTGTCCCTCATGAGACTAAAGGGGTAAGGTTGCTGTTCTCCAAGGATGGTCCAACTCCCCCTTACTCTCCCCCTCAACCCTTGCCTTGCACTTATCTCTCCCTTTCTCTCATTTTGTCAACATTTCTCCTCTCTGGTGCAGAGGTCCACAATTATTAGGTATTTCAGGATCTCCGTTCTCCTATTCTGTCTCAATCCCACAAAGAGACAACTGCACTATTTTTGGTAAATCCCTCGTGCATTGGTGCCTAGAAGCTGCCTCCACAAAGGAAGCTGGGCAATGTTAGTGCTCATCTCATCTGTTTTCCTTATCTCTGTGCTCCCTGATGTTCAAGTCCAAAAATAGTTTTCCAATTGGAAGATCACCTCTACCATTGTCAGTGAAAAAGAAGTCACGCATTTTATTTTTATTGGGTTTTACAAATATGTCATTCCATGATAAATCAGGATAATAACCTTATCACTTAACTACAAATTATTTGACAACTGCCTTAGATAAAATTTTCCCCACAGCATGTTGACAGAGTCATCATGAATATAACTACTTCAGAGAGATGACTTGAAAAGAGGAGGAAGCACTTTCCATACAGAGGGATCCTTCTCTCTCCCATGGAATCGTTGCAAGGAAGAAACCTCTGACTATTCCATCTAGAAATTGTAACTGGGGTTTCTTGAGAAGCTAGAGATACCTATACCATGCAAAAATTAGGAAGTAATAATAGAATATTCCCCAAGACGCTTATGTTTAGGACTCTCTTCTTAGGGTCCTGTCCCATTCTTGTGTATTTAATCCCACGAACTATTATCAGGAGGAATAGGTCAGACCGGACTGTGGTGCAATTTTCACGATCACCACCAGAGGGCGGGGCTTCCTGCAGATGCGGTTCCTCATTGTATTCAGGAGCTGGTTTCACTTGCCTGCTTTGTAGCCACAAGACAGAATATTGCTGCAGTATAGAAGGGGGCTCTCAGTTTCTGAGTGAGGAGCTTCTGTAACATCCAGATGGAGACTAGATTTGTTAGACTGGTGCATTGCAGGGAACAAGGATCGTTCTCTTTTGAGAACATGCATCCTGTCACTCACTCAGTTCTTCTGATCATCTTAATATTCAGTAAGTAATATTTTATTCCAAATGTTAATTATTTTTCACTTTCTTATAACTATAGGTAAGTTGTATTTTTCTTCTCTGACTGAAAATTCTCCTCCTGTACATTTCTACGATAACAAAGTGATTCTCTTCCAGGAGGGACCAATGGTGACTCAGTGAACCAGACCGAAGGCCCAGTGACTGTCACAGAGGGGGCTCTCATGACCCTGAACTGCACTTACCAGGCCACATATTCAAATCCCTATCTTTTCTGGTACGTCCAGCATCTCAACAAAGCTCCTCAACTCCTCCTGAAGGGCTCGATGTCAGAGCAGAAGCCAAAGAGTGAAGGTTTTCAGGCCACCCTTGTTAAGAGTGACAGCTCCTTCCACCTGCAGAAACGGGCAGTGCAAGCATCAGACTCAGCTGTGTACTACTGTGCTCTGAGTGACACAGTGACACAGGGCTGCGGGGAGCTCAGCACAAACCCAGAGTGCAGATGGGGCTCTGCTGTGGGCAGTTCTGCAAGGGGTGTTGTTTCTCTCTCCAGTGTGCTAGGCTAGAGGTATTGTCAAAGCACTTCCAGCTCTGATACTCAGAACCAAGGACCTATGAATTCTTGGGTTGCCCTACAGAGAGGAACTGGGACAGTGCAAAAAGGAACCTAAGGGCTTTTCTCCAGAAATGCCTGTTTTCAGCCCATCGACATCCCCCCAGATAGAATCCCTTAAAGTGACATTAATTCTTCAATTACAATTCAGATTATATATTCTGAAATATTTCACAACGTGTTAAGGAAAATTCCAGGGCACATTGTTGGTGGATGACTGTGTGACCTGGAAGCTAGTCTCTGATTTTTAAAATTCAGACCAAGATTGTGTATCCTGATGAGTTTTACCTGCAGACACTCCTTCTTCAGGGACTGGAGCTTTCTTCTCTATTTCCTTAACTTTTCCATCCCTTCTGGTTGCTCCAGAAATCCTGCTGCCTAAGTAAGTTCCAGGGGGAGAGTTTCTGAGAAGATATTCCTTCTGTCAAGGGCCCTGTGGATCAGAGCAGCCCACTCTGTAAATATCATAGGTGTTGTGTGTATTGTTTGTATTCAATGGGTACGGGATATTCTCTTTGCTAATAACCTCATCTCAGGAAAATGGATGCCAAAGAATGTCCAAATTACCATACAATTGCACTCATTTCACATGCTAGCAACATTATGCTCAAAATCCTTCAAGCTCTACTTCAGCAGTAGATGAACCAAGAACTTCAGATGTACAAGCTGAATTTAGAAAAGGCAGAGGAACCAGAGATCAAATTACCAACACCAACACCATCACAGAAAAAAGCAAGGGAATTAAAGAAAATCTACTTCTGTTTCATTGACTATTCTAAAGCCTTTGACTGTGTGGATCACAACAAACTGTGAAATATTCTTAAAGAGATGGGAATACCCAATAAACCTGTATGCAGGACAAGAAGCAACAGTTAGTACTGCACATGGAACAATGGACTGGTTCAAATTAGGTGAAAGAGTACTCCAAGGCTATATATTGTCACCCTGCTTATTTACCTTATATGCAGAGTACACCATGGGAAATGCTGGGCTGGATGATTCACAAGCTGGAATCAAGTTTGCCAGGAGAAATATTAACAATCTCAGATAGGAAATGGTACCACTCTAACGGCAGAAAGCACAGAGAAAGTAAAGAACCTCTTGATGAGGGTGAAAGAGGAGGATGAAAAAGCTGGGTTAAAACTCAACATTCAAAAAACTGAGATTATGGCATCCGGTCCTATCACTTTATGGCAAATAGATGGGGAAAAAGTGGAAACTATGACAGATTTTATTTTCTTGGGTTCCAAAGTCACTGCAGATGGTGACTGCAGCCATGAAATTAAAAGACACTTGATCCTTGGAAGAAAAGACGTGACAAACCTAGACAGTGTATTAAAAAGCAGAGACATTACTTTACTGACAAAGGTCCCTATAGTCAGAGCTATGGTTTACCCAGTAATCATGTATGGATGTGAAAGTTGGACCATAAAGAAGGCTAAGTGGCAATCTTGAATCTGGAATTCTGATGCTGTTACCACCAGAGGAATAAAACCTGCTAGAATACTGAAACTGAAGCTCCAATTCTTTGGCCACCTGATTGCGAGGAACCACAGTTGTCTTCACTGGAGAAGACACTGGTGATGGGAAAGATTGAGGCAAGAGGGTAAGAAGGTGACAGAGGGTAAGAAGGTTGATGGCATCACTGACTCAATGCACATGAGTTTGAGCAAACTCTGGGAGACAGTGAAGGACAGGGAAGCCTGACGGGCTGCGGTTCCTGGGGTCGTAAAGAGTCAGGCATGACCTAGAGACTGAACAGCAGCAAAAGCAGGGAAAAGGAATGCGTCAGTCAGCCGTCTTTCAGACACGTGGGAGAAGTATTCATGTGCTCTTACAATAAGCTGTCTTGGCAGTGGAGTGGGCTTTTCGCCTACTCCAGAGACCAGGAGAAGTTCCCACCCGATCGCCAAGCAGGAGCGTCTCCACACTCCTCTGCTCAGGAGCAGGAATGCGGAGCCTCTTTGGTCACTTTCTGTGTCTCTGCTACACTTGTGCCCGTTGCACAGAGCATCCCCTCATCTTTTTAGGCTGAGATCCTGTCTCAACTTCCGGGAGCAGACTTTCTGGAAGGACGTGGTGGGCACAGCAGGTGGGAAGATATGCATGTTTACTGAGGGCAAATTCAGACAAATTGCAGAAAGTAGGGAAAACCACTAGACCATTCAAGTATGACCTAAATCAAATCCCTTATGATTATACAGTGGAATGGGAAATAGATTTAAGGGCCTAGATCTGGCAGATTGAGTGCCTGATGAACTATGGAATGAGGTTCGTGACATTGTACAGGAGACAGGGATCAAGACCATCCCCATGGAAAAGAAATGCAAAAAAGCAAAATGGCTGTCTGGGGAGGCCTTACATATAGCTGTGAAAAGAAGAGAAGCAAAAAGCAAAGGAGAAAGGAAAGATATAAGCATCTGAATGCAGAGTTCCAAGAATAGCAAGAAGAGATAAGAAAGCCTTCCTCAGCGACCAATGCAAAGAAATAGAGGAAAAGAACAGAATGGGAAAGACTAGAGATCTCTTCAAGAAAATCAGAGATACCAAGGAAACATTTCATGCAAAGATGGGCTCGATAAAGGACAGAAATGGCATGGACCTAACAGAAGCAAAAGACATTAAGAAGAAGTGGCAAGAACACACAGAAGAACTGTACAAAAAAGATCTTCATGACCTGTATAATCATGATGGTGTGATCACTCATCTAGAGCTAGACACCCTGGAATGTGAAGAGAAGTGGGCCTTAGAAAGCATCACTATGAACAAAGCTAGTGGAGGTGATGGAATTCCAGTTGAGCTATTTCAAATCCTGAAAGATGATGCTGTGAAAGTGCTGCACTCAATATGCCAGCAAATTTGGAAAACTCAGCAGTGGCCACAGGACTGGAAAAGTTCAGTTTTTATTTCAATCCCAAAGAAAGGCAATGCCAAAGAATGCTCAAACTACCACACAATGGCACTCATCTCACATGCTAGTAAAGCAATGCTCAAAATTCTCTAAGCCAGACTTCAGCAATATGTGAACCGTGAACTCCCTGATGTTCAAGCTGGTTTTAGAAAAGGCAGAGGAACCAGAGATCAAATATATATATATATATATATATATGTATATCCTTTTAACACTGTCATTTGAATATTATTTCCTTTTTGTACTTCCTTTTTCTTATTTTTCTCTCAGCTTTTATTTTCCTTCTTCTTCTCTTACTATCATTTTCAGACAGCAAGGAGTTTGGAGGGGAAAAAAAATGTTAAGAATAATCTGGGGAAGTGGAATGAAAAACTGAAGTATACTTTCTCAACTCACAGCTTGAAAATAGCTGTAAATGTTCAAGCACTAGATAATAAAAGGAAAAGGAAAGAATAAACCAAAGACCAATAACTTTGCTAGAAATAAATCACAGATATGGTAAATGGGACTGTGAGATTCAAGGAAATTGTCAGAAAATTATATCTTCTGTGTGTGTGTGCACGATTACCAGGAACACTGTGTAAATTCACCAATTCTTTCAAAAGAAAATGAAAGCCATTTAAAAGGTATAGGGACTTATCTTCTTCTTTCCATAGTAAAAGGATGACATTTCACTCAGTTTCTCAGCTCTTTTTTATTTTTTCCAAAGCAGCTGAAAGGGGAAAAAGAAAAAAAAAAAAAAAAAAACCAGAATAAAGGCTTTTGTGTAGACTTGTCAGGTACAGTGAAGAAGGCACCTATGTGCATGTCCATTAAAAAAGGTTTTTCAAATAACAGGAAAACAGTTGAATCCTGAAACTAAAGATGAATTTTTTGTTTTAACTTTAAAAACAAATAAACAAACAAACGTGAGTTGTCCTGCTTAGTGTAATATCATTCAAGTAAAATATAATAATTCTAGCTTGCTTAATTTAACTGAAAAACTGAATCTGGGAGAAATATCAATAACCTCAGATATGCGATGATACTACCCTTATGGCAGAAAGTGAAGAGGAACTAAAGAGCCTCTTGATGAAAGTGAAAGAAAAGAGTGAAGTCTAGGGCTCCAAAATCACTGCAGATGGTGACTGCAGACATGAAATTCAGTTCAGGCGCTCAGTCGTGTCCGACTCTTTGCCACCCCATGAATCGCAGCACGCCAGGCCTCCCTGTCCATCACCAACTCCTGGAGTTCATTCAGACTCACGTTCATTGAGTCTGTGATGCCATCCAGCCATCTCATCCTCGGTCGTCCCCTTCTCCTCCTATCCCCAATCCTCCCAGCATCAGAGTCTTTTCCAATGAGTCAACTCTTCGCATGAGTTGGCCAAACTACTGGAGCTTTAGCTTTAGCATCATTCTTTCCAAAGAAATCCCAGGGTTGATCTTCAGAATGGACTGGTTGAATCTCCTTGCAGTCCAAGGGACTCTCAAGAGTCTTCTCCAACACCACAGTTCAAAAGCATCACTTCTTCGGTGCTCAGCCTTCTTCACAGTCCAACTCTCACATCCATACATGACCACAGGAAAAACCATAGCATTGACTAAAAGGACCTTAGTCGGCAAAGTAATGTCTCTGCTTTTGAATATACTATCTAGGTTGGTCATAACTTTTCTTCCAAGGAGTAAGCGTCTTTTAATTTCATGGCAGCAGTCACCATCTGCAGTGATTTTTGAGCCCCCAAAAATAAAGTCTGACACTGTTTCCACTGTTTCCCCATCTATTTCCCATGAAGTGATGGGACCAGATGCCATGATCTTCATTTTCTGAATGTTGAGCAAATTAAAAGACACTTACTCCTTAGAAGAAAAGCTATGACCAACCTGCTGCTGCTGCTAAGTCGCTTCAGTTGTGTCCAACTCTGTGCAACCCCATTGACGGCAGCCCATAGGGAGAATCCCCGTCCCTGGGATTCTCCAGGCAAGAACACTGGAGTGGGTTGCCATTTCCTTCTCCAATGCATGTAAGTGAAAGTGAAAGTGAAGTCACTCAGTCATGTCTGTCTAAGTCGCTTCAGTTGTGTCCAACTCTGTGCAACCCCATTGACGGCAGCCCACAGGGAGAATCCCCGTCCCTGGGATTCTCCAGGCAAGAACACTGGAGTGGGTTGCCATTTCCTTCTCCAATGCATGTAAGTGAAAGTGAAAGTGAAGTCGCTCAGTCATGTCTGACTCTTAGTGACCCCATGGACTGCAGCCTACCAGGCTTCTCCACCCATGGGATTTTCCAGGCAAGAGTACTGGAGTGGGGTGCCATTGCCTTCTCTGATGACCAACCTAGATAATATGCTGTCTAGGTTGATCTTCATCATGATATGATAATCAACCCAGGCAGCATATTAAAAAGCAGAGACACTACTTTGCTGACAAAGGTCCATATAGTCAAACCTATGATTTTTCCTGTAGTCTGTATGGATGTGAGAATTGGACTAAAAAGAAAGCTGAGCACAGAAGCATTGATGCTTTTGGACTGTGGTCTTCAAAAGAGAGCCCCTTGGCTCTTGAGTGCCCCTTGGACTGCAAGGAGATCAAACCAGACAGTCCTAAAAGAAATCAGTTCTGAATATTCACTGGAAGGACTGATGCTGAAGTTGAAGCTCCAATACTTCGGACACCAGATGCAAAGAGCCAACTCATTGGAAAAGACCCTGATGCTGGGAAAGATTGAAGGCAGGAGGAGAAGATGAGATGGTTGGATGGCATCACTGATTCAATGGACATGGCTTTGAGCAATCTCCAGGGGCTGGTGTTGGACAATGAAGCCTGGCCTGCTGCTGTCCTTGGGTTCTCAAAGAGTTCGACATGACTGAGTGACTCAACTGAACTGAGGTCAGATATGACTGTGGTGTAATCTTTAAGATTACCACCAGAGGGCGGGGCTTCCTTCAGATGCGATTCCTTTTTGAATTCAGGAGCTGATTTGACTTGCCTGCTCTGCAGCCACAAGACAGATGACTGCTGCTGTGTGGAAAGGGGTTCCCAGTTTCTGAGTGAGGAGCTTCTGTAACATCCAGCCGGAGACTAACTTTGTTAGATTTGGTGTTTCTAGGGAAGGAGGACTGTTGCCAGAATGTTTTCTGCCACTCACTCAGCTCTTGTCATCTTCTTAATACTTGGTAAGTAGCATTTTATCCTAAAATGATTTTTCATTTTCCTATGATAACAGGTAAGTTTTATTTTTCTTCTCTGGCTGAACACTCCTCCTGTACATTTCTACTATAACAAAGTGATTCTCTTGTAGGAGGGACCAATGGTGACTCAGTGAGCCAGACAGAAGGCCCAGTGACTGTCTCAGAGGGGGCTCTCATGACCCTGAACTGCACTTACCAGGCCACGTATTCAGATTCCTATCTTTTTTGGTATGTCCAGCATCTCAACAAAGCTCCTCAATTCCTCCTGAAGGGCTCGATGACAAACCAGAGGCCAGAGCTGAAGGTTTTCAGGCCACTCTTGTTCAGAGTGACAGGTCCTTCCACCTGCAGAAACGGGCAGTGCAAGCATCAGGCTCAGCTGTGTACTACTGTGCTCTGAGGGACACAGTGACACAGGGCTGCGGGGGGAGCTGAGCACAAACCCAAGGAGAGCAGGAGGCTGAAGTCAGGAAGAGGTATATTCTCTCCTTGATCAGAATTTAGTTTACATTTAGAGTTTTTCAGGAAAACCAGTCAAGCTCAGGTCTAATCCTAGAAACTCAGGAGGTTGGAAATTGCTCTACATGGATAACAAGGTAGATGTCAGTCTTAGAGGAGACCCAAGCTCCAACCCCCAGAAGCACCCCTGTTCAGCCAGAAAGATTCCTCTCTTCTCTAGACTGACTTTTTAAAAAAATCTATTTTCTCATAATGTAAGATGGATATTAGATGCCACAGAATTAATAATTCATTTAGAGAAAAGAAATAGATGATTAAAAGCTGCATCACCTGAATAGTAATCATAAACCAACACAGAGGTACCACGCAAATCACATACCGTCTGCACGTGGCTGAGACGTAATGCTGTTGAGGTGCTGTTTTCAGTGAAAGCCTTTGAACTGGAGCTGCTGCAGCCGTGGGATGAAAAAGCATTTGTGACTTTTGAGTGGCTGTGTTTCTTTTATTATTTATCGGTTTATTTTGTTTCTGGTGCAGCTGGGTCTTTGTTACTGAGCTCGGGCTCTCTCCAGCTGCATGAGTGGAGGTTACTCTTCACTGCGGAGTGTGGGCTTCTCAGCGCGGCGGCTTCTGGTTGCAGAGCACAGGCTCCAGGTGCCCGGGCTTCCGCAGGGGTGGCGCGCGGGCTCAGTGGTTGTGGCCCGCAGCCTCTAGGGCTACATTTCTGATACCAGGAAATAAGAAGGCACGGTCTTGTGAGCTCGCACTCATTTTGACTACAGGGTGGATATTTAAAAGCAAGATTATTTTAGCATGCATTATTGATTACTGTTCGACATGTAAAGCTGGACAAATTTTGTCCCCAGGAAACTTGCTATGATTGCATTAAACAGACAACGAAGTTTATCCAGCGCAAATTTCCCCAGAAACCCATGCCTTGGAGAGTAGGAAGAAAAGTTATGATGATTGAGAGTAAACAGTTTTATCTTCCGTATGAAAGAAAAACTTGAGAGCTTATTTCACTGTAGGTTTGGGCTGCAGATCCCTCCCCCCATAAAAGAGCTATACAAAAATGGATGACTATTTGTTCTCAGAGGTCACTATAATCATAATAAATTGCTTTTGTCACAAAACATATGTCTATCCTAGATGCATTGACTGAATATGCATGCAGCCCTGATGTAATTGTTGTTAATTTAATTACAGCATGGCAACCCACTCCTATATTCTTGCCTGGAGAATCCCATGGACAGAGGAGCCTGGTGGGCTACAGTCCATGGAGTCACAAAGAGTCAGATATGACCAAGTGACTTTCAAGTCTAAATAGGCAGGTTACAATCACCAACCACATCAACAATCCATGGCATGACACAGGCAAACTGATGTCAGCCAGTTACACTTCCTGCTCTGATGCAGAAGCACCTCACAGCTCAGCCATTGTGCTTGGCAGGCACAGGTCAGGCATCTAGACTCGAATTTGAGAGAGAACACACAGCATCTCACTCAGAGGAAGAACGTCCAGCATGGGGCTCCCTGGCCTGCTCAGAGCTGTCATAGCCTCTGTCTGCCTTGGTAAGGCTGGTAAGGATGCCCGCAAACAGACTCAGCTCCGCTCAGCTCCCATGTGTAGAGGTAGGGCAGGTTATTATGTCTGTTGGGGTTTAGGAGAGTTGGTTAACTGGCAGAGGAATGAGAATCTTAATCCTCTGTTCCTTGAAGCCCTCTGAGTTCCACCAGGAGAATCAGCCTCTTCCTTTTTGTCTCTCTTTCTCCATATATATATATATATATATTTTTTTTTCTTCTTCTTCTTCTTCTTCTCTCTAGGATCCATCACGGCCCAGAAAGTAACTCAAAATCGGTCAGAAATTTCTGTGCTGGAGAGGACGATGTAACCTTGAATTGTGCATATGAAGCTAATAGCTATACTTATTATTTATTCTGGTACAAGCAACCACCAAGTGGGGAAATGATTTTCCTTATTCATCAGGAGTCTTACAATGAGCTGAATACAGCAAAAGGTCAGTATTTTTTGAACTTCCAGAAAGCAACGAGCTCCATCAGCCTCACCATCTCAGACTCACAGCTCGAGGACTCAGCCGTCTATTTCTGTGCTCTGAGAGACCACAGCGATGCCGCTGCCTGAGGGAGCCCCACAGAAACCTCAGATGTCAACATGTGGAGTGCCCCAGCTATGATCACCTTAGTGAGATTCTTGGTAAGAACAGGAGAGGGTAGGGGATTTAGAAGTGAAATCCTCACTGTAAGGAAAATGCTATCTTTGGCTCAGAGAGCATATCTTAAAGTGTCATTCATCAAAAATACCTTTATCTTCAATTCTTTATCTTGCAGAAGATCGTTTGTCAAATTTTTTTAAAAAAACTTTAAAATAGTAATTTTATTAAAGTATGAAATTTGGCTTTAAAAAATTCAATAGAATTTGACTAAATCTGCACCTGAGTTGTCAGAGTTTTCAGTTCACTGCACAAATATTTATGCATTGCTAAGTCTGGCCATCATTGTGGATCTGAAATATCTCTGAAAGGACACTTCTTGGACCCTCCCTATGCCCTGCCTCACCTGTGCCGTGAATGACTTGGAATGATGTGCATAGAGTAACTGTTACCACAGATCTTCACCCCAAGGAGAAATGAAACCCTACAGTTTGCTCAGAACTCACCTCATCACCTGGTTACATTCCCTATATGTGATTACAAAGTTATGTATGTGGAAGGTAGAAAAAAGAATATGCAAAGAAGGAATGCTTAAAACAAAATAACTCACTAATTTTACTAGTCAAAAAAACTCTATTAGAGATTCATACCTTATAGGATATTTCTACTCTGAATTTTTGCCTGACAGTATATTGTGAAATCAGAGAAGGCAATGGCAACTCCAGTACTCTTCCTGGAAAATCCCATGGACAGAGGAGCCTGGTAGGCTGCAGTCCATGGGGTCGCTAAGAATCGGACCCAACTGAGCGACTTCACTTTCACTTTTCACTTTCATGCACTGGAGAAGGCAATGGCAACCCACTCCAGTATTCTTGCCTGGAGAATCCCAGGGGCGGCGGAGCCTGGTGGGCTGCTGTCTATAGGGTCGCAAAGAGTCAGACACAACTGAAGCGACTTAGCAGCAGCAGCATATTGTGAAATAATTATTTCACAACATTATTTACAGGTCAACATCACACATTCTAATGGTGATATTCCAATATGTGATTTTATCATGCTTTGGGGCTAATTCCATTTTACTAGCTTTTTAGATTGTTTTGCTCACTGTAGTAAACAATGCTGGAATAAACACAAAGGGATTTGGTGGTTTTCTTGACGACTCCTAGGAGTTTAATAGTTTACCATTAAATCTTTCTGATGGGGCTCCCTGCTCATTTCTGTGACCCTGGAGAATAGAGCATTTTCACTCTGCAGTTACTAAACAGTCATATTTTCCTTGTTTCACAAAATTCTTTTATACAAAGGCTTTGCTTTCTACTTTAGTCCCAATTAACTCCAGATGGCTTCAATTTTGGATGATTCCACACCACTTATATGCAGAGTAGCTGGTATATACCATCTAAAAGAGTTAAGTCTCTGTACTCTTGCTTGGTGATATTAGGTGGGAATCAACCTAGTGGGTTTGCTTTCATCTGGAATTCCAAAAAGGAAGATACTCTTACTTGTGTAAGGATTTTCTATCCCTGCTGCTGCTACTGCTGCTAAGTCACTTCAGTTGTGTCCGACTCTGTGTGACCCCATAGACAGCAGCCTACCAGGCTCCCCCATCCCTGGGATTCTCCAGACAAGAACACTGGAGTGGGTTGCCATTTCCTTCCCCAGTGCATGAACGTGAAAAATGAAAGTGAAGTTGCCAAGTCATGTCCGACTCTTAGCGACCTCATTTCTATCCCTATTGTACAAATACCAATGATTCAATAAAGAGCAACTTTCCAGAAAAGAAAGTATAAGTGTGTGTGTGTGTGTGTGTGTGTGTGTGTGTGTTTGCGACGTGCATGTGTGTGAAGGAGAGAGAGAGAGACAATAGACTTAGGTAGCCAAGTCATCAAGTAATTAACTAGTTAAATGAGTTGAATTTTGTAAAACGTATTGGAAAGAAGGAAGTAAAGTTATCTAGAGATCAACTTTTAATGAAGAAAATAGATGTAAGCAGTTTCAAGGAACAAATCAAATATGTGAAAGAAGAAAAATTTATCCTAGAATTGACCCTTTGCAATGCCATGGACTGTAGCCAACCAAGCTCCTCTGTCCATGGGATTTCCCAGGCGAGAACTGAATAGTTTTCCATTTCCTTCTCTAGGGAATCTTCGCGACCCAGGGATTGAACTCGCATCTCCTGCATTGGCAGTCAGATTCTTTATCACAGTAAAGTGGAAGAAATTGTCATTGTAACCTAATGTGAGCCTCAAAATCCTCCAGACTCCAGGGGAATATTTCAAACTCTCTGAGTCAATCCTTTGAATCTCCTCTAACTTGAGGAAGATTGAAAAAAAACACACACCACCACAGCTTCACTCTTTTCTCTTTTGTTTTTAATATTTTAAAATTTTATTTGGCTGTGCCAGCTCTTAGTTGCAGCACATGGGATCTAATTCTCTGTCTGGGGTCAAACCCAGGTCCCTAGCATTGGGAGTCCAGCGTCTGAGCCGCTGCTGCTGCTGCCGCTGCTGCGAAGTCGCTTCAGTCGTGTCCGACTCTGTGCGACCCCATAGACGGCAGCCCACCAGGCTCCGCCTCCCCTGGGATTCTCCAGGCAAGGACACTGGAGTGGGTTGCCATTGCCTTCTCCAATGCATGAAAGTGAAAAGTGAAAGTGAAGTCGCTCAGTCATGTTTGACGCGTAGTGACCCCATGGACTACCAGGATTCTCCGCCCATGGGATTTTCCAGGCAAGAGTACTGGAGTGGGTTGCCATTGCCTTCTCCGCTTAGCCGCTCACCATCTGTGAAATCCCTATTTATTCTAACTCTTTAGTGAATTATCAGTTTTCTCATATATCATTATTGTGCAGAACAGGCTAAGGAAAGTTAAATAGTGGCTTATATATGTTTTGCAAGTGTCTTCAAGCTTGTATTGTGGTCTCTCTCCATGTATTCTCATGTACTGCAGGTTGTCTTCAAAGCCCAAGACAAAAGGGATGTTGCAATTAATATGCTTTTGTGTATCTTCATCTATATCTATAATTATGTATTGTATTTTTCAGTAGCTCAGTCATGTCCGACTCTTTGTGACCCAATGGACTGCAGAACACCAGGCTTCCCTGTCCTTCACTATCTCCCAGAACTTGCTCAAACTCATGTCCATTGAGTCAGTGATGCCATCCAACCATCATCCTCTGTCATCCCCTTCTCCTTCAATATTCCCCAGCATCAGGGTCTTTTCCAATGAGTCAGTTCTTCGCATCAGGTGGCCAAAGTATTGGAGCTTCAGCTTCAGCTTCAATCCTTCCAATGAATATTCAGGACTGATTTCCTTCAGGATTGACTGGTTTGATCTCTTTGCAGTCCAAGTTACTCTCAAGAGTCTTCTCTAAAACCACACTTCAAAACCATCAATCCTTTGGCACTCAGCCTTCTTTATGGTCCAACTCTCACAACCATACATGACTACTGGAAAAACCATAGCTTTGACTATATGGACCTTGGTTGGCAAAGTAATGTCTCTGTTATGACCATAACTGTGAGCTCCATAGGGTCAGGAAACGTGAATGCATTGTACATTACACAGTACATAGCACATAGTGGTTACACAGTAAATATTGGTTGACTGAAGAAGAATAATTAACTCATGAAATCAACAGATATAGAGCTTCTACCCTCTGGATGCTGTTAGGTAATTGCAGATCTATTATTTCTTGTAGTTCATTTCTCATCACCATAAGAATACTTCTGTTTATATGTGTCATAAGTTCCCTTTCTGTTTGAACAGATTTTCTTCATACGGTACTATTTTCAGGCTGCAATTAAATTAAATGGTCTCCCTCCTGTTGGCATAGACAGAGCCATCTTAATCACCTGAGTGAGTCTATAGTAAGGTATATAGACTTGTTCTCTTGAAAACGTGGAAGTCCCTCTTATCAGTGATTCTTCTAGGTTTCAGCCAATGTTAATGTACCCCTGTATTATCTCTTTTCTGCTTTCATCTCAAGACTTTTTAATCTTTGAATTTTAGCCTCAAATATTTCCTTGCTGTGGCTAAAGATATGAATCCTATTAAGCTAGGATGGTAGTGGGCAAGGAGGGAGCAGTGGTCCAGACTGAAAGAAAGTCATAGCTACCTTAGTTCTCTTTGAGTCCCAATACTTTCCCTTTCCATCATAATTTCCAGGGCCAAAGGAAATGAGCTTTGTATAACAGTGTTCTCCATACACTAGATACTGCCCATGATACAACTGGATGGTGTCAAACTATCTGTTTCTATTTACCTTTACCATTGCCATGACTTTTGCTTCTTCTTTGTATATTTTTTTCTTTCAAATCTAAAGACCTAGTTTAGGGATAAATACTCCTACCATTGGGAGTCCTACCCTAAGGCAAGAAAAATGCTTTGTCTTTTTTTCTAGTTTCTGTTTTGAAGGGCTGACTTATTTTAATCAAGAACAATTTTAAGCTCTTGGATTCACAACACTCAAGAAAAATTTTAGGAAGTGTTATCCTCATTTGTAATATTTGTATTAAAAAATTGGTGTTTAAAGACTCTGCCCCTGGGACAGTAGAAAGAAGAGTCACTACATCCTTGGAGAAACGAGCTGTTTGACCTTGGAATGCTGTCTGTGAAAACAAGGTCCATGGAAGCCTGTAATTTTCTCAAAAAGTAATAACAGAAAGAGGGAATTTTCATTCTTGGGACAATTTGTAAAGAATATTCTCTTCTTCAAGAAACTCATGCTCAATTATAGGAAAGAAGTTATAGACAAGAAAGGAGATTCTGACTTTTAGCTCAGTTTGATGACTTAAAGATTGATAGGCATTTCTCTCAAAAACTTTAAAGTAAAGAAATGTGAATGTTAGAAGAGATTACAGTTATCTTCAATCATAAGACAGGTGTAACCATTACCTGAATCTATACTGGAAAGCATTGCCCTATAATACATGATAGAGGATTTCAGAGGCGATGAAGTGAGAAGGGCTTGGCTTTTTACTGCAGTTTTAACTTTACTCTTTAGGTAGAGAAATCACAGTAAGTATAAAAAGGGAAAGCCACAGGCTCAAAGAACAAATTTTTTCTCACTCCCCTGTGAGAAGTCTTCAATCCACATTTTGGTTATGTTGTTTTGAACTAGTTACTTGATAACAACAAATAGGTAAAGGCTGAAACAAAGATGATGACACAACCCTTTTAAAAATATTTAAAAATATATACATTATAAAGGTTAACTCAAAATGGATTGTGTACTTAAATGTAAAATATAAAACTATGCAACTCTTAGAAAAGAACATAAGAAAAAAGCTTCAGGCTTTCAGCAAAGTAAATCTTAGATCTGACACTGAAAGCATGATACACTCACACACACATGCACACACCAAACTGAATCAACATGGAAATCTTTCCTGCATAAAAGACCCTGTTAAAATATGAAGAGATAAGTTACAGAACTGGGGGTGAGAGTGAAAGTCGCTCAGTCATGTCCAACTCTTTGCGACCCCTTGGACTATACAGTCCATGGAATTCTCCAGGCCAGAATACTGGAGTGGGTAGCCTTTCCCTTCTCCAGTGGATCTTTCCAACCCAGGGATCGAACCTGGGTCTCCCCCATTGCAAGTGGATTCTTTACTAACTGAGCTATGAGGGAAGAAAACGGGCATTGGATTCGAACAGGTGTTTCACCAAAGAGGGGATATACAGATTGCAAATCAACATCTAAAAAGATATTCAACAATATTAACCATCAGAGAAATGCAAGTTAAAGCCACAATGAAATATCACTACAAATATCTCAGTGGGGCTAAAATAAAGAAAATAGTGATAACAGAAAATTCTGGCAAACATGCGGGAAAAACTCATCACTCACAAATTGCTGGTGAAGATATAAAATGATACGGGCATTCTGGAAAATAGCTTGACAGTTTCTCATAAAGCTAAACATGGAATCACACATTTGGACACTTATTCTAAATAAATATAAGATTTTCTTCACATAAAAACTTGCGCCTGAATATTCATAACAGGCTTATTCATAGCAGCTGAAATGTGGAACCAACCCCGTGTCCCTCAGGGGTTACTGGCTAAGCAAACTGTGGCGCATCTGTACCGTGGAAAGCTATTCAGAAATAGAAAGACCAGCAAGCTGGACACACACAGTGACTTGGATAGATCTCATGATTTTACTACTTATGCTAAGAGAAAAAAAATCTCATTGGTTATTACTTCTATATAATTCATTTCTAGGGCATTGTTGTTGTTTAGTTGATAAGTCATGCCTGAACCTTTGCAATCCCATGGACTCCCGCCAGGCTCCTCTCTCCATGAGATTTCCCAGGCAGAATACTGGAGTGGGTTGCCATTTCCTTCTCCAGAGGCTCTTCCTGACCCAAGGAGTAAGCCTGCATTTCCCGCCTTGGCAGGCAGATTCTTTTACCATTGAGCCGCCAGGGAAGCCACTCTATGACATTGCTAAACAACAAAACTGTATGGATGAAGAACAGATTAGTGATTGTCTGGGTTTAATGATTAGGGAAGGGGGTCAGTGTGGCTGCAAAGGTGTGCGCGGCCTCGGGAAGCCTTGTCATGATGAACAGTTGTGCATCTCGACTGTGGTGATGAACCTACATGTGATGTACATGAACACGTGAATCTGTACGTGTGTAAAACTGAATAGAGCTACACACACACACACACACTCACACACACACACACACACACACACACGACTGCATGCAAAACTGGGGAAATCCAAAAACTGAAACCTGTGGATTTTACTAATGTTAATTTCCTATTTTAGATACCAATGTAGGAGACGGGATAAAGAGTACGCAGAGCCTCCTTGTACATTTTTGGAAACTTCCATGAATCTATAGTGATTTAAACTAAAAGTATTTAAATAAATGACATGCAATTTTCATAAAGTTCACAACTGTAAGTCATCTCTTGAGTTTCGTTACACATCCCTCATCCAGCTCCTGGATTCATTTAGTGTCTATTCTACAAAGAGCTCCTGCATTTATCTTGCAGTTATCTTTCTCATCTTCTTTCTGAGATACACATTCAGAAACAAAGAAAAGCTGCCTTCTAAATATGATTGTAAGAGAGCTTGCTAAGTGTGGTTAAAATGAATTAAATCAAAGGATGCCAAAATGGATATAAGTTAGTTCAGTGACTTTTAAATCACTGAGAAATTACCAAAGTTTCAAATAAAAAGTCCAAGAACAACAAACTCCGAACATTGTTACTGTAAGAACTTCTGTGCTGCTTATTCTTTCTTGTCACTGAGTGGGTAAAGGATAAAGTGACATCAGAACAGTGCAGCTGAGAGCTGATGCTCTTTTTCCGCATTGAAGCTAATGAGGTTGGGGCAGAGTGTGCTGTTCAGGCAAATCTTAAGAGAGCTCCTATAAATGGTGGTCAAGTCCACAACACAGACACACGTTCAATGTTTAAATCCAGTGGGGTGTCATAGAACCAAGCACATTAAGCAATGCTAGTTTTGCTGCACTTATCTTCTGCTACCCACTCTGCCCTGTGACTTTCTGACCTGTCTGATGTCTATATTGGAGAGCTCTTCTTTCCCTCTGCCATGATCGCCCATTCTGTTCCTTCAAGATCTATCGAGTTCTTGAGCCTGAGTTTTAGTTATGCTTGGTCCCTGAAGCCGGGCATAAAATTATTTGGAGAAATGGATTTCTTAACTTATATTCCCAATTATCTGCCAAAGAGGTTTCCAGTCAGATGCACAACTGTTCTCTCCCTCTGCTTCCCTCAGCACTCCAGTCTTTTTAAGGTCTCACTGCTGAGACTCTTGTGCACCGTAGAGGGAAACACAATCCATCACACCTATGCCACTGCTACTAAGTCCCTTCAGTCGTGTCCAACTCTGTGCGACCCCATGGCTGTGGCCTGCCAAGCTCCTCTGTCCATGGGATTCTCCAGGCAAGAATATGGGAGTGGGCTGCCATGCCCTCCTCCAGGGGACCTTCCCGACACAGGAGCTGAACCCATGTCTCTTGCATCTCTTGTGCTGGCAGATGGGTTCTTTACCAGTAGTGCCACCTGGTAAGCCCCATTACACTGATGCTTGAGCTCAACTCCTATAACCCTTGGTAGCAGTTTAGCTTTAAAGTACATTCAAGGAACAATGACATGACTAAAATTGCAGGCAGAGAAGGCTTTTCTGATTACTGCGTTAGACCTCCTATGTACTGTGGCCACCAACATAAAAGATGTACTTCCCCCAATATTTGTCTTTGTAGGTGGCATAGTTGGTCCTGTGAGATGTTTGTGCTTGTGACCACCAGGTGGCAGTGATTCCATTCCTTTCGTTTTTCCAGTGCCTTAAAAGAGAAGCATGACAGCTGTTAGAGGATTTGCTCGTGATTGGCTGAGCCCAGAACAGAAAGGCTCTCCTGTGCATTAGAGAAGAACTAAGACACAGGAGCAGCTCCTCAGGGGAGAAGATTTGGAATCATTGAGATTGCATCAAGAGTGAGATGGCAGGATGGAGAACATGCTGGAATGTGCATTCATAGTCTTGTGGCTTCAGCTTGGATGTAAGTTGCAGGTTAAGAGATGGGACCCCATGGGCACATTTTCCCAAAGATGGGGAGGAGGGGGAGAGTTCAGACACTGCTCATCCCAGGCTTTGTGTTGGAACTTTTAAGTACTGCTGAACTGAAAGCTTTGTGTTGTTGCTGGTTTTGTTTTCCTGAACAGGGTTGAGAGGCGAAGACCAAGTGGAGCAGAGTCCTCAGACCCTGAGAATCCAGGAGGGGGACAGTCTCATTCTCAACTGCAGCTACACTGTCAGCAGTTTTAGAGGGCTACAGTGGTATCGACAAAATCCCGGGAAGGGCCCTGAACTCCTCTTCCTTCTTTACTCAGATGGGGATGAAAAGCAGAAAGAAAGACTGAGAGCACCTTGTTAAAGAAGGGAAGTTCTCTGCACATTAAAGCCCCCAAACCCGAAGACTCAGCCATGTACCTCTGCGCTGTGCAGACACAATGCTCCCCCGGCACCTGCAGACTGTACCCAAACGCTGAAGCTGGGGCTCTAGAATAAGGGTGTCTTTGCTGTTTTCCTTCCTCCTGAGCACCCAGAGCCTCTTCCCAAGTGGTCCCATGGAGAATGAACTCCTGTGACACAGCCAGACAGCAGGTATTACTGGGCATTGTGTCCAGGATCCTAGACAGTCCCCCCTGTGTGTCCACGGATCAGTCTGTTCTTTCAAACAGCCCAGAATTCCCCTCGTGTAGATTCGAAAGGGATAGTGGTGATATGGAGTCTTGGGCCCCTTGAAAAGACACCACAGGAATGTACCTTCTTCCCTGAAATAATTTTTTGACATTCTCTTGTAATAATCTGGCCACATGTCTGTAAGAGAATCTTTCCCATTTCAATACATTCTCGAAGGTCATATCTCCACCAGCCTTTTTACTACATTGCTCTTCTCCTTAATAATCATATTAGTTGACTGTATAGACTTACTGTCTCCATTTCCTCAAGTCCAGTCCTCCCCTCCTTGAACCTGACTTCTGTGAGCATTACTCTGAGAGATGTTCTCACTTAAACCAGTGGCTTTGGTGGTGATAAAGCCAATGATTATTTTTCAACCTCATCTCATCTGAGATTCTCACTCTCTCATTCTTTTTAAAAATAAAAAATTTTTAAATCAAATGATACTCATTTATTTACATAATCAAATAGCACTCTCTTTTTCGTCTCACTCCTCCACATAGTCTATTTTTGCCTCCCCAGAGGACCCACTTTTTATTCTCAGGTGATGACACTGACTTTATCTCAATATTCAAAATGATCCTTGGCTTTCTCTTCTCTCTCTTTGTAACTGAGGTACAACACATATAATGAAGTGTATAAAACTGAAGCTTAGAACTCAATGAAATTTTACCCTTGTTAATATCTACATGCATAGTATATATATATCTGGTTTTCTTCACTCAAAATAATATGTTTGCAATTCATTGGTGTCACTTTGCTTATGTCTTATTTGTTCTTTTTTTAAAAATTGATGTGTAGAGTTCATCTATATGAATATCTAACAATTTAATTATCCATCCTCCCAGAAGTAGATATTCGGGTTGCTTGGATTGATGACAGTTTTGTGCTATCGTACAAAAAGCTGTGTGTGAAGGAAAGAAAAAACAGATTTTTTTCCTTCTTGTGTAGAGAAAAACCCAGTTCTGCCCTATTATGCCCTTCTTTCCTACGAGTCTCCTTTACTACTCACACAAACCATTTCTGGTCAGCAAATGTGTTTTTTCCCATACCAAGCAATTCTCTGCAATCCCACCTGAGTATCCTATCATTCTAGTCAGTTCTGACATTTCTACTTGAAAAAAGCATGACAGTCACAAGCCCAAGTGATCAACTGTGCTTCTGAGCGAAAGAGTGTAGATAGAAGATCCCCCAAACAAGATAAAACAAAAACAAACGCTGGGCTCAATTAATTCGCCAGAGTGACTCACAGAACTAGGAGAAATATTTCACTTATTTTAACCTGTTTATTATAAAAGGCTATGATAAAGGATACAGGTGAATATCCAGATGGCAGAGGCGTGTAGGGTCAGGTTTGTGAGGGGAGCTGTAGAGCTTCCGTGTCCTCTCCCGGGACCACTCGCCCAGCTCCTCTGTGTGTTCACCGACTGAAAGCTCTGCAGTAGGTCTGGGGTCTGGGCAGTGGTCCTACCAGATGACTCCCCAGCCCACATGGCGTTCCGCATTTTCATTTTAACTGCAGCCAACAGATGACATAGCAAGTCCTACTTAACTGGCTAAGACCACCTATAAAATGCTGAATAGAATTCTTCTTATTCCCAAACTCAGAGGTAAAGCTCTCAGTATTTCACTGTGACTATTAATCATAGTGTTTTTGATAAATATTCTTTCTTTATTTAAATTGATTTTAAACGTGAAGCCGCCTTCCGTCTCTAGAGTCCGGGGCCTCGGGAGTGCTGTCTGTCTTTCGCATGATGCCGCTGCGCTGCTCTCGCCTCCCTGAGCTCTGCCCCGCTGTCCTGAGTGACGCTAGCATCACTGGCTCTTTCCCGCGTTGGTGTCGGTTCCGGCATCGAGGCTGTGACGGCTCATCAGGTGACCTGCGAGTCACGGCTCCTTTTCCACCCATAGAAGGATTTGTGTGGCTTTTTAATGATTTAGAAACAATGTTCAGAAAGTTCACCATAGTGAGGCCATGTAAGCATAGCCTTATGGGAGAAACTTGATAATCCTTAAATTATGGATTCAGTTTAACAGATAAAGGGTTCTTTATATATTTATTTTTCTCTTCAGTTCAGTTCAGTCGCTCAGTCGTGTCCGACTCTTTGCGACCCCATGAATCGCAGCACGCCAGGCCTCCCTGTCCATCACCAACTCCTGGAGTTCACTCAGACTCACGTCCATCGAGTCCGTGATGCCATCCAGCCATCTCATCGTCTGTCGTCCCCTTTTCCTCCTGCCCCCAATCCCTCCCAGCATCAGGGTCTTTTCCAATGAGTCAACTCTTCGCATGAGGTGGCCAAAGTACTGGAGCTTCAGCTTTAGCATCATTCCTTCCAAAGAAATCCCAGGGCTGATCTCCTTCAGAACGGACTGGTTGGATCTCCTTGCAGTCCAAGGGACTCTCAAGAGTCTTCTCCAAAAGCACAGTTCAAAAGCATCAATTCTTCGGCGCTCAGCCTTCTTCACAGTCCAACTCTCACATCCATACATGACCACAGGAAAAACCATAGCATTGACTAAAAGGACCTTAGTCGGCAAAGTAATGTCTCTGCTTTTGAATATACTGTCTAGGTTGGTCATAACTTTTCTTCCAAGGAGTAAGCATCTTTTAATTTCATGGCTGCAATCACCATCTGCAGTGATTTTGGAGACCCAAAAAATAAACTCTGACACTGTTTCCATTGTTTCCCCACCTATTTCCCATGAAGTGATGGGACCAGATGCCATGATCTTCATTTTCTGAATACTGAGCTTTAAGCCAGCTTTTTCACTCTCCTCTTTCACTTTCATCAAGAGGCTTTTTAGTTCCTCTTCACTTTCTGCCATAAGGGTGGTGTCATCTGCATATCTGAGGTTATTGATATTTGTCCTGGAAATCTTGATTCCAGCTTGTGTTTCTCCAGTCCAGTGTTTCTCATGATGTACTCTGCATATAAGTTAAATAGCAGGGTGAAAATATATAGCCTTGACGTACTCCTTTTGCTCAGCCTTCTTCACAGTCCAACTCTCACATCCATACATGACCACAGGAAAAACCATAGCATTGACTAAAAGGACCTTAGTCGGCAAAGTAATGTCTCTGCTTTTGAATATACTGTCTAGGTTGGTCATAACTTTTCTTCCAAGGAGTAAGCATCTTTTAATTTCATGGCTGCAATCACCATCTGCAGTGATTTTGGAGACCCAAAAAATAAACTCTGACACTGTTTCCATTGTTTCCCCACCTATTTCCCATGAAGTGATGGGACCAGATGCCATGATCTTCATTTTCTGAATACTGAGCTTTAAGCCAGCTTTTTCACTCTCCTCTTTCACTTTCATCAAGAGGCTTTTTAGTTCCTCTTCACTTTCTGCCATAAGGGTGGTGTCATCTGCATATCTGAGGTTATTGATATTTGTCCTGGAAATCTTGATTCCAGCTTGTGTTTCTCCAGTCCAGTGTTTCTCATGATGTACTCTGCATATAAGTTAAATAGCAGGGTGAAAATATATAGCCTTGACGTACTCCTTTTCCTATTTGGAACCAGTCTGTTGTTCCCCGTCCAGTTCTAACTGTTGCTTCCTGATCTGCATACAGATTTCTCAAGAGGCAGGTCAGGTGGTCTGGTATTCCCATCTCTTTCAGAATTTTCCACAGTTTATTGTGATCCACACGATCAAAGGCTTTGCCATAGTCAACAAAGCAGAAATAGATGTTTTTCTGGAAGTCTCTTGCTTTTTCCATGATCCAGCAGATGTTGGCAATTTGGTCTCTGGTTCCTCTGCCTTTTCTAAAACCAGCTTGAACATCAGGAAGTTCATGGTTCACATATTGCTGAAGCCTGGCTTGGAGAATTTTGAGCATTACTTTCCTAGCATGTGAGATGAGTGCAATTGTGAGGCAGTTTGAGCATTCTTTGGCATTGCCTTTCTTTGGGATTGGAATGAAAACTGACCTTTTCCAGTCCTGTGGCCACTGCTGAGTTTTCCAAATTGGCTGGCATATTGAGTGCAGCACTTTCACAGCATCATCTTTCAGGATTTGAATCAGCCAACTAGAATTCCATCACCTCCACTAGCTTTGTTTGTAGTGATGCTTTCTAAGCCCACTTGACTTCACATTCCAAGATGTCTCGCTCTAGATGAGTGATCACATCATCATGATTATCTGGGTCGTGAAGATCTTTTTTGTATAGTTCTTCTGTGTATTCTTGCCATCTCATTTTAATATCTTCTGCTTCTCTTAGGTCCATGCCATTTCTGTCCTTTATTGAGCCCATCTTTGCATGAAATGTTCCCTTGATATCTCTAATTTTCTTGAAGAGATCGGTAGTCTTTCCCATTCTGTTGTTTTCTTCTATTTCTTTGCATTGATCACTGAAGAAGGCTTTCTTATCTCTTCCTGCTATTCTCTGGACTCTGCGTTCAGATGCTTATATCTTTCCTTTTCTCCTTTGCTTTTTGCTTCTCTTCTTTTCACAGCTATTTGTAAGGCCTCCCCAGACAGCCATTTTGCTTTTTTGCATTTCTTTTCCAGTAGTTAGCAGGGTTACAAAGAGTTACAGAGGTGGGGAATGTATTCAAAGAGGATTTCTTTAGAGATGAAATGATTTTGTGTCATGATTTTAGTCGTGTTACAAGAACCTATACCTGTGATAAAATTTCTTAGAGTGATGCATCAAAACCTAAGAGTGTATATGAGAACTGATTTATAAGGTTATGGTATTTTGAAGAAATTTTATTAATATAAATTTCTTGATAGACATGTAATTATTATACTAATATATATCTATGTTATATAATATGATGCTCTGCAAGCTGCTGTAGTCATTCATGACCTCCTCTCCTTAATTACAAATAATTTCAAGCCTGGACATTTGTTGTTTGTCAGCACTCAGATGTGAAATGGAACAGAAGAGCAGATGTCTCAGATAAATACAAACTCACCTTCTCACTTCACTCTTTCATGAGTTACTTTGATCCATGAACTGGCACTCTTTTAGACCTTGACTGTATTTTCTTTTCTACTTGTTTATTTGCCTTTGGTTCTTTTATGTTAATTCATCTATTACTAAATGAAACCAAATGGAAGATTGACAGCTACATTCCCCATGAACATGAAACAGTGTCAGAATTTGAGTCACCGTCTTCTGTGGTGTTGACAAGTGCTAAGTGTCAGCAGTTTGCAGATATTAAGTTTTGGCAGAGTGCATTATAACATTATGCCACCGAAAGATCTGGCAAGTTTATCTTAACCTTATTTTATAAAGAGAAATAATAATGAGCAACTGACAAATGAGACTGAATACTCCGGACCAATGAGACACAAAATGTGACATGAGGATGATTCTCGGACACGTGGTCTAATAAGTACAATTCTACATTTAGAGGCAACAGGATTGAATATCCTGATCCCCTTCAAAGTCTGATACATAAAACACACTATCAGATTTCAAAAGAATAATATTTTATTTCTGATATAATGTCATTTAAATATAAACCACTGAATAGACTCTGACTTTCAGATGGACTGATTATTAAAAATCATTTCATGTTGAAGTAATTTTATTGATTGAAAAACCTAAGTAGAGCCCTGCAACCCAGTTAAAAAAAAAAAAGGCAGAGATACATTAATTATTTTGGATAAGATTGCTTTTCACCCAGAAAGCCTAAGATCTGTGAATGATTTAAAATAGTCACTAGATTCTGGATGAAGAAAAGTAAGCATAGGCTAAATTAGTGACCAATCTGTAGATTACAAGAATGTTTCATAGGCTATACTAAGTTATATCTTAAACAGGATGGCAAAATTATTTTACTGAATCAATGTATGTCAACTTGTTTAATCTTCAGTTTCCCTCAGTTTAAACCTTTGATATTAATTCTTTCTTCATGCCTTTTTTCAGGATCTGCCAAACTTCATGACCAGGGAAAGAAAAGTACACAAAGTAAAGGCGTGTGGTGAGCCAGACTTCATCTGTACACAGACCGCGTGGTCGATGAACATGACACCCTACTCCCTGTACGGGGAAGAGTCACACGGGAACCCGGGAGCTATGGATCTGTGCTGCCAGGCACTTGCAGACACCGAACTCTGGCCTGAGGCAGAATTAAACACATTTGAGCAGGGGAATCCATGCCTCATGCCGCTCTCCAGCCTGCTCTGGGTGTTCCTGGCCTTTTCCTTCTCTGGTAAGGATGCTTCCAAACATGGCTGCGCGTGTTCAGGGTGAAAGGACTGCACACAGGCACGAGGTGTTTCACAGGGACTTGGGGAGGAAAAGAAGCATCTTAGGATTTCAGTTTAGTTTATAAATATTTGGGTATAAAATTTGTCTAATTTCTTCAGTATTTTGTTCACTATTTCAGCTCTGTTTTCTTATTTTTTTCCACAGGATCTGATGTGGCCCAGAATGTTATTCGAGACCAGCCAGTCACAATCAGTCAAGTGGGGAAGATAGTCACCCTTAACTGTCAGTATGAAATAAGCAGGACTGTGCATGACTACTGGATTTTTTGGTACAAGCAGCTTCCCAGTGGAGAGATGACTTACCTCATTCATCAGTATTCAGAAGACAGGAATGAAAGGGATGGCCGCTACTCTGTAAACTTCCAGAAAGCACGTAAATCCATCAGCCTCACTAATTTCATTCTTAAAACTGGAACATTCTGCAAAGTATTTCTGTGCTTTCAGGGTACACACTGTGTTTGAATTAATAGGAAAAGCTGAACAAAAACCTCAGAGCTTAATAAGAGAGAGCCCCCCTGCTGCAGGACCCCAGCTGAAATGCACACCTTCAGACCTCAGACAAAAAATGATAGTCCTGTGGTTGCTTCATCTGTGACCTGGATCAGAGGAATTAATTCTAATGAAAGCTTCTTCTATGACATTTGGATTCAGGTGTCCAGAATAACTTTCTACTAATACATTCTCTTCTTGAATTTTTGAATTTAAATGAATCATACAGAACATGTGTAACCTTGTCTAAAGTTATAAACTAGCTCCATAATAATGTAAAGTGACAGTTTCACTAAAATACACTCATATCACACACCTGAGTCTAGTTATCTGGAATCATCATGGAAATAATTTCCTGAATCCTTTCTTCATAGACTTAGTCACCTAAGGTGCAATTAGACAAGCAGAACCACCAGTGGTATGGAATAAGAAATTAGTTACAAAGATTAGAACTCAGGCAATTGCTAGATTTGGTAGAAGAGTGTATACAAAGCTGTTATCTTTGTATCTGGTGTTGAGAATAAATTCATTGTTATTTAGCTAGAGTAATAGTTGTAGAACAAAGCTGGAAATAGGCTGAAGAGTGGACTGTGACTCATAAGGACATATTGGAATCGTGAGGATAATGGAACCCACAAGACACACTAAAACTTGTGTACGTCTCACCTCCTTCAGTCTCACAGTAGTGGGTGACTTTAGGAGAAGTGGGTGTCATTTGACATCATGCTTAAAATTGGCTTAAAACTCAACATTCAGAAAAATAAGATCATGGCCTCTGGTCCCATCACTTCATGGCAAATAGATGAGGAAACAGTGATGGACTTCATTTTTTGGGCTCCAAAATCATTGCAGATGGTGACTACAGTCATGAAATTAAAAGACACTTGCTCCTTGGAAGAAAAGTTATGACCAACCTAGACAGCATATTAAAAAGCAGAGACATTACTTTGCCAACCAAGGTCCATCTAGTCAAAGCTATGGTTTTTCCAGTAATCATGTATGGAGGTAAGATTTGCACTATAAAGAAAGGTGAGTGCCAAAGAATTGATGCTTTTGAACTGTGATGTTAGAGAAGACTCTTGAGAATCCCTTGGACTGCAAGATCAAACCAGTCCATCCTAAAGAAAATCAGACCTGAATATTCATTGGAAGGACTGATGCTGAAACTGAAACTCCAATATTTTGGCCACCTGATGTGAAGAACTGACTCATTGTAAAAGACCCTGATGCTGGGAAAGATTGAAGGCAGGAGGAGAAGGGGATGACAGAGGGTGAGGTGGTTGCATGGCATCACTGACTCAATGGACATTAATTTGAGTAAACTCAAGGAATTGGTGATGGACAGGGAAGCCTGGTGTGCTGCAGTCCATAGGGTCACAAAGAGTCAGACATGATTGAGTGCTGCACTGAACTGAACTGAACTTACATACATACTTGGCCCAAGACAAAGAGAAGATGAGGAGGAGATCTGACGGGAAGTGGAGGTGCTGTGAGTCAACAATAAGATGAGATGTCAGATCAGCAGCAGCACGTGTGAGTAGCCATAACCCCTGGAGCCCTGCACCAACCCCCAAACATAAAAACTGTGGCTGCTTCATCACAACGACCTTCCAAATGTCACACAGATTTCTTTTGTGGCCAACCCTAAGCCAGAACAATACAGGAAGCACATTCTGGGAAAGACATTTCCAGTCAGTTAAGGTAGCTCAAGACTGCTACAATATGCTCTATGTTAATTTGGCATCCATCTGTACTCTTTTAACAGCTTTTGAATAAAGAAGATAGCAAAACTAAGCTTCTTGGTAATGTCATTCTTGCTGTTCAGAAAGTAGGTCGTGTGTGACTTTTTGTGACCCCATGGGCTGCAGCACAAGGCCTCCTCTATCTTCCGCTGTCTCCTGGAGTTTGCTCAAATTCATGTCCACTGATTTGGTTACCATCCAACTGTCTTATCCTCTGCTGCCCTCTTCTCCTTTTCCCTTCAATCTTTCCTAGCTTCAGAGTCTTTTCAAATGATATGGCTCTTTTCATCAAGTGGCCAAAGTGTTGGGAGTTTCAGCCTCAGCATCAGTCCTTTCAATGAATATTCAGGGTTGATTTCCTTTAGGATTGGCTGGGTTGATCTCCTTGCGATCCAAGGGACTCTCAAGAATCTTCTCCAACACCACGATCCTTGCTAATATGATGCAGTAGCTCCTCATTCAACCCAAAACAGTCTAAACATATCCTTCAAAGATTATAGCAAGTTCATTTATCCATTTGTGGGTGATGATACTTTCTTTTCTAGCTAAGCCACACTCTTCCACTGAATCCTGTATCTTCACTACTGAGATATAAAAAGATATAAGATTGACTTATATTAGCATATCTTCTTACCACATGTAGCAAAAGGGAGAGGGGAGTTAAAATTGCCCACCAGGCTCTCCGTCCATGGGATTGTCCAGGCAAGAGTACTGGAATGGGGTACCATTGTCTTCTCCAAAAATTGGTTTTATATAAAAATGAAAAACTAATTTTCATAACTGTTATTGTTCTTATTTCTGCAAATGACCACATGGTTATAGCAGGTATTTATAACCACCTCTCCCATTACCCATCCTATAATCTCTTTGCTCATAGCAAGCACTTCCATTCACTGCTTTACTTCACTTCCTATAAAGCAATCTCCTTATTCAGGAGCAATGCTATGAAGAAAGTCATAAATTTGAATAAGGAATTCTGCAGGTCCACACTCTGGTTTTGGCAGACGTTTGCAAGCCATTGTATTCAGGGAAACACCATTAAAATGATACCTAACTTCATATTAGAAGCGATAGAAGCCACCAAATTATATTTTTTTAAAGAGCTTGAAGAAAACAAGCAAAATATTCAAGTTAGTATCTTATGAACGTCAAAGTATATTTTTTTAACTGTGTGTTTGTTATAAATCACTGCTAAGAGTTTTGAAAGTCAATGCCTAGGCTGATAAACTGTATTTGCCATGCATATTTCTGAAAAGGGACTCAAATGCAGAATATGTTAGAAGTTCCTTTAAATCATTAGGAAAGCAGATAATAAAAAATGACAAAATCTTGGAGATCCAATTCAGAAATAAGATATATGAAAGCTAATAAATATATAAAAATTTTAATATTATTATTAATTAGGGAAATGAAAATAATATCTTATCTCAGTGTTCCATCTGGGTCCTTTCAGTACTCTGAGCATATCAATGTGTTTAGGAGAATATGACCCCAGGAAATAGGGAGAAATAATGACTGTCTCCAGGAAACTAAGTGATTAAGTGAATTTTCTAGAAGCTTCCATCATTGAACCAAGGTGGAGAAAAGAACAAACAGTAACAAATTACAGATCTGGACATTGAAGGAGAGGTAGGATTTACTGGAAAAAAGAAAGCTGGTATATTTACTGAGCTTTTCTCAATGTGAGGCACTGTGGTTTGTGTTCAGATTCATTATCTAATTCAGATATCAAAACCCTAAGAGATAGGCTTTATTGTTTTCCTTTAAACAAAACAAAACAAAACAACTTTGGGAAATGAGCTGTATCTTTCCTAACTGTGAAAAGCTTCTCTACCTTTTATTATCAGCCAGTGTGTTGCATTTTAGAGGGCTGCTTAGGAGCAAGGTCTGTACTATGGAGAAGCACTTGGCCCCAGAACTGGGTGGCTGGATGTCTCAGTGGTGGTGACATTACTGGTTTATGGAAGCTAAAGGGAACTAAGAAAGAAAATGCCAAACATAGATTCAACTGTCCCAGGATCAGTAGATGAGAAGAGCACCCACTACCTAGTGCACAGTGCCAGATGCTTTAGTAAGTTTCTGATGTAGTAGGGTGCTGGGAAAACAAGGGCTACAGTGAGATTTCATTCCTTAAACACCCCAAGCTTGTTTCCCAATCAAGACCTGTGCCCCTTGTTTTCCCCTCTTGACTGTGATGCTTTGCTGTTGTTTAGTCACTAAGTGGTGTCTGACTCATCCTCTGTCCATGGGGTTTCCCAGGCAAGAATACTGGAGAGGGCAGCCATTCCCTTCTCTATGGGATCTTCCAGACCCAGGGATTGAATCCACTGGAAGGTGGATTCTTTACCACTGAACCCGTGATACTATCCCCCAAATATGAACATGATGCACCTCTTAATCCCTTCATGTTTCAACTCAATGTCACGCCTTGTGAATCCTTTGTCTAACTCTGTTTTTCCGTCCTGAGAACTGGACTCTAGCACACTGCATGCAGCAAGAATGAAAGCTGATATACTGCCACCTGGTGCCCTGCTCAAACATTTTGTGAGGCTTTCTCTGGCTTCCCTGCTTTGTCCAGTGATCTTGGATTAAATTGTGGGGAAGCCTAATCACAATAGGAGCTGCCAAGGCTGACCCAGTCAGTAAACTTCCCAGTGCAGAAATCAAGAGGGAGAGGATTCAGGAAAACTGGCTGTTTGTTTTTTCTTTTGCCTGCCACATGTGAACTGATTGATTCCAAATGACAAATACAACACAAGAGATGATTATGGCTGCAGAGTTATAAACTACCTGGTATAGAAAATTTGGAATTGTTGCACAAGATAGATTTTTCTCTATTAAATCAAACTGCATTTACTGCTCTGTCCTTTTTTGTAGTATAGAAATATTCTGAGAAGTGGGAGCAAGAGTCAATTATGAAAATACTAATAAACAGTAGTAGCAAATACAGGTGGAATACTCTTTCTATGTTATGTTATGATACCCATTCTCAGTTAATGGGAACTGATTTCTCATTAACAGTAAGAAAAATGATAGACTGCTGATACTTATGATAATACATGAAATCTCCTCTGTAAACTGTTCAACAATCCTCAGAAAAATATTGAGCTTTATCTTGTAGATAGACTCCTCTGGAATTTCATGCTGTGGCTTCCTAGCCTCAAAGCTTTTGTACATTACCACAGCTGGTTGAGAGTCTATGACAAAGAAGGGTTGCACTAAAGTGATTTGCACGTGTGTTCACAGTTCTTACTGGAACCCGTCAAAGTTGTGTTCATCCTACTTTAGGAAGACAGTGGAGCAAAGTGCTTAAGACCAAAGACTTAAGTTGTATTTCTAGATATAGCATTCATTAGTTGTGTGACACTGGGATTGTGACAGTAATTTTTATGCTTCAAGTCCCTCATCTCGGCACTATGGTTATTGATATAATTTATCATGCAGGGTTCTTATAAGAAATGAATGAAGTAATGAATGCCACTGCTGAGCCCAGTGCCCAGCAGAAAGATACTGGCTACTTAGAGAAATAAAACTGAACATGAGACAGTTTCAATACCTTGCTTGGTACTGCAGAGTAAGTGTCAGAGTGGAGCCCTCCCTGTATACCTTACTCAGAGGAGATGCTCTTCCTCATCCCAAAAATCAGTTCAGTTCGTCGCTCAGTTGTTTCCGACTCTTTGCGACACCATGAATCACAGCACGCCAGGCCTCCCTGTCCATCACCAACTCCCGGAGTTCACTCAGACT
>SJXQ01011621.1:2080-23828 GCA_006408695.1 Aepyceros melampus
CTGGCCCCCTCATGCGAAGAGTTGACTCATTGGAAAAGACCCTGATGCTGGGAGGGATTGGGGGCAGGAGGAGAAGGGGACGACCGAGGATGAGATGGCTGGATGGCATCACGGACTCAATGGATGTGAGTCTGAGTGAACTCCGGGAGTTGGTGATGGACAGGGAGGCCTGGCGTGCTGCGATTCATGGGGTCGCAAAGAGTTGGACATGACTGAGCGACTGAACGGAACAGAAAAGTTGCTCCACATCCTTGCCAGCAACTGGTGTTGTCTGGGTTCTGAATTTTGGCCATTCTAACTGGTATGTACTGGTATCTCATTATTATTTTAATTTGCATTTCCCTGATGACATATGATGTGTAACATCTTTTCATATGCTTATTGCCATCTGTATATCTTCTTCAGTGAGGTGACTGTTAAGGTCGTTGGCCCGTTTTTTAAAATCAGGCCTTTTGTTTTCTTATAGTTTCATTTTAAGACTTTATGTTGAATAACAATCCTTTATCAAATATGTGTTTTGCAAATATTTTTTCACAGTCTGTGGATCAACTATTCATTCTCTTGACAGTATCTTTTGCAGAGCAGCAAAGTATTAATTTCAGTGAAGTCCAACTTACTAATCCTTCCTTTTATGAATTGCGCCTTTGGTGTTTTATCTAAAGAGTCACTATCAAATCCAAGATCATCCAGATTTTCTCCTATGTTATATTCTAGCAGTTTTATAGTTTTACCTTCTACATTTAGATCTGTGATTCATTTTGAACTAGTTTCTTGAAGAGTGTAAGGTCTGTGTCTAGATTCTTTCTTTGCATGAGTATGTCCAGTTGTTTCAGCACTATTTATTGAAGAGACTGTTTTTGCTCCACTGATTTCCCTTTGCTCCTTTATCAAAAATCAGCTGACTATTTTATGTAGATCTATTCCTGGGGTCTCTATTCTGTTCCATTGATCCATTTATCTATTCTTTCACCAATACCACACTATCCTGATTATAGTAAGTCTTGAAGTTGCATACTGTTAGTCTCCAACATTTTTTTCTCCTTCAGTAGTGTTGACTATTCTGGGTTTGTTTCCTTTCCATAAACTTTAGAATCAGTTTGTTGATATCCACAAAATAACTTGCTGAGGTTTTAATTGGTTACATTGAATTTGCAGATCAAGTTGTGAAGAACTGATGACAATATTGAGCCTTTCTATACATTAATATGGAATATCTTTCCATTTATTTAGTTCTTTGATTTCTACCATCAGAGTTTTATAGTTTTCCTCATATAGATCTTGTCTATATTTTGTTAGACTTATAACTAAGTTTTACATTTCTGGTGTGGTAATGTAAATGACATTGCATTTAAAATTTCAAATTCCACTTATTCATTGCTGGTATATAGGAAAGCAATTGACTTCTTTTGTATACTAACCTTGTATCCAGCAACCTTGCTGTAATTGCTTATTAATTCTAGGAGTTCTTTTTTTTTTTTTTTTTTTTGGTCTATGCATTCAGATTTTCTACATAAACAATCATGTCATCTGGAACAGGCAGCTTTATTTCTTCCTTTCCATTCTATATACCTATTATTTCCTTTCCTTGCCTTACTACATTTGCTAGGACTTATGATGTTAAAAAACAGAGGCAAGGGAGACATCTTGCCTTGTTCCTATTCTTAGTGGGAAAACTCTGCTCACCATTAAGTGTGTTATTAGCTATAGGTTTTTTGTAGATGTTCTTTCTACAAAAGTTGAAGAAAGTTTCCCTCTGTTGTTAGTTTACTGAGATTTTTTATCATGCATGGATATTGTTGTTCATGTCCAACTCTTTATGACCCCATGGACTACAGCATGCCAGGCTTCTCTGTCCTTCACCATCTCCCAGAGCTTGCTCAAAGTAATGTCCACTGAGTTGGTGATGTCATCCAACCATCATCCTCTGTCATCCCCTTCTCCTTCTGCCTTCAATCTTTCCCAGCATCAGGGTCTTTTCTAATGAGTCAGCTCTTCACGTCAGGTGGCCAAAGTACTGGAGCTTCAGCTTCAGCATCAGTCTTTCAATGAATATTCAGGATTGATTTCCTTTAGAATTGACTAGTTTGATCTTCTTGCAGCCCAAAGGATTCTCAAGAGTCTCCTCCAACACCACAGTTCAAAAATATCAATTCTTCAACACTTATCCTTATTTATGGTCCAACTGGATTTTGTCAAATACTTTTTCTTCATCTATTGATATGATCACGTGATTTTTCTTCTTTAGCCTGTTGATGTGATGGGTTAAATAACTAATTTTTGAATGTTGAACCAGCTTTGCATGCCTGGGATAAATCCCACTTGGCTGTGGTGTATAATTTATTTTATACATTGTTGGATTTGATTTGCTAATTTTTTGTTGAGAATTTTTGCATCTATGCTCATGAGAGCTACTGATCTATACTTTTCTTTTAATATCTTTGTCTGGTTTCAGTATTAGAGTAATGCTTCTAATGCTGGTAATGCTGGAACTTCCCTGGTGGCTCAGAGGGTAAAAGTGTCTACCTACAATGTGGGAGACCCGGGTCCGATCCCTGGGTTGGGAAGATCCCCTAGAGTGTAGGAAATGGCAACGGACTCCACTACTCTTGCCTTGAAAAATCTCATGGGCGGAGGAGCCTGGTAGGCTACAGTCCATGGGGTCACAAAGAGTCGGACACGATTGAGTGACTTCACTTTCACTTTCTTTTCTTTGGTCTCGCAGAATGAATTAGGAGGTTATTTCCTCTGTTTCTATCTTCTGAAAGAGACTGCAGAGAATTGGTATTAAATATTTGGTAGAATTCATCTGTGCCTAGTTAATAACAGAAAGATTATTAATAATTGGTTCAATTTCATTAACAGATACAGGCCTATTCCGATTGTCTATTTCTTCTTAATGTAAGTTTTCATAGATTGTATCTTTCATGGAATTGGTCCACTTCATCTAGGTTATCACATTTGTCAACATAGAGTTGTTGGTAGTATGCCTTTCTTTATTACCCTTTTAATGGCTATCAGATCTATGGTCCCTTCTTTTATTCCAGATATTAGTAACTTGTATCTTCTTCTTTTTTTCTTAATTACCCTGGCTAGAGGCTTATCACTTTCATTGATCTTTTCAAGGAACCAGCTTTTGGTTTCAGTAATTTTCTTTATTGATTTCCTGTTTTCAATCTCATTGATTTCTGCTCTAATTCTTATTTTTTCTCTTCTGTTAACTTTGGGTTTAATTTCCTTTTGTTTTTCTAGTATGCTAAAGTGGAAGCTTAGATTATTGATTTTACCTCTTTCTTCTTTTCTAATATATGCATTCAATACTGTAATTTAGTACTGTAGTCTAAGCACTACCTTTACTGCATCTTACAAACTTTGATAAGTTAAATTTTCTTTTTAATTAAGTTCAAAATATCTTCAAATTTATATTGAGATTTCTTCTTTGACCCATGTGTTATTTGGAAATGGGTTGCATTTTGGAATTTTCCATTTACCTTTTTTTGTTGTTGTTATTGACTTTTACCTTAATTCCACTGTAGTTTGAAAGCATACATTGTATGATTTCTATTCTCTTAATATTAAGGTGTGGTTTTTGGCCCAGAATGTGATCTATCTTGGTGAATGTTCCTTGTGAGCTTGAGAATAAGGTGTATTCTGCTATTGTTTGATGAAGTAGTCCATAGATGTCCCTTATATCTAGCTGATAGATGGTGTTCTTGAATCTAACTTTGTTCTTACTGATTTTTTACCTGCTGGATCTATGTCTGATATAAGGGTGTTGACGACTCCAATTATGATAATGGGTTCATCTCTTTCTCTGTGCAGTTTTGTCTGTTTTTGCCTCACTGGCTTGATACTTCATTGTTGAGAACATACACATTAAGGATTGTTATATCTTTTTAGAGAATTGACCCCTTTATCATTATGTAATGCCCCTCTTTATCCCTGATAGCCTTCCTTGGTCTAATATCTGCTCTGTCTGAAATTAATATAGCTACTCCTATTTTATTTGATTAGTGTTAGCAAGGTATATCTTTCTCCTTCCATTTACTTTTTAAAAAATTAATTTAACTGGAGGCTAATTACCTTACAATTTCCATTTACTTTTAATTAATATGTGTCTTCATATTTAAAGTGGACTTCTTGTAGACAACATATAGTGTTGGGTCTTGTTTTTTAATCTACTCTGACAATCTCTGTCTTTTAATTGTTGCATTTAGACTCAATATTCAAAGTGATTATTGATATAGTTAGATTGCATGTGTGCTAAGTCGCTTCAGTCATGTCTGACTCTGTGTGATCCTATTGACTGTAGCCTGCTGGGCTCTTCTGTCCAGGCAAGAAAACTGGACTGGGTTGTCATGCCCTTCTCAAGGGATCTTCCCAACCCAGGGATCGAACCCAGGTCTCCTGCATTGCAGGCAGATTCTTTACCATCCGAGCCACTATAGTTAGATTAATAGCCACCATATCTGTTATTGCTTTTTATTTGTTGTCATTGTTCTTTGTTTCTATTTTTGTCTTCTAATTTTTTGGCCTTTTGTGGTTTTCTTTGAACATTTTGCATAATTCCATTTTCTCTCCTTTCTTAGCTTATCAGTTATGCTTTTTTTAACTTTTAAATTGTATTTATTTATTTATTTTTGGCTGTGCTGGATCTTTGTTGCTCCATGGGCTTTCTCTAGTTGCAGGGTCTACTTTCTAGCTGTGGTGTGCAGGTTTCTCATAGCAATGGCTTCTACTGCTATGGGGCACAGGCTCTAGGGCACACAGGCTTCAACAGTTGTGTTGCATGGACTCAGTCGTTGTGACTCATGGGCTCTGGAGCACAGGCTCAGTAGTTGTGGCACACAGGCTTAGTTGCTCCATGGCATGTGGGATGTTCCCAGACCAGGGAGGGATCAAACCCGAGTCTGCTGCATTGGCAGGTGGATTCTTTACCACTAAGCCACCAGGGAAGCCCCAGTTATACTTTTTTTAAAAAACTTTTTTCAGTGGTTTCCCTAGAGTTTGCAATATACATTTATGATGAATCCAAGTCCACTTCACTTTAAAATAAGATTATACTGCTTCATGCTGCTGCTGCTGCTAAGTCGCTTCAGTCGTGTCCAACTCTTGTGACCCCATAGACGGCAGCCCACCAGGCTCCCCCGTCCCTGGGATGCTCCAGGCAAGAACACTGGAGCGGGTTGCCATTTCCTTCTCCAATGCAGGAAAGTGAAAAGTGAAAGTGAAGTCGCTCAGTCATGTCTGACTCTTAGCGACCCCATGGACTGCAGCCTACCAGGCTCCTCCATCCATGGGATTCTCCAGGCAAAAGTACTGGAGTGGGCTGCCACTGCCTTCTGCCATACTGCTTCATAGGTAGTACAAATACCTTATGATAACAAAGCAATACTAATACACTCCTCCTGTCTTCCATATTATTGGTGTCATTTATCTCACTTATACATAAACATATATGTATCTCATTTTATTGCTCCTTGCTTCATCACACTTCATAGATACTGTATATTTTACAAATTGAAGATTTGTGGCAACTCTTCACTGAGCAAGTCTATGGCACCATTTTCTCAATAGCATTTGTTTGTTTTGTGTCTCTGTGTCACATTTTGGTATCACAATATTTCAAGTTTTTCCATTATTATTATACTTGTTAAAATGATCTGTGATCAGCGATCTTTGATGTAACTACTATGAGTTCCTAATGACTCAGATGATCATTAGCATTTTTTAGTAATGAAATATTTTTAAGGTATGTATACTGTTTTTCTAGGACATTATGCTGTTATACACTTAATAGTGCAGTATAGTGTAAACATAACTTTTTATTTTTTTTTTTAATATTTATTGGGCTTCACCAGGTCTTAATTGTGGTATGCAAGATCTTTAGCTGTGGCTTGTGAACTCTTAGTTGTGGCATGTGGGATGTAGTTCCCTGGCCAGAGATTGAACCCAGGCCCTCTGCATTGGGAGTGTAGAGTCTTACCTACCAGACCACTAGGGAAGTCCCAAGCTTTTATTTTTTAACATAAATTTTATATGTACTGGGAAAACAAAAAATTTGTGTGACTAGCTTTATTGCAATATCTGCTTTATTTTGGTAGCCTAGAATTGAACCCACAGTATGTCTGAGGTTGCCTGTATACACACACACACACACACACAGGCATAATAGTTGAATACAGTGTTGCTATTATTAAGAATCATAAAAATTAAAGTTTTAATTTTACCTTCAATTATTCCTTTTCTGGTGTTCTTTCTTTCTTTATATTCATCTGAGTTTTTAACCTATATAATTTTCCTTTTCTTTAAAGAACTTCTTTTAACATTTCTTGTAAGGCAGGTATACTGACAATACATTCCCTCAATTTTTATTTGTTTGAGAAAGCTCAATTTCTCTTTCACTTTTTTTTTTTTTTTGGTTGTACCTTGTGGCATGTGAAGTCTTAGTTCTCCAACCAGGGATTGAACCCATGCCTTTTGCAGCAGAAGCGTGGAGTCTTAACCACTGGACAACCAGGGAAAGACAATCCCTTTCACTTTTGAAGGATTACTTTTGCAGAGTACAGAATTTTAGATTGGTGGTTTATTTATATTTTTCCACTCAACACTCTACTCACCCTCTTCTTGCTTGCAAGGTTTCTGAGCAGTTGGGTGGAAATCTTATCTTTACCTCTCTATGCTGCTGCTACTAAGTCGCTTCAGTCGTGTCCGACTGTGCGACCCCATAGACAGCAGCCCACCAGGCTCCGCCATCCCTGGGATTCTCTAGGCAAGAAGACTGGAATGGGTTGCCATTTTGTAAAGTATTTTTTCCCATTAATTTCTTTCAAGAGTTTTTTTCCTTTAATTTTGTGTGATTTGGAAATAATATGTTTAGGTATAGTTTTTTGAGCATTTATCCTGTTTGATGTTTTCTAAGATTCCTGGGTCTGTGGTTTTGTGTCTAATACAGATTCATGTAAAGTCTCAGTAAGTATTGTTTCAGATATTTCTTTTGCTCCTTTCTTTCTTCTCCTTCTGGTATTCCCATTATGCAAATATTACATCTTTTGTAGTTGTTCCACAGTTCTTGGATATTGAAGGGGTTTGATCTTTTTTCTGTTTGCTTTTCGGTTTTGGAGATTTCTATTGAGACATCCTCAAGCTTAGAGATTTTTTCTCAGCCAAGTCTAGTCTACTAAAGCAGCCCATCAAACGCATTCTTCATTTCTGTTAGTGTTTTTGATCTTTAGCATTTTTTTGGTTCTTTCTTTGTTTACATTGCCCATCTGTTCTTGCTCAACCAGGGATTGAACCCATGCCTTTTGCAGCAGAAGCGTGGAGTCTTAACCACTGGACAACCAGGGAAAGACAATCCCTTTCACTTTTGAAGGATTACTTTTGCAGAGTACAGAATTTTAGATTGGTGGTTTATTTATATTTTTCCACTCAACACTCTACTCACCCTCTTCTTGCTTGCAAGGTTTCTGAGCAGTTGGGTGGAAATCTTATCTTTACCTCTCTATGCTGCTGCTACTAAGTCGCTTCAGTCGTGTCCGACTGTGCGACCCCATAGACAGCAGCCCACCAGGCTCCGCCATCCCTGGGATTCTCTAGGCAAGAAGACTGGAATGGGTTGCCATTTTGTAAAGTATTTTTTCCCATTAATTTCTTTCAAGAGTTTTTTTCCTTTAATTTTGTGTGATTTGGAAATAATATGTTTAGGTATAGTTTTTTGAGCATTTATCCTGTTTGATGTTTTCTAAGATTCCTGGGTCTGTGGTTTTGTGTCTAATACAGATTCATGTAAAGTCTCAGTAAGTATTGTTTCAGATATTTCTTTTGCTCCTTTCTTTCTTCTCCTTCTGGTATTCCCATTATGCAAATATTACATCTTTTGTAGTTGTTCCACAGTTCTTGGATATTGAAGGGGTTTGATCTTTTTTCTGTTTGCTTTTCGGTTTTGGAGATTTCTATTGAGACATCCTCAAGCTTAGAGATTCTTTTCTCAGCCAAGTCTAGTCTACTAAAGCAGCCCATCAAACGCATTCTTCATTTCTGTTAGTGTTTTTGATCTTTAGCATTTTTTTGGTTCTTTCTTTGTTTACATTGCCCATCTGTTCTTGCATCAGTTCAGTTCAGTTCAGCTCAGTCGCTCAGTCGTAATGCCTCTGCTTTTTAATATGCTGTCTAGGTTGGTCATAACTTTCCTTCCAAGGAGTAAGCGTCTTTTAATTTCATGGCTGCAGTCACCATCTGCAGTGATTTTGGAGCCCAGCAAAATAAAGTCTGACACTGTTTCCACTGGTTTCCCATTGATTTCCCATGAAGTGATGGGACCCAATGCCATGATCTTCATTTTCTGAATGTTGAGCTTTAAGCCAACTTTTCACTCTCCTCTTTCACTTTCATCAAGAGGCTTTTGAGTTCCTCTTCACTTTCTGCCATAAGGGTGGTGTCATCTGCATATCTGAGGTTACTGATATTTCTCCTGGCAATCTTGATTCCAGCTTGTGCTTCTTCCAGCCCAGCGTTTCTCATGATGTATTCTGCATAGAAGTTAAATAAACAGGGTGACAATATACAGCCTTGACATACTCCTTTTCCTATTTGGAACCAGTCTGTTGTTCCATGTCCAGTTCTAACTGTTGCTTCCTGACCTGCATACAGATTTCTCAAGAGGCAGGTCAGGTGGTCTGGTATTCCCATCTCTTTCAAATTTTCCACTGTTTATTGTGATCCACACAGTCAAAGGCTTTGGCATAGTCAATAATCAGAAATCCAGCAAAGAACCCAAGAAGCATATTCTCTGTTGGCCTCTCACCTTTGCTTCTGTCTCCTTACAGAATGACTTTCTTGGCTTCTCTGTCTACACAGTGACTGGCTGGCTGAATCTAGCCCCCGTGAAAAATTCCCCAGAGAGAAAATCTGATTGGCTAACTCTGGCAGGCACAACCCCTAGTCTAATAAAAAACCATGGAGACAGAGTCACATGGTGTAAACACGGCTTCCTATTCATATAAGTAGAAGAATAGTACTGAGAGAAGCAAGTACTGTAAACTGTGCAGACACCTCAGGGGTTATCTACCATAGGAAATGGCAAAAACCATAATACAGAGCAGAAAGAGGAGATTTAATTGCTGTGTGAAACACACAAACCGGGTGATATTGAACATTCTCTCAGGGTTAAGCATCAAATGTTGCTTCAGTTCCTAAAAGAACACTGAACATTTCCTCTGCATAGGTTTGACTAAGTACCATGGGCAGAAAAGGAGTATTAAATATGGTCTCAGCCCTCACTTGAGTTATGAAGATATGTCATGTAGTATGAAGACTGTAGGGGCATATAGTTACAAGTCCAACTACTGTGTCTCAACAAGGAAGTTGTTTGAAGAAATGTGTGCAGCAGGGATCTAATTAAGCCCAGCGCCTCCAATCCTGCCCCACCACAGATAGACCAAAAGAATCTCATTTCCCCTGGTCATTTTTATGAACATTGCCCCACAAATGCCTTTTGTAAAAGCGTATGCTATCTGGAGTACCGTATTTGAGTGCAACTGCTCTTTGAAATGCTATGTGATCAAGCATTAATACCTTAGCATAGATTGGTTTATCTTATCCTAAGACTGGTAAACTTGGATGAGAAATCAGAAAAGATCTTGAGTACAGAGTATGGGCAATAGTCCCCTTTGGAGGTCTATGGAGGTGAATGATGAGGTATGGAATGAGGTGGTCAGAGGCTTTGGGAAGTTACCTCACTTAGTTCAGGTTGTTACCGCGAGTTGAAGGCTCCCTTAACTTCAGTTCCCAGAAAGCTTCAGCAAAAATCTTAATGGCAAAGATTAAATCCTCTGTTTTCTTCTCAACGTCCTATACTCATACCAACTTTCCTCATTCTTGTGGAATCCTGTAAATAAATCTTCAGTTGACTGAAGGATCAAGATTAGGGAATATACTGAGGAAAAGACATTGTAACTGCATCAGAAGAGCCAGTCATTTGTGTAGCCTTTTCCTCCTACCCCCAAATAGCTCTCTGGCTGGTCTGATGCCAGGAAATTTCTTATTAGATTCATTCTTTTGGAGCATTATTAACTGAGCCTGGCCAAGATGGTGGTCAGTAGTATTTGTTGTAAGATATGGTGGTTCAGATGGTGAAGAATCTCCCTGCCAGTGTGGGAGACCCAAGTTCGATCCCTGGGTCACAAAGATTCCCTGGAGAAGGGAATGACTACCCACTCCAGTACTCTTGCCTGGAGAATTCCATGGGCAGAGGAGCCTGGTGAGCTACATTCCATGGGGTCACAAAGAGTTGGACACAGCTGAGCAACTAACATTTTCACTTTTTTCTTCATTGTGATGACATCAAAGATTAGCATGAATGTCTCTCAGTTTAGTGAGATCAGGACTTCCCTGGTGGCTCAGAGGTTAAAGCGTCTGCCTCCAATGCGGGAGACCCGGTTCGATCCCTGCGTCGGGAAGATCCCCTGGAGAAGGAAATGGCAACCCACTCCAGTATTCTTGCTTGGAGAATCTCATGGACTGAGGAGCCTGGTGGGCTGCAGTCCATGGGGTCACAAAGAGTCGGACACGACTGAGTGACTTTACTTACTTACTTACTTACTTACTTAGTGAGATCAGATTACCCATATAAAAGATGTTGTGTGGGAGAAGGCTGGTAAAATACAAATCATGATTCTATTTATTCTGTGACATGTAAACATAAGACATTTTAAAAGACCAAGATGGACGGTAAAAACAGACTATGAGCACCATGTCACAGAGAGGCTTACCACTACCACGTCATGTTTCTTCCCTTCTCGCCAGTGACATCCTAGCCACTTGCTGATTGATGTCTGCTGATAAGACCAGTGGTGGAAACTGAACAGCTCCGCCAAAGTGAAACATACAAAGCTACTGCTCGTCCTTCCTCAGTTGTTCCAAACAAATCATCAGAGCATGGAAATAACTCAGTGGCTAGATTTCCTGCATTGACTTGGTTCAAAGCAATTTATCCAGATAAACCTTCCTATTTCCTCCATCATTCTGGGAAAAATACCACCAGAAAAGGTCATGAAAAGTAAATACACTAGGTTTTCAGGAAATCTCTATATATTCCACTTCTAAGAAATATGTTTAAGAGAAACAAGATGAATTATGGAGTTTTCACTGCTGGTTTTGACACAAATCAACCCTGTCTTCATCACCTAGTAATAACCTCACCTTTTGTTTCTATAAAATTAGATAATGGTTGGATATGGTAGAACATATGCTGATAAATCAAGAGGAACATTTTTAAAGTGAAATATTGAGATTAAAAAATTATGTGGCGAACAACTTGACAGAATTCAAGTCATTTTATAATACAATTGACTCCAAGAACTGTGTGTCTAAAGCAGATTAAAATGACTGGTCCCTAGAGAGAGGGGTTTTGAATGCATAAGCACATTTCTATGTCAGCCATATTTTTGGTAAAATTTTGAAAGACTTTAAAGCTCACATTTGCTATTAAAATTTTTATTTTTTAGAAATGTATTGATAGTTCATGCAAATAAAGATCTCTTTGGGCCCTAATGAGCATTATTTTATGAGAGAAATTGTCTCTAGTTTCAAAATTACCCCACAAAGTGCCTATCAGTATAAGAAAACAACTCACAATATTTTTTTGGCTGCACCACATGTCGTGGGGGGGTCTTAGTTGCCCAACCAGAGACTGAACCCATGTACCCTGCATTGAAAGCACAGTCTTAACTGCTGGACCAGGGAAGTACCTTAATTATTTTTTAATATCTGTTCAGTCAAAGCAGCACCATATCTGACTAAATTCCATTATGACAATTTCAATACCCTACTATTACGGTGTTGATACTCTGCTGCTTTTAGCAATGAATTCAGAAAAACATATATGGAAATAGAATCCTATTACCCTCCACTGGAGGCTTCTGCAGTGGCTCTGCGGCAAATAATCCCACTCAATGCAGGAGACAGAGGAGACGCGGGTTCAATCCCTGGGTCAGGAAGATCTCCTGGAGGAGAGCATGGCACCCCACTCTAATATTCTTGCCTGGAGAATCCCATGGATAGAGGAGCCTGGTGGGCTACAGTCCACAGGGTCTCAAAGAATCAGATATGACTGAGGCAACTGAACACGCTCGCACGCACCCTCCACTGACACTGTCTGATATGGTTCTGCTGCTTTAAGGAGACTACTCATGTTCTCCTTCCCCCTTTCCCTCTTTTGTCCCATCCTCACCCCTGTCCAGTTCAGCAAAGTGTACTAGATCAATGGGATGGGGTGGGAAGGAGTGATATATTGGTTGGAATAAACTTTTTTTTGAAAAATTCCTGAATGCAAACCACCTCAAGGCAATGTAAAAACATTGAAAACAATGGAAACATTGCATGATTTGAATGAACTCTTTCATTCAGCAAACATTAGTTGAACATCTGTGTGCTCGTTGTTTTAGACATTGAAAATATGAATATGGATAAGATAGTCCTGAGTAAAGAGTTCACTCTTTAAGGGACAAGCATCATGAGATGAAAGGAGTGACAGGCAATTTATATGTATGACTGGGTGGAAAAGGATTGACTAGGACTTTGCCAGATGGACAAAGAAGAGAAGAGCTTCCAGGCAGAATAAATAGCAAGTATAAGACAAGAAGATGTGAAATGACAAGATGTTTGGGGAACTTATAGGCTAATGGTGATGGGAGGAGAGGATGAAAAGTGGCCAGAGGTGATGTTGGAAAGCAATAAGCATTAAATCATTAAAGGGCTTTGTGTACCACTGATCACTAGAGAGGTGTTTTCTCTTGTTGGTCAAGGATGGCACACATAGCTTGGAGGAACTATCCCTGAACCATATATTTCTTTGCTTGGTCTTAGAGATACCATGATATCAGAAAGGAATATTCAGAGTGGTGAGCGGAAATAACTGGAAAAATAGAACTTAATTTAAAATTCACAAGTTAGAATAAAGTGTTCAGAAAAAGATCCAAATCTCTTTGGAAATTAATTATATGGTACAAATAGCATTTCAAATCAATATAGAAAGAATGGGCTCTTCAGGAAATGATGTTGGAACAATTAGTTAACCTTTGGAGGGGGGAAGCTGAGCCCTACTTCATTCCTTATACTGAATAAATTCCAGATGGAGCAAATATTTAAAATTAAAATGAATATATTAGAAGAAAATATAAGTAAACATTTTGATAATCTTGAGATGGGGAAGATATTGTAAAGTAGTATTCTAAACTGAGAAACAACAAAAAGATTGAGAAATATGGCTACATAAAAATGTATAGCTTCCTATTAGCCCATGAAAACTAAAATAAAAACAATGATCTGTGGAAAATATTCGTAACATTTATGATAAAGGGAAATTTTATTTAATATATAAAGAGCTCTTTTAAATCCAATAAGAAAAAGCCCAACACAAGAATTAGAAAATGGCCAATGGATGTTGATAATCTAATTAGATTCTCTATAATCAGATAACTTTGTCATGTATTATAAATGTTAAAACTCAACTAAAAATCCTCTAATACTTTACTTTTTTAATCTCCTTTGTTTTTCTGGACAACGATTGACTCTTCTCAAATATGTATACCTAAACTTCTGTTCAGACGAATATTTTACTGTCTTTATTTTGCTGCCCTTGTTTTCAGGGCAGCACTGAAAACCACTTTAAAAATGTACATTAACCTTTTGAAATATGTCTACATATGAGCACAATGGCCTCCCTTTCCTATGAATCTCAAAAGAACACCTGAAAAGATATGAGGATAGATCTTTGTACCCACTTGAAAATAAATGTAAAACTGATGTGCCAAGATCTGAGAGTGTGACAGTTGCTGAATTCTGGCTGGTTTCACTCAATCCCTCTCATTTCTTCTTGCCTGCTAATCCATGACAAAAGGCATACTGCAAAATTTCCAAGATGGTGGTTTTATTTCCACAACTTATATGAAAGAATAATTTGTTAAAACAACCTCAAATGACCAATAGACACATAAAAATGCTCAGCCTCACTAGCAATCAAAGAGATAAAAATTAATACAACACTGAGATCACTTAGATGGACATCAGCTTAGATTGATAAAAATTGAGAAGATTGATAATAATATTGTGGGTAGAAAAACAGGGCCTTTGTGGCTGGGTCTAACTTGACAGTTTCCTGAACTTAGAATCTGAAAGTGAGTGGTTCCCTTCCCATGCCTTCCATCCCAGAAGGCTCTGTGCCCTTTTCCCAGCTCTGTGTGCCTGAGGGGCAGGTGTTGTGAGGACATAAAAGATCCTGTCATCTCTTTACCCAGAGTAATAACCATCTCCACATCTCTCCTCTGAGAGAGAGGTACTCTTCAAGAGATTCTGCCTGAATGAATGTGATCCAACAGAATTTTCTCTATCTCCTCTACAGGGAAGAAGATGGCAGTCTTTATTTAAGAAAATAGTGATTTTTTTCAAGTTACTCTTTTCACCAGGCACCCTACTACAAAAAAGAGCTTCCTGCCAGTTTTTGTGTGCAATAGTTCTTCAGAGACTGACAACTCATGGTACCCTGACTGAAGCAAGTTTCTAGACCTCCAGAAGTGAGGATCAGATAACAGGCTATTGTGAACCCACCCAGGCAACTGCCCCTATGAGAAAACAGCAGAACTCTTTTTATCCATTCCTTTAGGAAATATTTCTTATGTACTGACCACATGCTAGGCTCTGTTGCAAGCAATGGGAAATACTGCAGTGAGCAGTAGCAGCTGTGGTGCATGGCTTATTGCTCTGTGGCATGTGGAATCTTCCCGAACCAGGGATCAAACCCATGTTTTTGGTGTACACCAAAAACCTAACACAACATTGTAAATGAACTATACCTCAATTAAAAAAAAAGAGTAAATGTGTCTTCTTCCAAAAGAGGATATGGATTTGTTTCTGTTAGGCACTGGGGATACCAGCAATACAGTGCTGTTTTAAGTCTAGTTAAAGGATTGAAGTTCTCTGAATGACCCAGAGAGTCAGACTTGGGCTGTAACCCCATGTAAGTACTGTCCCAATTCAGGTTCACCATTTTCCTGAGAGTGTAGCACTTTGGGGTCCAAGCTTGCTGTGGGGAGAGTCTCCTGTCTGTGAGAGCTCTGGGCTTTAACTTCTGACCTGCTGCCACTTGTTCTGTGAGTTTCCAAAGTGAAAATTTGAAACTTTTGAAACTGTCAAAAAACCCCAGGAAAAAAGTTCCTTTTGTTCTATTCAACTCTCCGGTGAATATTTTCCCTTCACTATTGGCCTGGTAATTCCCCACGGTCTTTTATTTATTGGCCTGGTAATTCCCCATGGTCCTCATTGAGTCTTTTATGCTTTTAAGATGGTCATTTTTATATTTTTATGCAAGGTTTTCAGTAGCAAGTTTGTTCAAATAATCTAGCCCTCAATGACCAGAATTAGGAAGCTAGCATTTATTTCCATCCCATTTTATTTTTAATCTCTTCTGCAAGATGAAAGCCATTCCTGTCTGTTCTTTCAGGCTCAATTTCTCATCTCTTGTACGTGATCACTCAAACACGTATTTCCACAAAATAAACTAATTATAAGGCAAAGGACAGTCCCTCAGGGCAAAAGAAAACAATCTACAGAAACATAAAGTAACTCTAGTTCAACTACACCCAACAAGTTTTGGAACAATTCATATTACCAAATGGGCTTCCCAGGTGGCGCAATGGTAAAGAATCCACCTGCCAATGCAGGAGACTGAGGAGACGTGCATTTGATCCCTGGGTTGGGAAGAGCCCCTGGAGGAGGGCATGGCAATCCACTCCAGTATTCCTTCCTGGATAATCCCATGGATAGAGGAGCCTGGCAGGCTATAGTCCATGGGGTCATGAAGAGTTGGACATGACTGAGCAACTGAGCACACATATTACCAAACAGAAGTTGGTTCATCAGTCTAAAAACATCTTCATTCAAGTTGCTTCATTGTTTCCTTCAAGAACAAAGCATCATTATTTACCTTGCACATATGGGACTGAAGGGGTTGAAACATACAAAGTAAGGGTTCTCCCCAACCTCTCTCCAAAGAGGAGCAATGTGAACTAAAGATGAATTCATATATCCGCTTCCTGAGCTCTGTGCTTGTATTTTGTAAATAACAACCTTCTCAACTTTTAGCCACCAATATTTCCCCAAAATTCCTAGGCCTCACAATTCATTCTAAGTACCTTATTAACTTTCCATCATAAGAGGCAGATTCCAACTGACTCTCTCCTTCATCTTTCATGTTCCCTTGGATAGTTTAAATGGAACAAAAGTTGATGACCTACAATGATGCCTTTCATAAAAGCTGCCTATTGCTGCCTAGGTCTTGCCAACACATTTGCTTATAAAAACCAGGCACCTCTGTGACAATATTTTATTCCAATGATGCTTTTTCCATTCTACCAGTATATGCCAGAAATGCAATCGTTTTGGTCCACTGCCCTTAGTACAATGGAGTCAATTGTTTAGCTTTACATTTTTTGGTCTTGTGTTCTGGCTAACTAAGAAGCCCAAGCTGAGGTATTTTAACACATCAAAGAGACACTGAATAGGAAGAATACTAAGAAGAATATGAGTAAGAAAGAGCATGGTACTTGAAGAGGCTCTCTATTGGTTTTTAAATTAGAAAATTAGTGATCACTGTCTATCAAGTTTTCACTTATTATTTGATGTAAGTACAGGATGTTTCAAAGAAGCATCTTAAAATATCAAGTTTTAAAACAGTTTGTTTTAACATGAGGAAGTTTGTATAGTGGGTATAGATGGGAAATGAAGGGAGAGTGTCTGTATGTGATAGATAATCTATCAGAAAAAAAAAGATGCAGGGAGGAGAGAAGGGCGTTAGCTGTTTCTTAGGCAGAGGAGAATGGGCAATTTAGTTAAAGCTGGCCACCTGCCTCCTCCTGTCCCTCCAGTTTGTAGGGACAATTAGTTGAGGATATTCTAGGTTATGATATGGTAAATAACTCCCAATGTTACTGTCTTAATTCAACAGAGATGTATTTGTCCCTCATGTCCAAGGTAGGTCTGAGGGACTTCCTAGCACAATTGCACCTCTGTGTAACTATTCCATCCAGACTGATGGTGACTTTGCCATCCGATAATTGTACCCCCTTAAACATCTGGTTGTTTTAAACTTAGCTAATGTAACATGAGAAGAGAGAGAGTTTAAGGGTTTTGCACAAGCAATTAAATACTCTCTTCCGAAGTGATACATATCACTTCAGCCTGCAAACCACTGGCCAACCTTGTCACGTGGCCCTGACCAAGTTCATGATGGATGGATAAGTATAATTTGCTATGTGCCTGGAAGGCAAAGAGAATCAGACATCGTTGAGTGTGGGAAGTCTGTACTACAGAGGTGCACAGCAGAGACTCTTTCTCCGTCTTGTAAGTTATTGTGTCATAAAACTTAGGTGGAAATATATGATTCTTAGCCACAGAATACAAGCCCGTCAGATGCATGGTTGTAGCACATGGTGAAGAAGAAGGAGCCATTTGTCTTTAGAAAAACTCACTCCATAATTCACAAAGGTATATGTACCCCAATGTTCACTGCAGCACTGTTTACAATAGCCAGGACATGGAGCAACCTAAATGTCCATCAACAGAGGGATGGATAAAGAATGGAATATAAACAATGAAATATTACTCAGCCATAAAAAGGAATGAAATTGGGTTATTTGTAAAGACATGGATGGATCTGAAGACTGTCATACAGACTGAAGTAAGTCAGAGAGAGAAAAATAAATATCATAGATTAACGCATATATGTGGAATCTAGAAATATGGTACAAACGAACCTATTTGCAAATCAGAAGTAGAGACACAGACATAGATAACAAACATATGGAAACCAAGGGAGGAAGATGGGGTGGGATGAATTGGGGAATTGGGATTAACATATATGTACTACTAGGTATAAAATAAATAATTAATGAGAACCTACTGTATAGCACAGAGAACTTTATTCAGTGCTCTGTGGTGACCTAAATGGGAAGGAAATCCAAAAAAAAGAGGGCATATATGTACACATGGGCTTCCCTGATGGCTCAGTAGGTAAAGAATCTGCCTGCAGTGAAGGAGACATGGGAGGCACAGGTTCGATCCCTGGGTTGGAAAGAGCCCCAGAGAAGGAAATGGCAACACACTCCAATATTCTTGCCTGGGAAATCCCACGGACAGAGGAGCCTGGCAGGCTACAGTCCACGGGGTCTCAAAGAGTGGGACATGACTGAGGTCATAATTTGCTGTACAACAGAAGCTAACACAACATTGCAAAGAAACTATACCACGAAAAATTAAAAGAAACAAACAAAAACCTCATTCCCATTCCTACTGCCATTAGGATAACGACCAAGTTCTAATTCCAGGGCCTGCAAGGCTCTCCACTACCTTGTTAAAACAAAGGAAAGATCCAGGCCCAAAATGGTGTCACTGTACTGAAGGCCCATGATACCAAACCTAGATTTAATACCTAACATATTGCAGTTTTGACCTTCAGCAGAAATGTAATCTTCATCACCCAGCCTGGAATTTTCTGGTCAGCACTGATAAGGTCATCTGCCATGTGGGCTGTCTCCACCCCCCAGAGAAAAGATGGTGTACTGTCTTCCTCACCAAGATGTGAGCTCTATAAGGGCAGAGACCACGTCTGTCTTATCGTCCACCACATGACTTAGCAATTAATGGGTGTTCATAAATGTTTGTAAATGAATTACTAAGTAAAGGGATGAATGAACCTCAGACATCTTGTATCTTCTAATATCAGGATTCTCCTTGTACCTCAGCATCCCCTAAAATTGCTATTTTTTTCCCCAGGAAGGAACTTCCATTGATTTTCTTGTTTATTTGACTCATACAGGCAGCACCATCTTCCAGATACACGCAGGTCAAAGCAGTCAAGTTCAGCTGGTGGAGGATGAGGCAACATGGCGTGGTGCCTGTGTTCCCAGTGGGTTAGTAGTGTTGCCCATGTGGTTGAAGGCTATGTTTTTTCATACTTGTAATGAAGATCTTTCAGACAGTTTCAACCCCATGTCATATATATCATCATAAGGTTATATGCAAGAATCACTTTCTGGTATAGTTGCTCATGGATGCTACCACCAGCGTTTCCTCTTCATTTTGGGTCCTCAAGTGTCATGGCCATTGTCTCTCGCCTCATCTCTGTTTAAAAAGAGAACTGTACTATGTTAGTTCCAGGTGCACAATATAATGATTTGTACAATTTTTCTTAATGCCACATCTGTCTCAAGTGGAATGCCAAGTCCATCAGGACTGGTGCCAAGGTTTCTACTATTTTTGGAGGCCTCCAACTTTGCTGGCCCAGTGCTTAACGCTAGATGGGCAGCATCCCCAAGGGCTGATTGAAAGTTTGTGTGCAGGGAGACTGAATGCTTCATTCAGCTTGCTTTGCCAGAAGTAGCAAAACTTGGCTGTGGCTCGGTTGCTGATGATTTTGAGGCTCATTGACAAAGATAATTGGACCCGAAGCGTGCTCTTTGCCCTTGTTCCATAGCAGTGTGGGGTGTCTCCTTGAGGACAGGCATGGCTGTATGCAAATATTGGGTTACTGTTCTAACAACTTTGGTGTGGGAATAAAGCTTCTTCCCAGGTCTTTGTTATTCATTTAATGTGTAAACACGCCAACTAGTGAGTCTCCTTGGAAAATTCCACCAGCCACTTCTGAAGAGAAAAGGGGGCACTTTATATCTGGAGGAAGAGATTCCTCTTGTTGCAGTCTTGTGGAGTTCTTACTCTGTATAATTAATGTCACAGTTTCGATTACACTGTGCCTTTAAGTCTTCTCGAGTGTAACTAACCACAAACTCTTTACAACTCACCCCAGAGAACCTATGGTTTCATTTATATGTTATGTGCTAGAAACACTGAGATAGGCAATGTACAGTAAGAATTCAAAGGTTCTAAGGTCCGTCTAGTCAAGGCTATGGTTGTTCCAGTGGTCATGTATGGATGTGAGAGTTGGACTGTGAAGAAGGCTGAGTGCCGAAGAATTGATGCTTTTGAACTGTGGTGTTGGTGAAGACTCTTAAGAGTCCCTTGGACTGCAAGGAGATCCAATCAGCCCATTCTGAAGGAGATCGGCCCTGGGATTTCTTTGGAAGGAATGATGCTAAAACTGAAGCTCCAGTACTTTGGGCACCTCATGCGAAGAGTTGACTCATTGGAAAAGACTCTGATTCTGGGAGAGATTGGCGGCAGGAGGAGAAGGGGATGATCGAGGATGAGATGGCTGGATGGCATCACTGACTCGATGGATGTGAGTTTGAGTGAACTCCGGGAGTTGGTGATGGACAGGGAGGCCTGGCGTGCTGTGATTCATGGAGTTGCAAAGAGTCAGACACGACTGAGTGACTGAACTGAACTGAACTGAATAAGAGTTAACCTAAGTTTCAACACAAGGGTTGCAGAATTCTTCAGTAAATGATCTCTAAATAAACATTTAACTGTGTTAAAAGAAATCAAAGTTTTAGGGAGATTCTAAGCTGAATCCGTTTGTAAATTAAAGAATTCATGCACTGTGAATAACTAACCCAGACTTGATCTGGTTTAATAATTGGCATTTTTCATATTGGATTTTTCTAAGGTCAGGTACAATAATCCTGAGAAATTATTTACTCATGTCATTATCTTCATAAGCTCTAAATACCCACTCTTTAACATGTACCTTGTAAACCAATGTTGTAGACATTAGTGCTATTAACCGAATTTTTCTGGTTCTCTTTGGCACATGGTAGGATTTTACTTCTTGGTCTCTTTGGGGTTAGGTGGGGTCATGTGAGTTGTGAGTAGTTACAAACTGTGGAAAATTCTGAAAGAGATGGGAATACCAGACCACCTGACCTGCCTCTTGAGAAACCTATATGCAGGTCAGGAAGCAACAGTTAGAACTGGACATGGAACAACAGACTGGTTCCAAATAGGAAAAGGAGTACATCAAGGCTGTATATTGTCACTCTGCTTATTTAACTTCTATGCAGAGTACATCATGAGAAACGCTGGGCTGGATGAAGCACAAGCTGGAATCAAGATTGCCAGGAAAAATATCAATAACCTCAGATATGTGGATGATACCACCCTTATGGCAGAAAGTGAGGAGGAGCTAAAAAGCCTCTTGTTGAAAGTGAAAGAGGAGAGTGGAAAAGTTGGCTTGAAGCTCAACATTCAGAAAACGAAGATCATGGCATCTGGCCCCATCACTTCATGGGAAATAGATGGGGAAACAGTAGAAACAGTGTCAGACTTTGTTTTTTTGGGCTCCAAAATCACTGCAGATGGTGACTGCAGCCATGAAATTAAAAGGCGCTTACTCCTTGGAAGAAAAGTTATGACCAACCTAGATAGTATATTCAAAAGCAGAGACATTACTTTGCCGACTAAGGTCCGTCTAGTCAAGGCTATGGTTTTTCCTGTGGTCATGTATGGATGTGAGAGTTGGACTGTGAAGAAGGCTGAGCGCCGAAGAATTGATGCTTTTGAACTGTGGTGTTGGAGAAGACTCTTGAGAGTCCCTTGGACTGCAAGGAGATCCAACCAGTCCATTCTGAAGGAGATCAACCCTGGGATTTCTTTGGAAGGAATGATGCTAAAACTGAAGCTCCAGTACTTTGGGCACCTTATGCGAAGAGTTGACTCATTGGAAAAGACCCTGATGCTGGGAGGGATTGGGGGCAGGAGGAGAAAGGGACGACCGAGGATGAGATGGCTGGATGGCATCACA
>SJXQ01011621.1:24048-35804 GCA_006408695.1 Aepyceros melampus
CTTGATGAAAGTAAAAGAGGAGAGTGAAAAAGTTGGCTTTAAGCTCAACATTCAGAAAACGAAGATCATGGCACCTGGTCCCATCACTTCATGGCAAATAGATGGGGAAACAGTGGAAAAAGTGGCTGACTTTATTTTGAGGGGCTCCAAAATCACTGCAGATGGTGACTGCAGCCATGAAATTAAAAGACGCTTACTCCTTGGAAGGAAAGTTATAACCAACCTAGACAGCATATTAAGAAACAGAGACATCATTTTGTTAACAAAGGTCCATTTAGTCAAGGCTATGGTTTTTCCAGTAGTCATGTATGGATGTGAGAGTTGGACTATAAAGAAAGCTGAGTGCTGAAGAATTGATGCTTTTGAACTGTGGTGTTGGAGAAGACTCTTGAGAGTCCCTTGGACTGCAAGGAGATCCAACCAGTCCATCCTAAAGGAGATCAGCCCTGGGTGTTCATTGGAAGGACTGATGCTGAGGCTGAAACTCCAATACTTTGGCCACTTGATGCAAAGAATTGACTCATTTGAAAAGACCCTGATGCTGGGAAAGATTGAGGGCAGGAGGAGAAGGGGACGACAGAGGATGAGATGGTTGGATGGCATCACCGACTCAATGGACATGGATTCGATTGGACTCCAGGAGTTGGTAATGGACAGAGAGGCCTGGCATGCTGCGGTTCATGGGGTTGCAAAGAGTCAGGCACGACTGAGTGACTGAACTGACTGACTATGTCCTGAATGTTTGTGTCACCTCAAAATTCATATATTGAGGCCTTAGTCCCCAGTATGATGGTATTAGATGGCAGGGCCTTTGGGAGGTCATTAAGTCATGAGAGCAGAGCTCTTATGAATGGGATTAGTGCCTTTATAAGAGGAGACATGAAAAAATAAAATTAAGGGCAAAGTGAAAGTGAAGTCGCTCAGTCGTGTCCGACTCTTTGCGACCCGTGGACTGTAGCCCACCAAGCTCCTCCGTCCATGGGATTTTTCAGGCAAGAATACTGAAGTGGGGTGCCATTGCCTTCTCCAGGGGATCTTCCTGACCCAGGAATCGAACCCAGGTCTCCCACATTGCAGGCAGACACTTTAACCTCTGCACCCACCACCAGGGAAGTAAGGAATGACAAAAACGAAGAAGAAAATAAGAGGCACAAGAGAGATGCTCTCAGGACTTCCCTGGTGGTCCAGGTTAAGACTCCATGCTTCCACTGCAGGGGGCTTCCATCCCTGTCTTGGGAACTAACATCCACATGCCACACATGGGGCTTTCCATGTGATGCTAGTGGTGAAGAATCCACCTGCCAATGCAGGAGACACAGGAGACCCAGGTTCCACCCCCCGAGTCAGGAAGATCCCCTGGAGGAGGACATGGCAACCCGCTCCAGTATTCCTGCCTGGAGAATCCCATGAATGGAGGAGCCTGGCGGACTACAGTCCACGGGGTCACAAAGAGTCAGATGACTGAGCAACTAAACAACAACGACACGACCAATGTTGCACATGCGGTCGCGGCCTCATAAAAAGACAGAGAGAGATACTCTCTCCCCGTCCCATGTAAGGACACAGTGAGAAGGAGGCCATCTGCAAGCCAAGAAGAGAATTCTCATCAGGAACTAAATTAGGTGGCACCTTGATCTTGGACTTCCAGCCTCTAGAACTGTGAGAAATACATTTCTGTTAAGCTACCCAGTCAATGAGAGCTGCCCAAGCTGACTAAGACAGTGGCCATGATCTGTCACTTCTAGACCAGAGCACTTAGTTACTGAGTTAGTTAGTAGGACTCTGGAGCTTTCTCTTTCCATCACACTGGGTCCATGAGTGATAATCATGAGCAGAGAGCCTGCCAACTCATGACAGATATGAAACAAGAGTGAGAAATGAGTATTTGTTATTTTAAGCCACTGAGATTTGAGGGTTATTACCCCCAGTAGATCTAGCTTATCTAGCTGACAGCAGGAGGTAGAAAAGTAAACATTCCAAGAGAAGCAGCAATGAGAAACAGAGGTAGTGAGCAATGGACAGCTAATGGTATTTTTGTCCCTTTGGCCAGTCATCACTAAGGCCAACTCCATCTCTGTCATTTATGCATTTTTGGTTCTGAGAAACAGAGGTAGTGAGCAATGGACAGCTAATGGTATTTTTGTCCCTTTGGCCAGTCATCACTAAGGCCAACTCCATCTCTGTCATTTATGCATTTTTGGTTCTTGAGTCAATAAAGGTACTCCCCCATCCCCATTGCTTATTTGGCTCAGGCTACTTTGAGTTGAACTTCTACCACTTACAACTAAATGATTCCTGATTAACAAAGTGGTTTAAGCAACTGTCTTTATTCTTTTCTGTTTAAAAAAAATTTTATTTATTTGGCTGTACCAGGTCTCAGTTGCAGCATGTGGGATCAAGTTCCCTGACCAGATATCAAGCCCAGGTCCCCTGAATTGGGAGCACAGAGTCTTAGTGGCTGGACCACCAAGGAAGTCCTTATTTATTTATTTGGCTGTGCCAGGTCTTAGTTGTGGCATGTGAGATTTTTTTTTTTTTTTTAAGTTGCAGCATGTTAATTCTTAGTTGCGACATGAAGGATCTAGTTCCCTGACTAAGGACCAACCCCCTGGCCTTCTGCATTGGGAGTGTGGAGTCTTAGCCACTGGACCACCATTGAAGTCCCTCCTTTCTTATCTTAACATAACTTTATCTTAGCATTTCCCAACTCTTGTACCTCATGACACAGATGGAAAGTGATAACATTTGTATGGCACTGGAAGGAATCTGTGGGTGTCTATATGGGACTCATTGACAACATTTATTAGTTTTTTATATCATACAATTATGATAAGAAAAATAAATAGAAAAATTCAAGAAAACATTAAATATTCATGTCAAACTTACCAGTTGAATGTTTTCAAAAATATTTCATAAAATCTTAAAGTTGCTTCCTTCAATGTAACATCTTACATCTGCTATTGTGCTTGAAAGTATTACACGTGATTCCCTATCAAGATTTTAGTGATGACTCTTGGAATTCTTCCAGGTCACCATTGACAAGCAACTTTGTTCCCATGAGTAAGTGATAAAGACAGATTGTGTTGTACAGTCATCCCCCAATTTACAACAGTTGAAAATATATTTAGAGTCTAACACCTTTTCATTTTCCCTCATTGATAAATACTATGATGAAATATCTTGCAATAACACAAATGAATTTCAATACCAATCGAACCTTTTCATGTCACACACAGTATTTTGAAATCATGGTAATGCAACAATTTGCAGGACACACATGTCGTCATGTGTGGCTAACTTCTGTGCAACTGAAAAGGGTGTATCAGATGTGAAGTATGTGACATGTGAAGATACAGAGTTGAGTCTGGTACCTGGCACTGTGCCCCCAGCAGTTCTCCCCCTCACTCTCTCCCCTGCTGCTGCTGCCGCTAAGTCGCTTCAGTCGTGTCCGACTCTGTGCGACCCCACAGACGGCAGCCCACCAGGCTCCCCCGTCCCTGAGATTCTTCAGGCGAGAACACTGGAGTGGGGTGCTCCTTCAAATATCCATCTCAGTGGTGGGTCACTTCCTTGGGAGCATTCATCAGGAAGAAGTGGAGCAGTAGGTCTGGAAGTGCCCTGAGTGCTGGCTGCCCATGGAGACTGTAGGGCAAAATTCCAGATTCTGTTCTACAGGCTCTGTCTTCTGAGAAAACAAAACAACAACAATAGCAACAACAAAACCCTACCTAGTCTGCTAGCCGCTGGTGGTGATTGGCATGGGAGCTCTGGCTCCCCCAAGCCCTGTTTGATGGCCCCAAATCCTAAGATCAAAAATTCTTGCCCACTTCTCATCCACTGGCAGCACCCAGTACGTCAAGGCCCACTGGTTGGGGAGCTCTCCTCTATCTTTCACTAGTACTAGCAAGAGGATGTGAGGAAGTCTCACCATTTTAGGTCTTCTGAAGAGGGGGATCCCCTTGCACTCTCACTCTCTCTCAACCTCTCTCTCTCTCTCAAGTCCCCCCAGTATCTGTTCTGAAGTCCCTCCAGTATTTTAAACCTCTTCCTTGGGAAACTAAACTCATCTCCTCAAGAGAAAGAGTTGCTAGGTTTCTTCATCTGCGTGCAGACGGAGGCTTGCTCCTACTCCGGCTTGACAGGCTCTGAGGCTGAGGCCTACGGGGGCCGTGACCTGCCCACAGCTGAACATACACTTCTTCTGTTACGCCCTCTGATACCCAGAGAAGTTTCTGTGCCAGCTCAGGGATGGGCGTGGACCGCTGGACTCCTAGCAATGCCATGTTGTAGCAACAGTGACAACAGCTGAAGAAAACATTTCCTAGGTGGACTGAGCAGGCTTCCAGCTTTCTTTCCTCAAAGCAACAGAAGCCAGAGATGCCCCTTTGAAATGAGTATGTACCCTGGAGATTTGTCAAACTCTTAGAGAGGGCGTACCCAAGAGAAGGCAGAGGTGTGCTCTAAGGATCGGTAAAATGAGGGACTAGGGAGAATTTCATGAGAGAACTCACAGGAATTGAATTGTTTAACTTCAAGCTAGATAAGTGGTCTATGCTTTTTTCATGCTTTTTAAATTTCTTCTTTTCCAAAAAGTAATTGCCTTAAGTTATTATTGGCTTCTAGCACAACTGGCCTTAAGAGAGATGTGATGGCATATTAAAGGAGTAGAACAAAATGAACTGCCCTCTCCGTTCATCTTGCTTGTTGTGGAATCAAATCTCATTGCAGACCTCATTTTCTTCAAGAAGCTAATCCCTGCTCTGTCAGCTTCTTTAATCTTGGGTGCCCTTGGACAAGTAGAACAAAACATTTGAGTTCTTTTCCTATTTGCTCGTCTGCTCAGAGGGACAGGATTTAGTCCGCCAGTTGACCACTTGATGTACTGAGGAGCTCCCTGTTCTGTGCTGTGATCTGCCTGGGGAAATGGGAAGAAAAGAGCCAAGTACAAAAGAATGTTGGGACCAGAGTCAAGGTCCTGGGAGTTGCCTTCTTTTCTTCTCCTTGGAATTATAAATATCCAAGGAGACTGGATATTTATATCCAATAAATATAAATTTATATTTATAAATGTATAAACTTACCCAGGTTAACAGCCAGGTTACCGGGTTAACAGCCAAGACAGTGTCTACTCTCAGCTAGGCTGGTATCCAGTTCGCCAACTGCATTCTTCATTTCTGGTTGAACCTCATGCTCCCCTAAGCAAGCTAAGCTTTTCCCACTGTAGTGTTTTGCACCCCACTGACTTCTTTGTCTTCCCCACTATCTTAAAAGCTCAGTGAGGCTGGGCTTCTGTCTGCCTTGTTCTCCACTGTACTTCCCACACCTGGTGTGGGCTCTGCCTGGCAGAGAGTCAGCATCCAATATATATTTATTACATGAATTGAACCAAACTTTATTTGGCTTGGTGACCTAAGCAGACTTATTCCTTTGTCTAAGCCCTATCTGTAAAATGAGGGTTGTGGGATAGATATCCTCCAAGGTCCTTTCAAGTTCTGACATTTTAGGGTTTGCTTTCCTCAAACCTCCATCCAATCTCAGTCACATTTCTCGCTGATGACTTCCCCTTCCATGTTGATAATCCTTGAACTGTCCAAAGTGAGACCATGCAATATATCATGTTTCAAAATTAGTTTGCATAGGCTGTCTCCTCCCCCGTTTATTACTTCCTGTTTCAAAGAAGAAAGCTTTCTCCTTCCAGCCAAGTTTCACTCCTTCATCCGTACTATCTACTGGCCCTGCCATTCTTCTCTGGGTTCTTCCTTTCATCTGTTCATTCCATGAACATTTGTTGAGTATCTTTTACAGGCCAGATGCCATGCTAGACACTGAGGATTATAGTCTTCCTCTATTACATCTCTGCAGATGCTCTCAAATTCTGATCTTCAGGTTAGATGCTTTTCCAAAACTTCTAGTTACCACCCCCCACCCCCAGGCATGTCCATATGGATGTCCCATCAGTCCCTCATATCGTCTGTGACATATTCCAAGTTAAACTCTTCTCCCCTAGGCTGTTTTCACTTCTTATTGACATTTCTGTGTTAATAATTCTGTCATTATTTGCATCATGCAGATTTGAGGCCCCAGAGTTATAATTGCCTTTCTTCTTTTTACTACATGTGACAGGTGAATAATTGCTTCTTGCATGATGTGTGCTAAGTTGCTTCAATCGTGTCTGACTCTTTGCAGTCCCATGAACTATAGCCTGACAGGCTCCTCTATCCATGGAATTCTCCAGGCAAGAATAATGGAGTGGGTTGCCTTTCCCTTCTCCGGAGGGTCTTCCCAAGCCAGGGATTGAACCCACATCTTTTATATCTCTTGTGTTGGCAGGTGGGTTCTTTACCACTGCATTACCTGGGAAGCCCTAGCCACCTCCCAATCCCTGTGAATGTTACCTTATGAAGCAAAGGGATTTTCGGATATGATTAACAATCTTGATGGGATTTCCCTGGTGATGCAGGGGCTAAGACTCTGAGCTCCCAATGCAGGGAGCCCAGGTTCCATCCCTGGTCAGGGAACTAGATTCCACACGCCACAACTAAGACCTGGTGCAGGAAATTAATTAATTAGTTAATTAAAAAATCGTGAAATGGGAAAATAATCTGGACTGGGGGGAGCAGCCTGATATAATCATGCTGCTGCTAAGTCACTTCAGTCGTGTCTAACTCTGTGCGACCCCATAGACGGCAACCCACCAGGCTCCCCCGTCCCTGGGATTCTCCAGGCAAGAACGCTGGAGTGGGTTGCCATTTCCTCTCCAATGCATGAAAGTGAAAAGTGAAAGTGAAGTCGCTCGGTCGTGTCTGACTCTTAGCGACCCCATGGACTGCAGCCCACCAGGCTCCTCCATCCATGGGATTCTCCAGGCAAGAGTACTGGAGTGGGGTGCCATTGCCTTCTCCAGTATCCTTAAAAGAGAGAGGCTGAGGGAAATTGGAAACAAAAGAGGAGAAGGCCACGTGACTGAGAAGGCAGAGAGTGGAGTGACAGTCACCAGGCAAGGAATGCTGACAGCCACCAGAAGCTGAAAGAGGCAGGACACAGATTCTCCCTGGGAAAATTCAGAAAGAACCAGCCCTGTCTAAGCCTTGATTTTAGACCCGTTAAGACTCCTTTTGGACTGCTAGCCTCCTAAAAGAATAAATTTCTGTTGTTTGCAGCCGCTGCATCAGTGGTAGTTCATGACAGCAGTAATACTATCAACGTCAGAGGTGAACAGAACTGACGAGGGTTTTGGTCTGTCCTTGCAGGCTCCAGCATGTGCTGCTGGGTTTCAGCGTGCCCTCGTTCTTCCGCATTTTACATCCATCTTCCCTCGCCAATTGGCTGCCCTGTGGACTTCAAGTGGGGATATCCAGTGCAAAGACAACAGCCTTATAGACATCCAGAGGATGCTTAGCCAGCTGTCACAATTACAGACTGTCACAGCTCTGTAGCAAACACATATGAAAAGTGAAGTGCAAGTTGTTCAGTCGTGTCTGACTCTTTATGACCCCATGGACTATACCGTCCATGAAATTCTCTAGGTCAAAATACTGAAGTGGGTAGCCTTTCCCTTCTCCAGGGGATTATCCCAACCCAGGGATCGAACCCAGGTCTCTCGCATTGCAGATTCTTTACCAGCTAAGCCACAAGGGAAGCCCAAGAATACTGGAGTGGGTAGCCTTTCCCTTCTCCAGGGGATCGAACCGGGGTCTCCTGCATTGCGGGTGGATTTTTTACCAACTGAGCTATTGGGAAGCCCAGCAAACCCATATAACCTACACATATACAGAATGAATATATATGTACGTATAGTGGCTCCTTGTGGCAAAGGCCACTCCTGGTGGCTCTGTTTCTTGAATTCAGCCATGACTGATGCACTCTCCCTGCTGGGACCATTTACTAGGGGACCATGCACTCACTGAGCTACAGGCTCAGCTCTGTCTCAGGCTCTTGGACCCTCCCTGACCATGGCCAGCACTATGACACTCTTCCTCAGGTCATTCACATTGCCGGGCCAGCCCTGACCTCAGGTCTCACTTCTGATAACTGGGCAGCTCCTTCTTCTTGTGACCCAGTCTCCTTCAAGCTCCAGTTCTGGTGACTGGGGCCTGAGTGAGGTACCCTTTTGCTCTCACCACGTTTCCAGTGCAGCCCACATATGAGGGACTCCTGCTGCTGCTGCTGCTGCTAAGTCGCTTCAGTCTTGTCTGACTCTGTGTGATCCCATAGACAGCAGCCCACCAGGCTCCCCCATCCCTGGGATTCTCCAAGCAAGAACACTGGAGTGGGTTGCCATTAGGAGGAGAGAAAGCAGAGGAGCTTCTGAATGGGGACTCATGAACCACATTTGCAGAGTGTGTCATTGATTTGCACAACTCCCATTTCCTTCAGCACTTACGTGTCTCCACTTGAGTAAGATTCCTAGAAGATGGAGTTGAATTGGTCTACCTTGGGTCACATGCTCATCGCTGTATTTAAGGAGGTGGGGGCCAGTGATGGATAGTAAAACATCATCCTAAAAAGTACTGGGGACGCAGATGCTAGGTGGACAGAAGTCAGCTGTTCATCACATGTCTGCCAGCTTACTTTATCCCTGGACCTTCTGCTCCATCCAGAAGTTCAACTATATACTTCAATAAAAAATTAATATAAAAGTATGAGTTTTTACACTGTAAGTTTAAGAAACAAAATAGGAAAGGTACAGTAAAGAGTATTCTGAATAGTATTTAGCTGTAAATGAACTTTGTGAGATAGAGGAGTGGGTCGAACAATAAGGATGTGCTTACTGTATACTTAACTTAATGATGGAAGAAAAGATCAATAGCAAAAGCTTTGAGGAAAGTCATTAATCTGAGGTAGAATGCCTTTCTGTGAGTCTTGATGACTGAGAGTAGTTGTATACAAAGACTTAAAAAGAGAGGGAAGAATCCCTTGATAACTAGAGGTAAAGCAGGTTTGATGGTTTCTAATATTTGAATGAATAAACATATTATTTTTATGAGTGGTTTATTGTTGAAGGCCAAAATGATGATAGAGACTTATGAGATAAAACCTGAAAGCTTATTTCCCTGAGAATTTATTTTAATCCCCAAACCTTTCATAGAGTTCTCAGGTTTTAGGAGAAAAACAGAGTGCATGCATGCTCAGTCATTTCAGTCATGTCCAACTCTTTGTGACCCCATGGACTGTAGCCCATCAGGCTCCTCTGTCCACGGAATTCTGCAGACAAGACTACTGGAGTGGTTTGCCTGCCCTCCTCCAGGGGATCTTCCCGACCCAGGGGTCAAACCAGGGTCTCCTGCATTGGCAGGCAGGTTCTTCACCACTAGCACCACCTGGGGAGCACAGAATAACACTTTGGGGTAAAGGTGCAGCCTAGGAGCCCAGCGCTGGAGGCCAAGATGGAGAAGATCTCCACGGCCACCATGACCTTGCCCTGGGTGTTGGGGTAGATGGGGAGAAAAGTGACCCAGACACTGCAGAACACCAGCATGCTGAAGGTCAGGAACTTGGCTTCACTAAAGGTGTCAGGCAGGTTCATGGCCAGGAAAGCCAAGGAGAAGGGCCCCAGAGTTATGGAGCCCAGGAATCCCTGGACACAGTAAAAGGCAGTGATTGAGCCCTTGTTGCACACAATGAGGAGCTCCTTGTGCTCAGAATGGGTGTCCATCTCAAGAAAGGGAAAGAGGTTTCCAGCAGACACCACTGCTGGCCAGTGACATCCCCAGAAAATCATCAAAGACCAGGAAGGTCACCTGGATCAGGGAGCACATGGGAATGACATAGTTAGCAGCTCCTGTTACCAGCAATCATCTCATGGTTGTTCCTGGTTTCCTGTCTTGAATGCCAGGATCACAGTCAGGGTTTTGGCCAAAACAGTGGCAACTGTCACAGTGAGTGAAGTGAAGTAAAAGTCGCTCAGTCGTGTCCAACTCTTTGTGACCCCATGGACTATACACTCCATGGAATTTTCTAGGTCAGAATACTGGAGTGCATGGTCTTTCCCTTCTGCAGGGGATCTTCCCAAGCCAGGGATCAAACTCAGGTCTCCCACATTGCAGGTGGATTCTTTACTAGCTGAGCCACAAGGGAAGCCCAAGAATACTGGAGTGGGTAGCCTTTCCCTTATCCAGTGGATCTTCCCAACCCAGGAATTGAACCGGGGTCTCCTGCATTGCAGGTGGATTCTTTACCAACTGAGCTATCAGGGAAGTTCCAAATGTGATCTGTTGGAGGATGCAGATGGCTGTTTTGGGATGACCAATGAAGAGTAAGGAGCAGAGGAAGCACAGGAGGAGGGAGATAAACAGGACACAGCGGAAAGCCTGGATATTGGCCTTGACAATGAGGCTGTCTCAGTGCTTCACAAGGACCCACAAAACCACACCTCTGATGACACAGAAGCACAGAGTCATGCTGGCCAGTGACATCCCCAGAAAATCATCAAAGACCAGGAAGGTCACAACTTTGGGGAGGCAGTGATTTTTGTCCCTGTTTGGATGCTCTTGAGCTGGGCACTGGACACACTGCTTTATATCTGGGGAGAAAGCACACTCAGCATTTCATTTGCACAATGTCTTCATTTTTTCCACGTTTTAATATGTGGTAAAAAAATATTTTCATCATTGTGCATGTGTGCATTGTGCATATGGAGCCCCTCTGATGCACCAAACTACAAAGTGTTCGTGAGGATGTTAAAATTGGGACCTTTCTATGTTCTTGCTAGGCATGTAGAATGGTGCAATAAAATAAAATAAAATGGTGCAGCTGCAGTGGGAAACAGTGTAGGAGTCCTTCAAATAATTAAAAATAGAATTCCTTTATGAGTGAGCAATCCCCACCTAGGTGTATACCCTCCCATAATTGAAGGCAGTGACTTGAATAATGTCTTACCAGCATTACTTAAAATAATCAAGAAATGGAAACAATCCAAATATCCATTGACAAGTAAATGGATAAACAAAATGTTGTACATGATTACACAACATTATTATGCCTTAAAAAGGAATGAAATTATCTGACACATGCTACAATGTGTGGTAATCTTGAAAGTGTTATGCTATGTGAAACAAGCCAGACTCCAAAAACACATTCTGTATGATTTTAGTAAGTAAGTAAGTAAGTAAAGTCACTCAGTCGTGTCCGACTCTTTGTGACCCCATGGACTGCAGCCCACCAGGCTCCTCAGTCCATGAAATTCTCCAAGCAAGAATACTGGAGTGGGTGCCATTTCCTTCTCCAGGGGATCTTCCCGACCAAGGGATCTAATGAAATTATCTGACACATGCTACAATGTGTGGTAATCTTGAAAGTGTTATGCTATGTGAAACAAGCCAGACTCCAAAAACACATTCTGTATGATTTTAGTAAGTAAGTAAGTAAGTAAAGTCACTCAGTCGTGTCCGACTCTTTGTGACCCCATGGACTGCAGCCCACCAGGCTCCTCAGTCCATGAAATTCTCCAAGCAAGAATACTGGAGTGGGTGCCATTTCCTTCTCCAGGGGATCTTCCCGACCAAGGGATCGAACCCGGGTCTCCTGCATTGGAGGCAGACGCTTTAACCTCTGAGCCACCAGGGAAGTCCCCTGTATGATTTTACTTATATCCTTAGAATGATGGATTTTACTTATATGATGTCCTTAGACAAAGAAAGTTGAATGATATTTCCAAGAAACTTGGGGGAGGAGTAACTGGGAGTAACTGTTTAATGATAACAGAGATGAAATTGCTTATGAGGAATCCAGCAGATGGAAAGTGGAGAAGTTTGTTG
>SJXQ01011622.1:0-42206 GCA_006408695.1 Aepyceros melampus
AAAGGTCATTGTAGCAGAAGAAAGAAAGCCTGTTGTATCATATCCCATCTAAGTTCCTTTTGGGCAGAGTAATTTCCCATAAAGTTGTTACTTAAAATTACAAGTGGTGATGGAATATGTCAATAATGTTAGGTAACCCTGGATAATTTCAATTCTAAGGCACATATAATTGATAATTAAATCAACATAAATTATCTGAGGATTCTCCCTTAAGAATGAAAGGAATAGCCTCAAAATTATTATGCATTACATTTTCTTGAGACTAGACACACCAAATGACCTTCATGGCAACTAGAATTATCAACCATAGTAAATCTATGTCATTCATGTTGAATGCTGACAAACTCTATGTATTTGGGGTTGTTCCACCTTATTATAATGCAGAATTTTCTCTGATTACAAACACTTTAATATTGTTAATTTATTTTATTTACATTAAAAATAGTAAGAAGATATTTGATTCATTAGGATTTAATTTTGTTAACCTTCACTTTGTCTTGGCCTTCAGCTTTACCTTCACAGTCCAAGGTGTTAACACTGGTAGACTGTTTCTGCTTAAGCACAAACTTAATATTGCTAGTAACATGGGTACAGAAGGGGTCTCTTCTTAAATGTAAAAGCATTAACTCTCTCTGTTGATATGGGTTTCTTCTCATCCTCTTTATCTTATTGCAGCTTCTAAAAGGGGCATTGTCATCTACTGTCAGTTCTCATTTTTTTTAAAAAAAACTATCCTTAGCTTTCTATCAATCAGTAGCATACTTGTGCTTTGTGTAATATTTATTGTTGGACTGTAAACCCTGATCCAGATATTTTAACGAAGGAAAGAATGTTTTTGCTGTTGTTGTTTAGTTGCTAAGTTGCATCTGACTCTTTTGCAACCCCATGACTGGTAGACTGTTTCTGCTTAAGCACAAACTTAATATTGCTAGTAACATGGGTACAGAAGGGGTCTTTCTTAAATGTAAAAGCATTAACTCTCTCTGTTGATATGGGTTTCTTCTCATCCTCTTTATCTTATTGCAGCTTCTAAAAGGGGCATTGTCATCTACTGTCAGTTCTCATTTTTTTTAAAAAAAACTATCCTTAGCTTTCTATCAATCAGTAGCATACTTGTGCTTTGTGTAATATTTATTGTTGGACTGTAAACCCTGATCCAGATATTTTAACGAAGGAAAGAATGTTTTTGCTGTTGTTGTTTAGTTGCTAAGTTGCATCTGACTCTTTTGCAACCCCATGAACTATATCCCTCCAAGCTCCTCTGTCCATGGGATTTCCCAGGGAAGAATACTGGAGTTGGTTGCCATTTCCTTCTCCATGGAATGTTGCCGACCCAGGGATCAAACCCACATCTCCTTTATTGGCAGGCAGATTCTTTATCACTGAGCCACCTGGGAAGCCCAAATCAAAGAACAGAACACAGAAAATCATGAATGTATGTACAATGATGAGGATATCAGCAGCTGCAAATATACTTGTATCCTAGCTGTGATGAGATTAAGGATCATCTTCACTCTCTGGCCACAGAAGTACTATGAGCTTCAGGTCATGGAAGATTCTCATTTCAAAACAAGGAAAAAATCTAGCTCTTCTAATAAGAACTCTCCAAGGGAAGGAGTTATGGGCTTTGCACATTATGGAAAGCATACGTCTAAAGCTACTCTAGGTACATGAATACTCAACGTATGTGAGTAATCAAATCTCAGTTCCACAATCAATTTATTTGGTGCTCTCTATAAGTCTCCTGAGTTGCTATTTCCTCATTTATCAAATGGAGATAACACAACCTACCATATAGGAGGGTTACTTTAAGAGTAAAATGAGATCAGAGACGTTAAAATATTCTGAAATTCTTGAAAGCATTATATAAATGTAAGACACTACTATTATTAGAATCAGTGAAGGTTTGTACAGAGGGAAAACAATGCAAATATAATGCAATAAAATGAAGCTCCACTGATGCAGAACTACATAATAAATCATACTCAGTTCATGAAAATTTGGAAACCTTCTGGATTAGCTGTAGTGTGCTTTAGCTATTATTGGTGAGTTTTTAGTTTACGGTTTTTTGGTTTAAAAGGAGCAATTTGCTAAATACAACACAAATCTACACATACACACATATTTGCATGGCTAATTTTTAGCCTACTACTATATACAAATTATACACTTGTGACTGCAAATTCATTCTATAACCTAAAACTTAGATAGTCCTCCTATATACTACCATCAGCATATTAGAATCTTAATATTTATTATATCCCACATGTATTTCTTATTTATTTCCAAGCAAATGACATGTGTGATTACAGGGACTATGTCTGTCTTGCTCACAATTAAATCTTTATTGTATTGTATAGTATCTGAACTATAGAAGACACTAAATAAATTTTAATGGGATAATGAAAGAAACAAATGAGTATTGCAATGCCTTTCTGCTGAGTAAGAAATTCCATGTTTAGCTTCAAATAAAAAGTTTAAAGAATTTTAAATACAGAGTTTGATTTCTTTTAAAGTCATCAACTAGCTTATAGAACATGAGGAACTCTGTAGATTTTTTAACATGATCAAAAATTATAAGTTATAGTTTTGACATTGATTATTGTGATTACTGATAAAGATTGAGTAACTATAGAAACAACAAGACAGAAATTACACTTATCCTAATACATGTCTCATTTGAAAGTGATGACACTTATGGTAAATTACTGATAAAGATGGTGAAAAGAAACAGTAAGAGCATGAAGTGTTGAGTAGGTGTAGAAACTACTGAAGGCTATAAACAAAGCTCAGCCACATAGTGAAGAGAATACAAACAAGATTATAAATGATAGTTCATAAGCTCCCAGCAAAGAAAGCATGAAACTGAAAGGGTAAACCCTAGGGTGAATTGTCTGATGGATGCATTTAATTAAGACTAAAGCCATGAAATTAAAAGACGCTTACTCCTTGGAAGAAAAGTTATGACCAACCTAGATAGTATATTCAAAAGTAGAGACATTACTTTGCCGACTAAGGTCCGTCTAGTCAAGGCTATGGTTTTTCCTGTGGTCATGTATGGATGTGAGAGTTGGACTGTGAAGAAGGTTGAGCACAGAAGAATTGATGCTTTTGAACTGTGGTGTTGGAGAAGACTCTTGAGAGTCCCTTGGACTGCAAGGAGATCCAACCAGTCCATTCTGAAGGAGATCAACCCAGGGATGTCTTTGGAAGGAATGATGCTAAAACTGAAGCTCCAGTACTTTGGCCACCTTATGTGAAGAGTTGACTCATTGGAAAAGACCCAGATGCTTGGAGGGATTGGGGGCAGGAGGAGAAGGGGACGACGGGGGATGAGATGGCTGGATGGCATCACGGACTCAATGGACATGAGTCTGGGTGAACTCCGGGAGTTGGTGATGGACAGGGAGGCCTGGCGTACTGCGATTCATGGGGTTGCAAAGAGTCGGACATGACTGAGCGACTGAACTGAACTACTCATGCTGGGAGGGATTGGGGGCAGGAGGAGAAGGGGACGACCGAGGATGAGATGGCTGGATGGCATCATGGACTCAATGGACGTGAGTCTGAGTGAACTCCGGGAGTTGGTGATGGACAGGGAGGCCTGGCGTACTGCGATTCATGGGGTCACAAAGAGTCGGACACGACTGAGCGACTGAACTGAACTGAACTGAAAGGTACACAAGAGAGACAGGAAACAAAAGACGTTATTAAAATACCAACCATGAAAGTAACAGAAGTGTATGAAATATTATTAAATTTGGTATCAAGCTGTCACAAAAGAGACTTTACTTTAGTCAATTAAATCTACATTGAAAACTACCTCTTGTTTTTCTACAACCAAATTTGGCTACCATTAATGAACTGTCCTTGCTTTGGATTATCTGTGGAGAAGAGAATTTCTATGTAATTCGATAAATGCCTGTGGATAAAATAGAGTTAATAATGTATGAGTCTATTAAAAATCAAAACCAATATATGTTTGTGATTTTTCACTAAATTTTTTTCCTTGAATCCTCTGTTTCTGAAGATTACTTTTATTCTATCTGAAGTCTAGGAGCAAGCAAAAGTACAAGGTGGCATTTTAAGGTTTCTTCTAATGCCATGATTCAATACCATATAAATCCAAATGTGTTTATGCATATGTCTCATATTAGTTAGCAACCAACAAGCCAATGACTATAAAACCAATTTTGGAATTCATCAAGTGCTGGGAAAAAGTCTTGAAAAATCAGAATAATTGCCAGAACAACTCTAAGAATTTGCTGAGGTCTATTAGAATTGATGCTTTTGAACTGTGGTGTTGGAGAAGACTCTTGAGAGTCCCTTGGACTGCAAGGAGATCCAACCAGTCCATTCTGAAGGAGATCAGCCCTGGGATTTCTTTGGAAGGAATGATGCTAAAGCTGAAGCTCCAGTACTTTGGCCACCTCATGCAAAGAGTTGACTCATTGGAAAAGACTTTGGTGCTGGGAGGAATTGGGGGCAGGAGGAGAAGGGGACGACCGAGGATGAGATGGCTGGATGGCATCATGGACTCAATGGACGTGAGTCTGAGTGAACTCCGGGAGTTGGTGATGGACAGGGAGGCCTGGCGTACTGCGATTCATGGGGTCACAAGAGTCGGACACGACTGAGCGACTGAACTGAACTGAACTGAAAGGTACACAAGAGAGACAGGAAACAAAAGACGTTATTAAAATACCAACCATGAAAGTAACAGAAGTGTATGAAATATTATTAAATTTGGTATCAAGCTGTCACAAAAGAGACTTTACTTTAGTCAATTAAATCTACATTGAAAACTACCTCTTGTTTTTCTACAACCAAATTTGGCTACCATTAATGAACTGTCCTTGCTTTGGATTATCTGTGGAGAAGAGAATTTCTATGTAATTCGATAAATGCCTGTGGATAAAATAGAGTTAATAATGTATGAGTCTATTAAAAATCAAAACCAATATATGTTTGTGATTTTTCACTAAATTTTTTTCCTTGAATCCTCTGTTTCTGAAGATTACTTTTATTCTATCTGAAGTCTAGGAGCAAGCAAAAGTACAAGGTGGCATTTTAAGGTTTCTTCTAATGCCATGATTCAATACCATATAAATCCAAATGTGTTTATGCATATGTCTCATATTAGTTAGCAACCAACAAGCCAATGACTATAAAACCAATTTTGGAATTCATCAAGTGCTGGGAAAAAGTCTTGAAAAATCAGAATAATTGCCAGAACAACTCTAAGAATTTGCTGAGGTCTATTAGAATTGATGCTTTTGAACTGTGGTGTTGGAGAAGACTCTTGAGAGTCCCTTGGACTGCAAGGAGATCCAACCAGTCCATTCTGAAGGAGATCAGCCCTGGGATTTCTTTGGAAGGAATGATGCTAAAGCTGAAACTCCAGTACTTTGGCCACCTCATGCGAAGAGTTGACTCATTGGAAAAGTCTCTGATGCTGGGACAGATTGGGTGCAGGAGGAAAAGGGGACGACAGAGGATGAGATGGCTGGATGGCATCACTGACTCAATGGACGTGAGTCTGAGTGAACTCTGGGAGTTGGTGATGGACAGGGAGGCCTGGCGAGCTGTGATTCATGGGGTCACAAAGAATCAGACACAACTGAGCAATTGAAATGAACTGATTAGGAAATTTGTTGTCACAATAAACTATAAACACACCATTTCTATCATTTATATCACCATCTACTCTACACTCTTGATCCAATAATATTACTTTAAATCTAGTCTTTATATACTATTTAAAAATTTTCCCAATAGATTTATTAAATAATTCAAACAGAATGCTATAAAGCAATGCTTGGTATTTTAGGACTAAAAACAATTTCAGAAGCCCCAATTCTTTTCTTATAATTATTTTTTATCTGGTTACATAATATCACATATTTAATTTTTTAACTTAGTATTACTACCTCCCTGCTATCAAAGGGTCCAATTCATTTTGAAGATAACTGAGAAAACTCTTTGGACTTTTGCATAGAAATAGACTCAAAGTATACATCTCACTTTATATGGAACAGTAAAGATGCAGCATATGTCTTAGCAAGTACAGAGAAAATCTATGAAAGAAGTAGGCATTTCCTTGTCAAGTGACAATAGAGGAATATTTGAAGGGAAATGCAGCAAGTAGGGTGGCATGCAGCCTTTCTGAATGTATTTCTAGGCTGTAATGGAGTAATGAAGTAGGTAAGAAGTTAGTAAAAAATTCAGACTGCTTCTCACTCACTCCTAATTATGTATGAAATAAAGATTACATGCATTCCATATTATTTTACATAACTATGACAAATGAATAGAATTTGAAGGGGGAAAACTTTCTGATAGCCTAAACTATGAAGAATAATAAGGATTTTTTTCAAGAGCTAATGAGTTTCCCTTCACTGGGAGTATTCAAGCTAAAGGTAAATAATAAGGTGTGGTAGTGTGTGGTGGTTATTCATACACACACTTTAGTTCAGGGATGACTTAATTCAATCAAGAATTAGATACATACGAGGACTTCCCAGGTGGCTCAGATGGTAAAGCGTCTATCTACAATGCAGGAGACCCAGGTTCGATCCCCGGGTTGGGAAGATCCCCTGGAGAAGGAATGGCAATCCTCTCCAGTACTCTTGCCTGGAGAATCCCATGGACTTCTCTGTCCATGGGGTCGCAAAGAGTCAGACACGACTGAGTGATTTCACTTTCACTTTCAGGAGTTGACTAACTCAAGAAACTTACTGACAATCAATAATGTTTCCATACCACTGACAAAACTTGGATTTTGAATAGAGTGATTTTTAGGGAAGAATAGTTAAGGGCCCAGCAATTAGATGTAATAAAATCCTGTTGTTCACTTTATGACTTATCTGTGCTATAAAATAAATAGTCTGCCATAAATATTACATAGAAAACAAAGGTCATCTCACAAAAAAGTCATAAATAATACTAAATCAACTGAAATGAGAAACCCATAAACATAATTTTTCATACTTCTATTTTATAATTGCTCTTAAGATGAAAAAAGTGATAATAAAAATGACACAAGGGGATTTAATGTTTTTCTTCAATGACTTTCATATAAAATTGTCTCAGTTTACTAGTAAAAGGATGATTGTCTCCCTAAATTGCAGTGCTAAAACCTTGATTTTTGAATTACATTATCTATATTAGTTCCTGCCTTAGAAAAACAATGAAATTCAATTTCCCCTGCCTGAAGTATAGCTCTCACTATTTTTATTGAGGTAAAATTCACATAAGATTCACAATATTAAAGTGTACAATCCAAGTGACTTTTAGTATTTTCCAATGTTATGCAGCTATTATCACATTCCAGAATAATTTTATCCTCCCCTCCCCCAAAAAATAAAAATCTATACTCATTAAGCAGACATTTTGCATTCATTCCTCCCTCCAACCTTGGTGGTCACTAATTTGCTTTCTGTCTCTATGGATTTGCCTATTCTGGTTATTTCACACAAATGGAATCATACATGTGATCTTTTGTGCCTGGCTTCCTTTACTTAACATAATAACACTTTGAAAGTTCATCCATATTCTAGCATGTATCAGTATTTAATTTCTTTCTATGACTGAATTTAATTCCATTGTATAGATATACCACATCTTTTAATCCATTCTTTGGTTTACTGACACTTACTACCTTTTGGTTATGGTAGATACTGCTGCTCTGAACATTCCGTGCAAGCTTTTGTGTGAATATATGTTTTAAATTCTTGAGTTTTCTAGGGTTGCTGTACCGTAACAAAGTATTAAAAATTGTATGGCTTCAGCAAAAAAAAAAAAAAAAAAAACTTGTGTTGTCAGTTTTGAAGGCTAGAAGTCAGAGATCAAGTTGTTACCAGAGTTGTTTTCTTTTGAAAAATAGAAACATCTATTCCATGACTCTACTTTAGTTTCTGGCAGCTTTCTGGTAATCTGTGGCATTCCTTAGCTTATAGAAGCATCATTCCTATCTCTGCCTTCATCTTCACATGTCATTTTCCCTATGTGCATGTCCATGTCCATGTTTCTCCTTCTCATAAGGGCACCAGTCATACTGGATTCAGGTCCACCCTAATGGCCTCATTTTTAACCTGGTTACTTCTGTAGACTGTTTCTTGAAATAAGGTCACATTTGGAGGTAATGGTGGTTAAGACTCCAACATAGGAATGAAGGAGTGAAACTGCTGAGTCATATGGTAATTCTGTGTTGAACTTATTGAGGATTCACCAGCAATGTATGAAGGTCCCAGGTTCTCCATGTCTTTGCCAGCATCATTACTTTCCTTTTTCAAAAACTATAGCAATTCTATCTCTGTCACTTTTATAACATTATATACAGAATTATTTTCAAATACTCAGACAAATGGTAGGGTTCATATATTATTATCAACAGTGGAAATATTTAAAAACCAATGATGAATACTGCATTCTTCTTTGAACATCAATGCTTTCTAGACTTTCATATATGTAGATTGGTGTGCAGAAAAATAGCCCTACACTTATTTACTTTCACAATAGTATAATTATATAGAGTGATTGAGAAATGATTACTATTAAATTTATTAGTCATTTAAAAATCATTCCAATGTCATTTCTTTCTTTGACTGGCAAAACTCATAACATGGAGCCTTCTACGTGAAAATATGTATTGATATGGATCTTTGAGTCTTAGATTTCTATCTATTTTTTATAAGATACTCAGCAAGCCTGACTAACTTGCTCAAACTCAGATCCATCTCCTCTATAATCAAAAAATAGATACAAGCAATATGAAAATTAAGGGAATTCTTTAATCCTTCTTGAATAAGAATTGTGATCATGGGGGAAAGCCAGTTGCTGTTTTTATTAACATAAATATTACTGTTAGAGTAGTGAAATAGAATGTTAATTTTCAGTGTGAGAAAGTAGACCAGTCAGAAGTTGATTCATGATTGTCAGCAATGTACCCTATTTTAGGCCCAGCTTCACATTTAACAGATAATGTGATCTTTCAGCCCATATGGGGCAAACGTACTCAAACCTACTTTGTACTTAAACTTAATTCATACTTAAATGATGAAGAGGTGGAACAGGGAAATGGGAACATTTGCTTCAATAAATTTGTCAAAAATAATAAATTTTGTGAGGGCTATGCTTTCCCCTTATACTGCACAAGTAGTTGTGTCCATATCAAAGGGACTGTCCAATATATGTAAAGGAGAGAATATAATTCTTCAAACATGGGGAACCTAGCAGGACAATCTCTATTGCTGAATTTCTGTACCACAATATGATTATTTACTAGAAGACATATCACCTCAATATGCAGGTAATATATCTTGCAAAATTCTAGGCAATTGAATTTTACAGAATATTTTAAGTTTACTGTAAGTTTATTGGAATAATGTTTACAATTACAATGAATTGAAAAGTTACACTGAATTTGGTAGATAAACTGAGTGACTTCATTATGAAAAGCAGTACATGGTTAGGAAAATTAACCAATATATATACTGCATGTAGAGCAATGGATCACTTAAGTCATGGAAGAAAATCTACCAGAACTTTCAAGTTCTTTCCAAAAGCAAATCTGAGAAAACAACGATTTCCATTCAAGAGATACATTGCCTTTTTTATAAATGTGCATGAAACAATATTGAAAAAACACCATACTTGTTCATTTTCAGGATCATAAGCACTTCCATTGCACCTATTTATTTTTTCAAAAGAATCAGGTAACATATAAGTTAAACAGTAATATTCTCAATGCCTAAATTTTTCTTTATTCTTACATCACATTTTTCCTTTCAAGGAAGTGAAATATATTCCATGTTTTCAACTTTGGCCTCCTCAAAGATAAAACTAATTTCACTATTTTACTTCCTATTGATCAATAATAGAGATTGTGAAAGTCCATTCAGCCTGATGAGTTCCTCATCACACTTTTATTAGCTAAACTTGCAAGAGCTATTGGACAAAATATTTTACCTGATATTGCAACTTTTTTAAAGAATAAAATAGGTCCCCCAAATGCCATAATTCAATTTTTTCTGTGTATTTTTTATGACATTAAAACAGAGAACAGAAGAGCATCTATCAGATATAGTTACCAAAACATGAAGCTATTGAATCTATTTTATACCATTCCTCAATATTCCAAAATTTCTGTCATCTGAAACAGCAAAAATAAAAAAAAATGATGATCTTCTTCTGGATATTTCCAATTGTTTGATAGGAAATATATTAGCATTACTTCTACCTTACTATATGTTATTTTAACAATTTAACATATTAAGATGGCACACCTACAGATAAAATAAGTATATATGACCATATATATAAGTGTATTTATTGGTCCATTGTTTCAGTTCAGTTCAGTCACTCAGTCATGTCCGACTCCTTGTGACCCCATGAATTGCAGTGCGCCATGACTCCCTGTCCATCACCAACTCCCTGAGTTCACTCAAACCCATGTGCATTCAGTCAGTGATGCCATCCAGACATCTCATCCTCTGTCATCCCCTTCTCCTTCTGCCCTCAATCCCTCCCAGCATCAGAGTCTTTCCCAATGAGTCAGCTCTTCACATGAGGTGGCCAAAGTATTGGAGTTTCAGCTTTAGCATCAGTCCTTTCAATGACTTACATGATATTAATTGAAAAACTTCTTACAGATCTCACAAAGCTCCTCCATCACCCTACCTGGAGGTCTGCATTGTTCCAATTATTAACATACTGTGACCAATTCATTAGAAACCACTGTTAAGAGTGCAACTAGTACATATGCTTTACTATTCAGTTAAACTTCAATTGGAATGTATACATCAAATGAGTAATAAAGAGCACAAATTGATCAGTAGCCCAGAGAACCTAGATTTCAAGCAAATGAAGTGAAGGTATAGGAAAACTTAACAGATATTTAGCTATTTCTCAATAAATTAATGTCAAAGAAGACTAAAATTCTTAGATATGGGATGATATATTCTCTTGACTTTTCCACTTTATTATATCCTCTGGTTCTGGTGTTTGTGAGTACCTTTGGATATATGGGTATATGTATGAAGTGAAGTGAAGTCGCTCAGTTGTGTCCAACTCTTTGCGACCCCATAGACTGTAGCCTCCCAGGCTCCTCTGTCCATGGGATTTTCCAGGCAAGAGTACTGGAGTGGGTTGCCATTGTCTTCTCCAGAGGATCTTCTTGACCCAGCGATTGAACCCAGGTCTCCCGCATTGTGGGAAGATGCTTTACTCTCTAAGCCACCAAGGAAGTGGGGCACATGTATATAGACATGCAAATATATATCCTATAGATGACTTTTGATTGCATGCAGAAAATTTAGATTATCTCCATTATGAACACTCTGAAGACCAACCTTAATTTCAAATATTTATTAACATTTTTATACATGATTTTGTCCAGAATTTTGTTAACTTTGCCACAATATGAAATCTAGAACTAGGATTTATAGGTGAGAGTTAATAATAATAAAAATGTGAAGTGAAGTGAAAGCGCTCAGTCGTGTCCAACTCTTTGCGACCCCATGGACTGTAGCCTACCAGGCTCCTCCGTCCATGGGGTTCTCCAGGCAAGAGTACTGGAGTGGGTGGCCATTTCCTTCTCCAGGGGATCTTCCCAACCCAGGGATTGAACCCAGGTCTCCTGGATTCCAGGCAGACGCTTTAACCTCTGAGCCACCAGGGAAGCCAGCTAACATTTATTGGGTAGTAACTATTTTCTTGTCAACACCAAAATCAGATTGATTATATTCTTTGCAACCAAAGATGACTCTATACAGTCAGCAGAAACAAGACTAGGAGCTGACTGTGACTCAAATCATGAACTCCTTATTGCCAAATTCAGACTTAAATTGAAGAAAGTGGGGAAAACCACTGCACCACTCAGGTATGACATAATCAAATCCCTCATAACTATATAGTGGAAGTGAGAAATAGATTTAAGGAACTAGATCTGATAGACAGAGTGCCTGATGAACTATGGATGGAGGTTCATGACATTGTACAGGAGACAGGAATCAAGAACATTCCCAAGAAAAAGAAATGCAAAAAAGCAAAATGGCTGTCTGAGGAGGCCTTACAAATAGCTGTGAAAAGAAAAGAAGTGAAAAACAAAGGAGAAAAGGAAAAATATTCCCATTTGAATGCAGAGTTCCAAAGAATAGCAAGGAGAGATAAGAAAGCCTTCTCCAGCGATCAGTGCAAAGAAATAGTGAAAAACAACAGTATGGGAAAGACTAGAGATCTCTTCAAGAAAATTAGAGATACCAAGGGAACATTTCATGCAAAGATGGGCTCGATAAAGGACAGAAATGGTCTGGACCTAACAGAAGCAGAAGATATTAAGAGGAGGTGGCAAGAATACACAGAAGAATTGTACAAAAAAAAGATCTTCATGACCCAGATAATCACAATGGTGTAATCACTCACCTAGAGCCAGACATCCTGGAATGTGAAGTCAAGTGAGCCATAGAAAGTATCACTACGAACAAAGCTACTGAAGGTAATGGAATTCCAATTGAGCTGTTTCAAATCCTGAAAGATGATGCTATGAAAGTGCTGCACTCAATATGCCAGCAAATTTGGAATACTCAGCAATGGCCACAGGACTGGAGGTTTTCATTCCAATCCCAAAGAAAGACAATGCCAAAGAATGCTCAAATGCACAATTGCACTCATCTCACATGCAAGTAAAGTAATGATCAAATTCTCCAAGCCAGGCTTCAGCAATATGTGAACTGTGACTTCCAGATGTTTAAGCTGGTTTCAGAAAAGGCAGAAGAACCAGAGATCATATTGCCAACATCCGCTGGGTCATGGAAAAAGCAAGTGAGTTCCGGAAAAACATCTATTTCTGCTTTATTGACTATACCAGAGACTTTGACTGTGTGGATCACAATAAACTGTGGAAAATTCTGAAAGAGATGGGAATACCAGACCACCTGACCTGCATCTTGAAAAACACATACGTAGGCCGGGAAGCAACAGTTAGAACTGGACATGGAACAACAGACTGGTTCCAAATAGGAAAAAGAGTACATCAAGGCTGTATATCATCACCCTGCTTATTTAACTTATATGCAGAGGACATCGGGAGAAACGCTGGGCTGGAAGAAGCACAAGCTGGAATCAAGATTGCCAGGAAAAATATCAATAACCTCAGATATGCAGATGACACCACCCTTATGGCAGAAAGTGAAGAGGAACTAAACATCCTCTTGATGAAAGTGAAAGAAGAGAATGAAAAAGTTGGCTTAAAGCTCAACATTCAGAAAACGAAGATCATGGCATCTGGCCCCATCACTTCATGGGAAATAGATGGGGAAACAGTAGAAACAGTGTCAGACTTTATTTTTGAGGGGCTCCAAAATCACTGCAGATGGTGACTGCAGCCATGAAATTAAAAGACGCTTACTCCTTGAAGGGAAATTTATGACCAATCTAGATAGCATGTTAAAAAGCAGAGATATTACTTTGCCAACAAAGGTCTGTCTAGTCAAGGTTATAGTTTTTCCAGTGATCATGTACGGATGTGAGAGCTCGACTGTGTAGAAAGCCGAGTGCCAAAGAATTGATGATTTTGAACTGTGGTGCTGGAGAAGACTCTTGAGAGTCCTTTGCACTGCAAGGAGATCCAACCAGTCCATCCTAAAGGAGACCATTCCTGGGTGTTCATTGGAAGGACTGATGCTGAGGCTGAAACTCCAATACTTTAGCTACCTCATGTGAAGAGGTGACTCATTGGAAAAGACCCTGATGCTGAGAGGATTGGGGGCAGGAGGGGGCGACAGAGGATCAGGTGGCTGGATGGCGTCACCGACTTGGCGCATATGAGTTTGGGTGAACTCCGGGAGTTGGTGATGGACAGGGAGGCCTGGCGTGCTGCAGTTCATGGGATTGCAAACAATTGGACACGACTGAGCGACTGAAGTGAACTGAACTGAACTATTTTCAAGTCACTTGAACTTAGCTTTTGTGGGTACATTAGCTCACTGAATTGTCACAACCATAGGAGGTAATGCTATTATTATTTCTATTTTGTGTAGAAGAAACTCAGTTCACAGAAAGTAAGGAACTTGTGTATCTTTGAGAGTTAATACTCATAACTAGGTTTTTCTGGTTCTAGAACCAAAACACTTAAATGTGTTATGCAATCTGACTTTGCTCAACATAGAACAATTGACTTGTAGTCAGAAAGGTTCAAAGGAGTCCAATGGGAGATAATGACCCTTATTACCTGAAATGTTACAACTGAGGTTTCCTGAGTAGTTGACAGAGATGTAATGGCAATTAGAGCAGTATATGTGGTACTGTACAAATTGTGAGATTCTCTTGTACTGGACATGAACTCAGGTCCTGCATAAAGGAAAGGGCAAGAGAAGAGGCTGAGCGAAAAACAAAAGATGCAGAAGTTATCTACTGATTTTTTTTTTCTGTGTGAGATTGGTTTTTGGACTGCATTGTCAGGAACTCTCAGAATCCATATTTGAACAGAATAATAAAAGGTTCTTCCAGCACCAAATACAATGTGAATGAACAACATCCATCATTCAATTTTATATGAGTCATCACTATCTTTCATTAACGCAGATAATTCCAAAATAAATAAATGAACAGTGCAGAGTCCAAGAACAATAAAACAGTCACGTAAAATGCTATATCTTTTTATTACACACATATGCTAGGTGCTGCTGCCTTTAAATACACCAAGTATGAGATGTTTATTTGTAAAATTATGTTTTACATTTAAAATTTATAAATTCTCTATTGGTTTCTTATTGGGAGAAAGACTATAGCACATGCATAATTCAATTCTAAAAGCCACCTCTATGGGGATACTGCTACTTTATTTAGCAATCATTGTGTTGAAAACATTAGTTGATCACAATGAACTAAAAAAAAACTAATGGTGCACTGCTTTTACTGACTGATTTCTTGGTGATAAAAGCCTAAGTATATTTTAAAAGTTGTATGTGTCTATGTAAGTCCTATGTATGCACATAATTTGTAGCAAAATAAATATTGACTTTCATTCTTAAGTTACAAAGACAAATATAAAAACAAAACCCTTACTTCACAGTCCTATCATAAAACACACATAATTTTTTGTGTGGCTGTGCCCTGTGGTTTGTAGCATCTTAGTTCCCTAACCAGGGATCTAACCTGGGCCATGGTAGCAGAAGCACAAGAGTCCTACCCACTGGTCCACTAGAGAATTTCCCTCACATAGTATTTTATTCTTAATTTTATTCACACATTAAATGGATTGCCCTCCTTTATATATGGTATAAATCTCTCTACAGTCATCTGAATCAGAACAGTTAGTTACACTGCAAACATGATGTTAGACTCTTTAAGATGGATCATTCATAATAATGCATTAATTTACTATAATTTTTTATATTAGTACTTGGGTGAGCTATCATGATTGTGTTTGAAATCCCACTTTTGAAAACAGGGATTTTATTAAGCTCAATTTAAAGACATTTTAACATAAAATAGCCACTCATTGTGAGAGGAAGCATAACTTTATTAATTTTTTTCACTTTCTTTTTTATTGATGTGTAGTATACAACATCATATACATTACAGGTGCACAATATAGTAATTTACAGTTCTTTTCTTGTCAGTCCCAAACTCCCTATCTATCCCTCTACCCCATCCTTCCCCTCTGGTGATGATAAGTTCTTTGTTCTCTAAGTCTGTTCCTATTTTGTAAATAAGTTCATTTGTATAATTTTTTTTAGATTCCATTTTAGTAAATGCAGATTGAAAACTCACTTTTCTAACTTAAATCTAACACAGAAAGTAAGGCTTGAGCGAAATTAAGTATACAAATCAAGTTAAATATGAGAAATAAGACGAGAGGTAAGAATACAATGAATATCAAATTAAGAATTTGTAATAAATTATTCACTATCTAAGAATTTTATAAATGAAGCACAGTAAAATGAATAAATTCAAGAATGCCTTCCACATTCAAATCCCAATAGGTACAGGAAATGGAAAAAGCATACATTGTTAAATATATACAGTAGAAAAAGGGAAAAACATCCATTTTTTGTGAGAAACACAACTGCTACTAAAGAAACTCAGTGCTGCAAAACTATGAATGAAATACGTGTAACGTATTCAGAAAATGAAAACAATATGTTAAGTTGTGGCATGTCTGAGTACCCTCAGCCACTTTCACCTATTATACAGAACAAAACATATGGTGATAGGTTTTATAAAAGCTATTGCAACAGTATTCCTAAATAAGCAGAACAGCTGTTTCTATAATTGCAAAACAGCTAATTTTTACTAATTTGGGACACGAGTTCATAGATAGGCAACAGCTGCAGTTTTGTCAGCTGCATCCTAATGTTCCTCAGACCTCTGCTCAAGAAAATAAAAGTAGAGACTGCCTCCCTTTATTGCACTGCCTCCTCTCCTTTCCAATAAATATCCTGAAGGTCATTAGTAATGAAGTTTCCCCAAGGGCTTTTTCACTCAGGAACAGGTAGAGGACAGACACCAGATCTCTAGAAGTCAGTACTAGGATTTTAATAGAGAAATCATGGTTTAGAAAAATTAAAGAGGAGATAGAAAGGAATTTCTCCCTGGTATAAGTTGCTACTTCCTTTCACAGCTTGGAACCCTAGTCATTGGCTCTTCCATTTAGTGGTTGAGATAACACTTATTTTGTTTTTTTCCTAGTAGAAAATGGTTAAAAAAAAAGATTCTATTGGTTGTTGCCTTCTTAGAAAAGGGTTATTTCATTCTCCTCTTTCCTCATTCTCCGTCCGTCTTTTTTTGTCCCTATTTATCTTCCATCTATAAAACTAGTTTAATGGAGAGTAGCGGCGTTTTTATTCTGGCTTGAAGGATGCTCATTTGTGTGATAACCGCTTGCTCCCTGCAGTACAGCTGGCAGGATGTGATGTGCATGCTAAGGAAGGTGGCATTAGACAAGTCTTACAAGCCAGATTTTCATTCTCAACCTTTTCTATCACAGAATGAGTGGACTTGCTTTGTAAAAAAAACTGGACTATTGTCCTGATACAAAATTGGCTCAGTGTTTTAATAACTGCATGTGTGTTTAGAATGTATTTGTATCCCATGAAAGCAGATCTGTCCATTCCCTTTCAACTCAGATATCAGTGTCTCAGTAAGGCAGATGCTTACTTTTAAAAAAATTTTGTTTCTTTTTAATTGGAGGATAATGGCTTTACGATATTGTGTTGGTTTCTGCCATATATCAGCATGAATCAGGCCATAGGTATATGTGTGTCCCCTCCCTCTTGAACCTTCCTCACACCTCTCACCCGATCCCACCAGGGAGCACTTGGTTTGAGCTCTCTGCATCATACAGTAAATTTTCACTGGTTATCTAATTTTACATATGATAATGTATATATTTCAATGCTACTCTCTGAATTTGTCCCACTCTCTCCTTCCCCGCCTGTGTCCACAAGTCTGTTCTCTATATCAGGCAGGTCCTTTCTACAGCTCAAAGTGAAAGTAAAAGTCGCTCAATCATGTCTGGTTCTTTGCAACTCCATGGACTTACAGTCCATGGAATTCTCCAGGCCAGAATACTGAAGTGGGTAGTCTTTCTCTGCTCCAAGGGATCTTCCCAACCCAGGGATCGAACCCAGGTCTCCCGCATTGCAGGCGGGTTCTTTACCAGCTGAGCCACCAGAAAAGCCTTCTATAGCTCAAATGTGGCAATATTTTCTTGCATGTAAAAGATCACTGACTTGGGGCTTCCCTGGTGGCTCAGTGGTGGAGAGTCTGCCTGCTAAGGAAGTAGATATGGGTTTGATCCTTGTATCGGGAGGATCCCACGTGTTGCTGAGCAGCTAAACCTGTTGCCACAACTACTGAGCCTATGCTCTAGAGCCCAGGAGCTGCAACTACTGAGCCCACACAACCTAGAGTCTCCACTCCGCAACAAGAGAAGCCACTGCAATGAGAAACTTGTTCACTACAATTAGAGATAACTCCCGCTCGCCACTAGAGAAAATCCCACACAGCAATGAAGACCCAGCACAACCAAAAATGAATAAATAAACAATTTTTTTAAAAGACCACTGATTTTTGCTTGCTGTTTCTATCTGCTGAATTTTTAAAAATCAGTCTGTCAGATTTTCAGTAATCATCTCTCATACAAAGTCTAACCCAGAAAGCATCAAATTCCTTCAAGCCTCATGCACAGACAAGATTTAAGAAGGTAGGGGAAAAATCCTTTATTGCCCAAATCATGGTGAAAATATGGATAAAACTTCCAATATTGGCATGTAAGTAGAGATAAACCTCTACATTTGTCCCAACATTTATGTATAAGTTTTAGAAAATAATAATATAGCAACCTTAATTTATGAAATACCTTAGTTTGCTGGTGCTATGCTCTGAATGTTTGTTCTCACCCAACATTCATATGTTGAAGCCTAAGTCCCCAGTGTGCTTGTATTTGGAGCTGGGACATTTGGGAGGTAATTAAGTCATGAGGACGGAACCCTCAAAAATGGGTACAGTGCTCCCTTATAAGAGACTGAAAAGACCAGAGTTCTCCCTCTTTAACATGTAAGGATATAGCAAGAAGATGGCCACCTGTGAACCAGGAAGTTAACCATCATCAGACAATGAACCTGGAACTGTAAGAAATAAGTGTTTCCACGGAATTTTTGTTACAGCAACCCAAAACAACCAAGATAGCTGGCATATATCAAACTCGAAAAGGTAAAAGTAATTAATAGGGATGTTTAAGAAGCATATGGCTTAGAGGACAACAAACAGCATACTCCTGATATTTTTTTAGAAGAGATTTAAATGTTAATATGTCAAACTCAAGATAGAAATTATCAAGAAAAGTAAATACAAATAATTAATTTCATAGTTTATATACACAGATGATGCACAGAATTATATGATATGATGCTTCAGTTACAATTGCATGTATTTATCTCAATAGATCTTTCTAATATTATTTCTTTTACTATTACTCAAGGATTGTTATTTAAAGTGCCATTCTACTTTGGATTGGGAGGCTAAAAATGCTTTTTGACATCTCAGTTGTGCTATCTCCCAGAGACCAATTAAATTCATTAGTAAAGCTACACAGATAATACATAATTAAACCAGAAGCCCTTTTCAGTTTTTGCATTATCTATACTATTATTAAACACCTGGTAACTGAGACTTCATCCATCACAAACAATACAGTTAAATTTCATTAACTTGTAGATTTTTTCAACCAGTTCCCATCATCCATCTTCCATCAGACTCATACAAATTAGGGTGTATAGAATAAACATAATAATGACATATGTTCAGTTTCTGGACTTTATTAATATTGACATTTTTAATGTTTTCAGTCTTTATAATGGGCCTACTTATCTACCCTGATACATTATAAGACAGACAGACACTAACTGGGTATCAGACAAATTCACACCTGCAACGTCAAATCACTGAATTAGTCTCAACCTAAAACTGCTACTGCTAAGTCACTTCAGTTGTGTCTGACTCTGTGCGACCTCATACACGGCAGCCCACCAGGCTCTGCCATCCCTGGAATTCTCCAGGCAAGAACACTGGAGTGGGTTGCCATTTCCTTCTCCAATGCATGAAAGTGAAAAGTGAAAGTGAAGTCACTGAGTTGTGTCCAACTCTCAGCGACCCCATGGACTGCAACCTACCAAGCTCCTCCATCCATGGGATTTTCCAGGCAAGAGTACTGGAGTGGGGTGCCATTGCCTTCTCCATCAACCTAAAACAGTAAACTCTAAATATTTATAGAGCCTCAGTACAGCATCTTCTTTCCAAAGTCAATCTTTAAACTTCAAAAGCTAAAAATGCCTAAGATAAAATATTTTCTGATGCAGTGGAGATGATATACGGTAGTAATAATGAATTAATGTGAGAAGAAATTCCCAGTTTGTTGAGCTTTACATGAATAAAAACTAAAAATAAACACTTTCCCTCATTATCCTTTGTCACTAGGCACATGTAATAAGTAGATGACTCACACATGCAACTGATAAAAATAGGGTTCTAACTTTGCATCAATCCTTCCCAGAAAAAATAATCATCATTCAATGGCTAAAGGCTACACCCTAATTTATTTGTTTTCATACAAGGATTCCTTCAACAGTGCTCAAAAATATTTTACAGTCAATAAGCCACAATCACCATATACCCATGGATTCAAGAGAAAATGGCTCACATATGGATACATATGGGAAAAATAAAATATTTCAAATATTTACAAAATAATTGTTTATGCATTAAGACCTGAAAAGCAAATTGGTTCAAACCAAAAAAATAAAAAAGAAAGAAACAAGCTGTCATCAGATTTATTCTCTTGAAACATTCTGGGCAAGACATAAAGAAATATTCAGAAAATGTGAGTCGATAAAATTTGGAACAAAAGCAGTTCTACCAACCAAGCTGTTTTAATGAATGATGGCAACAGAAATGCCAAGTTGTAATATGTGAGAAATTTGAAAATAAACTACTTATCTTGAAAATAAAAATTGAAGACATAAATATAAACTGAGAGATAAAATAATGGAGAAGTTATCATATGAAAGAAACTCTAGTGAGAATATAAATCAAGTATAATATAAAAGATCTTAAAGAACCCAATTACTGTAATGGTGTGGTCAGCCACCCAGAGCCCGACATTCCACAGAGCAAACTCAAGCAGGCCTTAGGAAGCACTGTTGTTAATAAAGCTAGTGGATGTGATGAAATTCCAGTGGAAATATTCAAAACCCTAAAGCATGATGCTGTCAAGGTGTTGCATTCAATATGTCAACAAATCTGAAAGGCCCAGCAGTGGCCACAGGACTGGAAAATATCAATCCTTACCCAAATTCCCAAGAAGGGTAGTACTAAAGAATGTGCTAATTACTGGACAATTGCACACATCTCCATGCTAGTAAGGTCATGCTTAAAATCTTGCATGCTAGGCTTCAGTATTATGCAAACCAAGAACTTCCAGATGTCCAAGCTCAGTTTATAAAAGGAAGAGGAACCAGAGATCAAATTGCCAACATTTGCTGGATCATACAGAAAACTAGGGAATTTCAGAAAAACATCCACCTCTCTTTCATTGACTACGCCAAACCCTTTGACTGTGTGAATCATAATAAACTGTGGAAAGCTTTTAAAGAGATGGGAATACCAGACCGTATTACCTGTCTCTTGAGAAACCCATATGCAGGTCAAGAAGCAACAGTTAGAACCCTGTATGGAACAACTGATTGGTTCAAGATTGAGAAAGGAGTATGACAGGGCTGTCTGCTGTCACTCTGTTTGTTTAATCTATACACTGAGCACATCATGAGAAACGCTGGGCTGGATGAGTTACAAGCTAGAATCAAGATAGGTGGGAGAAATATCTACAACCTCAGATACGCAGATACTACTACTCTAATGGCAAAAAAGTGAAGAGGAACTAAAGAGCCTCTTGATGAGGGTGAAGGAGGAAAGTGAAAGAGCTAGCTTAAAACTAAATATTAAAAAAAAGAGAAAGATCATGGCATCTGGCCCCATTACTTCATGGCAAACAGAGAGGGAAAAGGTGGAAGTAGTGACAGATTTCCTCTTATTGGGCTCTAAAATCACTGCAGATGATGACTGCAGTCGTGAAATTACAAGACAATTGCTTCTTAGCAGGAAAACTATGACAAACATAGACATTATGTTGAAAAGCAGAGACATTACTCTGCCAACAAGTCTCTATAGTCAAGGCTCTGGTCTTCCTAGTGGTCACGTACAGTTGTGAGAGCTGGACTATAAAGAAGAACTGATTCCTTCAAACTGTGGTGCTGAAGAAGACTCCTGAGAGTCCCTTGGACAGCTAGGAGATCAAACCAGTCAATCTTAAGAGAAATCTTAAGAGAAATCAACCCTGAATACTTGTTGGAAGGACTGATGTTGAAGCTGAAACTCAGTGTTTTGATCACCTAATGAGAACAGCTGACTCATTGGAAAAGTCCCTGATGCTGGGAAAGATTGAGGGCAGAAGAAGAAGAGGGCATCAGAGGATGAGATGGCTGGATGGTATCACTGATGCAAAGGACATGAACTTGGGCAAACTTCAGGAGATGCAGAGGGACAGAGAAGTCTCTGTTGCAGCCCATAGGCTCACAAAGAGTTGGACATGACCAGGCAACTGAACAACAACATAAATAAATAAATAAAACTTAAAAATAATCATACATTTTGATTACAAAATGGATGCAGTTTGAATGGTAAAAGCAATGGCACCCCACTCCAGTACTCTTGTCTGGAAAATCTCATGGACAGAGGAGCCTGGTAGGCTGCAGTCCATGGGGTCGCTGAGGGTCCGACACGACTGAGCGACTTCCCTTTCACTTTTCACTTTCTTGCATTGGAGAAGGAAATGGCAACCCACTCCAGTGTTCTTGCCTGGAGAATCCCAGGGACAAGGAAGCCTGGTGGGCTGCTGTCTATGGGGTCACACAGAGTCAGACATAACTGAAGTGACAGCAGCAGACAATTTTTAAAATTAACTAATTTGGCTGTGTTGGGTCTTCATTGCTGTGTGGGCTATTTTCTAGTTGCAGAAAGCAGGGGCTACTCTACTGAGGTGGTTTTTCTTATTGTGGAGAACAGGCTCTAGGGTGCCTGGGCTTCAGTAGTTGCAGTTCCTGGGCACTCAGAGCACAGAGTCAGTAGTTGTGGTATACAGGCTCAGTTGCTCCTTGGCCTGTGGGATCCTCCCAGATCAGGGATGGAACCCTTGTCTCCTGTATTGCAGGTGGATTCTTTACCACTGTGACAATTGTTTTATAACAACAAAACTTTCTATATTGATTTTACTTTCTATTCTAATTCTGCATGCCTGTGGTATCATCATGGTGATTCTGCCTTCAATCTACCACCTCATTGAAATTTCAATACATTGTGCTTCTTTCTGTTTTATGGGCAGAGTCTTCTTCCATAAGATTTGGAACTTGTGGATCTTTTCTTTTTCCCCATTGCCTTAGTTCCAGGTGAATTACTCGAGAATTTTAATTTGCTGGAAGTCTGACCACCGTACCAATGAAGAAAGTTTTTCTATGAGCCTCAGAAATTTTTATATAAGTTTAAGAATGAGAATAAGCCATGGAGAATAAGATGATCAGCCTTTCCTTTTGAAAACAACTCCTTAGGTCTGGTTTTTACCTTGTCTCTAAAGGGACAGTTTAGTTTAATCCAAAATTATATAGACCTGGAAAGAATTACCAGAACATTGTAGCTGGTGTTTCACGGGTTTGCTTCTTAATTTGTGTGGCTTGTTTTGTTGTTTCCACTGTTTCTTATACAGTCTTTTGAGAAATACATGTTCAAAGTCCATACTATATTTCAAAAAGACTACTGATTAATCAGTCTTCTCATTTCCAGGAAGATAGGATTATATTGTATGATGTCTAAAGTATTTTGCAATTCTAAAGATCTATAATGATTATAGTTTGACAGATATAGTTTTCATTTACCATTCAATGTATTCTATAATTATTTATATGTCATCCAATCTTTCAGTTAATTCACTTCACAGAAAGAAATGTGTGGAAAAGAGGCACAGTTGACTGGATTTTTCAATTTTCACTTTTCAACAGGTCGTATTTATATCATGCTGACACAGTAAAAAGAAAGGTAAGTAAAAACAATTATGTTAGGTGAAATAGAATTGGTTATAGGAATTACATATGTTATATATAATATAGAAATTATATAAATTATACAATACAATTTAGAAATTATAATATATAACAGAATGAAATTTATAGTAATATAGAATATATAACATATAATACAGAATATAAATAATATATAATATTAGTGTATTAGTTGCTCAGTTGTATCTGACTCTTTGTAAACCCATGGACTGTAGCCATCCAGGCTCCTCTGTCTATGGAATTCTCCAGGCAAGAATGCTGGAGTGGGTTGCCATTTCCTTCTCCAGGGGATCTTCCCAACCCAGGGATCGAACCTGTGTCTCCTCCATTGCAGGCAGATTCTTTACCATCTGAGTCACTGGGGAATTATATCTGGAACAAGTATGTCAGATCAAACACAGAATGCCAGGTAAGTCTGAATTTTAAGATTCAATGATGAAGTGTCACCACTATAGCTGGCTGTCAGGGTACCAAGGTAGAGGAATATCTATAGTAAAAGAAAATGATAAATATTGCATTAGTTGTTTAACCGATATTCAAATTTAAGTGAGCATCCTGCATTTTTATTTTTNACATAATATGAAATTGAACATTAAATATAATAAAATGCACTATTTATGTATGAAAGAGAAAGTCGCTCAGTCACGTCCCACTCTTTGTGACCCCACAGACTGCACAGTCCATGGAATCCTCCAGGCCAGAATACTGGAGTGGGTAGCCTTTCCCTTCTCCAGGGGATCTTCCCAACCCAGGGATCAAACCTGGGTCTCCCTCATTGCAGGCGGATTCTTTACCAGCTTAGCCACAAGGGAAGCACAAGAATACTGGGATGGGTAGCCTATCCTTTCTCCAGGGGATCTTCCTGACCTAGGAATTGAACTGGGGTATCCTGCATTGCAGGCAGATTCTTTACCAACTGAGCTATCAGGGAAGCCCTATTTATGTATAATTATTATATATAACACTTAATACATAACTCAGTCTTTCCTCTAATTTTGATAATATTATTAACGCAAAAGAAGTATGTACCAAGGGAAGATGAATTAGAAAATATAGATAAGCAAAGGTAAGAGAGTAAACAAAATAAGAAAATCTATTTTAATTCCAGTATCTAGGAATAATTATTATTGTTTTGTGGTGTATTTTCTCTAATTCTTCTCTCTCTTTTACTTCCACCTCTTCTATACTACACATATAATTTTGTATCCTGGTCAATTTTCTCAATATCATATTATGTTTTTTCATATCAATAAAATTAGGTGTTATTTTTATATCTTTTCCATTACAGTCTTTTAATTTGATGTACTAATATATAACATTTTCTATTTTTGATATTTTAGTTTGCCCAATTTTTTCAAGTGAATACAGCAGTAATGCATATTTTGAGAGAGCTGAAAAACTTATTCTGACATGTATCTCCTGGCTTTAAAGCACTGCTTTAGTCCATAAAGTACCTATTGAAGTAAAACAAAAATGAAGTAAACATACAGATGCAGTTATAGAAATTATATGTCTATTTCCTAAATCACTATTTATCCTAAGATACTTGACCGAATAATAATTTTTTTCATTCCAATTTGGTATGCTCTATTTATCATATACTAAATAATTAACTTCTCTTTGTCCTTCTATAATTGCTGTTTTGTCCAATTGATCTGTATGCTCATATTTACAGTAGTATAATACAATTTTTATTATAACTTTATGCCAACTGATTTTACATTGTGCAGACAATTGCTATAATTGTTGGTGTACATATTGTATCAGGAAAAATCAACCATGATCAACAGTTCATACATATGATATGTGAGGCAATGTCCTGACAAATGCACTGATAGCTAGCAAATCCATTTATTTTAATTCATATTGATGTGATGTTTTTACTGATGGTCTTTCTTTACACTGTTGTGTTACTTGGGCTGCTGTTCTCAATTAAGAATGACAAGCAAGAGTCTCCTTAGATGTAGAAATGCAGTTCTCTGGAGATAACTCTGATGGAGAATTAAAACCCAGTGAGTCAAGAACGCTGTTTTTTACTCACTAGTCAATCCAAGGGTAATTTGAGAAACTAGAACTCTTTAAATATTTCCTTATGAGGAACTTCCCTGTTTTGGGAATATAATAAATTTTAAGAGTAATGTTTCAGTTCAGTTCAGTTCAGTTCAGTTGCTCAGTCGTGTCCTACTCTTTGCAGCCCCATGAATCACAGCACGCCAGGCCTCCCTGTCCATCACCATCTCCCGGAGTTCACTCAAACTCACGTCCATTGAGTTGGTGATGCCATCCAGCCATCTCATCCTCTGTCGTCCCCTTTTTCTCCTGCCCTCAATCCCTCCCAGCATCAGAGTCTTTTCCAATGAGTCAACTCTTTGCATGAGGTGGCCAAAGTAATGTTTAGTTTGATGCAAAAGTATGGCATTCAAAGACACTCAGAAGTATTAAACAAAAAGTATTGTTTTTAACTTTGTCATATATTCTGTCATAATAGAACACAGGAAGATGGATAATAAAAACAGAGGAATAATATGATGGTTCCATTACTCCATCATAGAAAAAGACACAGTGATTAAATAATTGAGTTTTTTGTTTCTTGAATGTGATCAAAAAAGCACAAAACTTAATAAGAAGGGATCTTAACATCTTTATCCATAAGGGTAAATCAGAACTATACTGTGACCTCAGTTTTTACACTAAAGAAATAAAGTCCTGAACCTAATTACAGCTTATATATTTGACTTTAAAGTGAACTTTTCATCCCTTGGGATCCAGCAAAATGTGTTCAATGACAAAAAAGAGAGCCAAAGAAAGAATAATAAGGGAAAAATATCAGAGACATTATATTTATCATTGAAAAATTGGAGAAATATAGGTAATGAGCTAGCTTTTACTAGACATTTTTACATTGATTTTCTTAAATATAAAATGGTCTGTCATAAACCATTTTAGGTTTGAAACCCTATCGCTAATGGTTCACTTTAGCTTGGAGGATTTCTCAGTTCTTACTGCTTATTGGGGATTTGATAACAGGCCAAATTTATTCAAAAAGTAAATTGATCAACAATATCATTAGACAAAGTATACAAATGGGTAGAATTTAGACCAACCATACAAATTATGGGCATGCTTTTTTGAAAAAACAAAACATTAAAAGTATAATATTAAGGTAACTAACCATGTATGATTCATGAAGTCATGCATTAATATTTCTTATTATACATAGTAGAATTCAAAAAAAATATTATTTTTGAAAGATTGGTTTGGACCCTTGTCTGAAGAACTTCCCTTGTGACTCAACTGGTAAAGAATCTGCCTGCAATCCGGGAGACCTGGGTTCGATCCCTGGGTTGGGAAGATCCCCTGGAGAAGGAAAAGGCTACCCACCCATGGACTGTGTAGTCAATGGGGTCGCAAAGAGCTGGACATGACTGAGCCACTTTCACTTTCATTTTCACTTCTGAAGAACTTCAGTTGTTAAGTACCTCATTTTTGCTATAAGCCAGGTTTTTACTGTCATTGTCAACATATCAATAGTGACACTATTGGCTAGGAATGTTTGATGTACTTATGGGATCCCCCACAGATATCTTCCCAACCAAAGTCAGTGTTGTGGCTGGACAGGCTCTTGTAGTTCTTGTTTTGTTTGCGAGATGCACATCAGCAAAAAAAAAAAAAAATTAAAAAAATTTAAAAAATCAAGGAACTTTTGGGAAAAGAAAGATATGTATTACTCAGACCGAGGTCCTGGAAGATACATGGCACACTCAAGGGCTACATAGAAAAGTCATGAGGAAAGAGAGAGAAAGCATGCCACCCTGGAACTCTGTCTTTATTGGTGTCCAAAAGAGGGATGCCTAAGACTTCACAGGTTCACTCTTTATTGGAGACTTTAAGCATAAGAGTGGGAATTATAGCATGGGAAAGAAAAATAGAGATCACTCTTGGTAAACCTAGGTTACTCAGGGTTTTCTAAAAGGAAAACCTCATGGTGGGGCAGCCTGGTTTGTCATTTAGTTGAGCTATGTCATATAGCTGACAATGTGTTTGAGATGGATGTCTTTGAAATGGATTCCTTGGCAATCAAAAACTTAATATCAGACACTTACATTACAATCAATAATTTTAAAAGTTTAATGTCAAATGCTTACACTCCAGCAGTTATGTCAATGACACAGCATCACCTTTAAAAAATGGACATTAAGGACAGGAAAAGGAAGGATATTGGTATTTTCAGAACACCTATTATTCTCCCTTCTATTCTATAATTCTTATTACCACTGGAATTCTAAATTCAACTTTGATCATGTTTTCCACTGAGAACTCTCTTTTGTTGGCTTCTGATTGCCTAGAGAATAAAATTCAAACTCATCTTGATAGCATAAATTTTATACTCCAGTATCATGTAATATTTTTGATTACCTAACAGTGATTTTATTTTGATGCATTTATATTATTTTCTAACTGTTCTGAATATCCAAAATGTCCTTCCTCCTTGTTAGCCTTGATTGAATTCAAATTAGGGGCAGACAACATTTCTATTCAAATGTCAAGGTTTATTCAACTCTTGATGCAGAAAGAAACCCTTTGGTTATGCTATTGTAGTTTGCTATTTTTTAATACTTCTATTGTGAGCTCAACATAAGCTAAACTCATTATAATTTGCCATGACTATGCTTATCCTTGTCAATTGGATTGTGTGTGCATTGGGAAATGGACCACATTGCATTCATCTTTGTAACTCTGCAAACAAATATAAATTTTTGTACATAGAAGGAAATTATGTTTATTAAGTAAATGGTAAAGTTTATAATGCAATAAATTCTTACAATATGACAGGTTATAGTGTGGAATAAAATAAGACAATCTTTTACCTAATCCAAGTGTCCTTATAACAAAAGAAGTCTTAGTTGCTAAACTAAGGATTATAATTTCTAATATAATATTATAAGCATAAAGTATGTTATACAATATTCTTATAATACCAGGACATAGCACAATGTTAAGAAGATAGAACAGGCATATCGTGTTTTAATGTACTTTGCTTTATTGCTCTTCATAGATAGTGCTTTTTACATAATGAAGGTTTGTGGCAATCCTTCCTCAAGTAAGTGTATAGGACCATTTTTCCAACAGCATTATTATTTTTATTGAGGTATAGTTAATTTACAACATTGTGTTATTTTCAGTGTGGAAAGCTGAGCATATGTCCCTGTGCTATACAGTAGGTCTTCTTGGTTATCTATTTTATATACAGTAGTGTATATATATTAATCCCAAATTCTTAGTTTATCCTTCTCCTTCAGCATTACTTTATAATTAAGGTATATAAGTTTTTTTACACATAATGCTATTGTACACTCAATAGACTATAGTACAGTATGAACATAATTTTTATATGAACTGGGAAGCCAAAAAAATTGTTTGACTCACTTTACTATACTATTTGCTTTCTTATAGTGGTCTGAAACTAAACCTATAATATCTCAGAGGCATGCCTGTAGATGATCAATGAATAATTGTAATTTACATGTGCCCTAACATAAGCTGTGAAAGTATTAGTCAATCATGTCTGACTCTTTGTGACCCCACAGACTGCAGCCCATTAGGCTTCTCTGTCCATAGAATTCTCCAGGCAAGAATCCTGGAATGGGTAGCCATTCCCTTCTCCAGAGGATCTTCCAGATACAGAGATCAAACCTGTGTTTCCTGTGGCTCCTGCACTGCATGCAGATACTTTACCACTAAGACACCAGGGATGCCCCAACGTAAGCCGATATAAGAATAAACATGAACTTTAAAAACAATAAAAGCACATGTACTGGCTGAATTGAACAACTCACCTACGAAAATGTGATTGGATTAGTTATGTTTGCTAAAAATAGTTATATCCTCAAAAGTTATAATATTTAGACTATATCAGCATAATATGGGATATAAAAATCATTCTAGGTATTTCTTCTGAAAAGGGATTTAATACAAGGAATTAAGTGCTTAAAACCATTGCTAGGCTTGGAAGTCAGTTGCAGAGCACAAGCATCCTTCAGCTATAGTAAAGCAAATTTTCATACTGTTCATGGGGTTCTGAAGGCAAGAATACTGAAGTGGTTTGCCATTGCCTTCTCCAGTGGACCAAGTTTTGTGAAGGTCCCTCACCCTCAAGACTGTGAGGGTCCAGGATTCTCTGGCAGAGGCACTTTTCTCACATGCCAGCAAAGTAATGCTCAAAATTCTCCAAGCCAGGCTTCAACAGACATGAACTTTCAGATGTTCAAGCTGGATTTAGAAAAGGCAGAGGAACCAGAGATCAAATTACTAACATCCGTTGGATCATGGAAAAAAACAAGAGAGTTCCAGAAAAACATCTACTTTTGCTTGATTGACTATGCCAAAGCCTTTGACTGTGTGGATCACAACAAACTATGGAAAACTCTTAAAGAGATGGGAATACCAGTCCACCTGACCTGCCTCCTGAGAAATCTTTATGCAAGTCAATAAGCAACAGTTAGAACTGGACATCAAACAACAGACTGGTTCCAAATAGAGAAAGGAGTACATTAAGGTTGTATATTGTCACCCTGCTTACTTAACTTATATGCAGAGTATATCATGTGAAATGCTAGGTTGGGCTGGAATCAAGATTGCTGAGAGAAATATCAATAACCTCAGATATGCAGATGACACCACCCTTATGGCAGAAAGTGAAAAAGAACTAAAGAACATCTTGATGAAAGTGAAGGAGAAGTGAAAATCTTGGCTTAAAACTCAACATTCAGAAAATGAAGATCATGGCATCCAGTCCCATCACTTCATGGCAAATAAATGGGGAAACAATGGAAACAGTGAGAGACTTTATTTTCTTGGGCTCCAAAATCACTGCAGTTGGTGACTGCAGCCATGACATTAAAACACACTAGCTCCTTGGAAGTAAAGCTATGACCAACCTAGACCAGCATATTAAAAAGCAGAGACATTACTTTGCCAACAAAGGTCTGACTAGTCAAAGCTATGGTTTTACTAGTTGTCATCAGAGAAGGCAATGGCAACCCACTCCAGTACTCTTGCCTGGAAAATCCCATGGATGGAGGAGCCTGGTAGGATGCAGTCCATGGGATCACTAAGAGTCAGACACGACTGAGTGACTTCACTTTCACTTTTCACTTTCCTGCATTGGAGAAGGAAATGGCAATCCACTCCAGTGTTCTTGCCTGGAGAATCTCAGGGATGGGGGAGCCTGGTGGGCTGCCATCTATGGGGTCACACAGAGTCAGACACACTGAAGTGACTTAGTAGCAGCAGTAGCATGTATGGATGTGAGAATTGGACTATAAAGAAAGTTGAGTGCTGAAGAATTGATGCTTTTGAACTGTGGTGTTGGAGAAGAGTCTTGAGATCCCTTGGACTGCAAGGAGATCCAACCAGTCCATCCTAAAGGGAATCAGTCCTGAATATTCATTGGAAGAACTGATGCTAAAGCTGAAACTCCAATACTTTGGCCACCTGATGCGAAGAGCTGACTCATTGGAAAGACCCTGATGCTGGGAAAGATTGAAGGCAGGAGGAGAACAGGATGGCAGAGGATGAGAAAGTTTGATTGCATCACTGACTCGATGGGTATGAGTTTGAACAAGCTTTTGGAGTTGATGGACAGGGAAGCCTGGCTGCTGCAGTCCATGGGGTTGCAAAGAGTCAGACATGACTGAGTGACTGAACTGAACCGAAAATAAATTTGGTAAGGACAGTGTAGGAAACAACTGAAAATGTCACACTTTCCCTGGAGCTCTGACATTTGTGACTTACAGGGAGGAAAGAACTCTTGCTGACTGTTAACAATTAGTCAAGTCTGGTGAATGCAATATCAACAGTCACTGCCTACTGGAATAAAGACAAACAACTTCTTTTACTCTTCTGCTCTATAAGTCTATTTCTGGTGCAGCTCATTGGCAGAATCTAAATTATATCTAGAACTTTCATAGCAAAGTTGTGAAAATGGCTCATTAGGGCAAACAGCGAGTCCTTGAATGACAGTGTAGTGACAACTGTTTCACTGAAATTTGAAGAGCAGAACCCCAGAAAGCCCACATTGCTGCCTTGTTACCATCACAACCCAGGAGGAACCCCAGCTGCCACAGTTGGTCCTAGTCATCATTGCAACCATGAACAGTGAGAGGCTGACCCAACAGCTGCCGGCTGCCCTGCCCTCAGCCCAGAGGACACAAAGCATGTCAAATGAGCAGTGATGCAAGAAGCAGTGGCCTGGGCAGGCTCATTTATTGGTGGCGACAAGGTCATCACAAGAAGGTTGAGGGAACTGTAAAATAGTTCAATGTAAGAAACAGATACAGTTTCATCAACAGGAATCCCACCAAGGAAAATGTATCAATATTAGTACAGCAAACCTCATAAAGGAAAATAGCCCCAGGAAGTAGCTTTGCAGAGTAGGAGATGGAGAGAGTGTGGAGTCTGATGTTGTTGAAGGAGAAAAGGTTGTGGAGGCAGCAGTTGTTACAGGCCCTGGTGGAGTTCCATCACCAGGCGGTAAATATAGCAGACCATAACCATTAGGGAAGCTATCCATGTCCACCCAGTTACCAGCAGAATTAGCAGAACAGTGAGAAGGAGGAAGAGAATGAGAGATGGGAGAATGCTCCTGAATGCCAGGCCCTATGGCAGGCGAAGATTCCCACTTTAGTATATACGGAGACCCTACGGACAGTGACTACAGTGTTCCAACCATCCTGTGCAGGGAGAAGTGATGGAGGGTGCTGACAACCAGGGTGCAAGAGAACAAGGTAGACCAGTGAGACAGAATAACTATGAGGTTATACCTAGATCACAATTCTATAGGGGCCGTCCCTGCCAAATACAGCCCAGAAAGGACAGCAATGAAGAAAATAAGGAAAATCAAGATGAGACCCAAGGTCAGCAGCCACCTCAACCTTGGTACTGCCGCAACTTCAGTTACTGATATAGACACTCAACCAGGAGATAGGAAAGAAACAAAAGCAGCAGATCCATACGCTAAGAATCTGTCTGCTTTCTAGACTGAGCAGGACAGAGCTGAGTCAATGACAGTTTATTATCTCAACCATTGCTTGGTTTAGTCATTCAACAAGAAGTAATTAACATCAAATTCCAGCAATTAGAAATGAACAAAATATTGGAACAGAAGATCATAAGTTCTTGCTTTTTGTCTGTTGAACAGATAACTAGAACTGTCTACATTATCTATTCAGGATGGAGTTTTTATTATTTTTAGATAAAGACATTTCTTTTTGTTAATAAAAAAGGTGTTTTTTTTTTTCAAAGAGCTTGGTTTTCTTTATATACCTTTAAATGTTTTTTAAATTGTTCAATATTGTTTAATATTTGGTCAAGTTTTGATATTTTTCAAAACCTCATTTCTAATTTGTAATAAAAGTTTACAGCTTGATTTTTTTAAAAAAAGTCAACAAACTGAAAGCACTTGTTAATAAAAGTCTTATAAATTAAAACATAATAGTGGAACTTCAAGGTGATAATATTGGGAAGTTAAGTGAAAGTGAAAGTGAAGTCGCTCAGTCGTGTCCGACCCTCAGCCTCCCCATGGACTGCAGCCTTCCAGGCTCCTCTGTCCATAGGATTTTCCAGGCAAGAGTACTGGAGTGGGGTGCCATTGCCTTCTCTGAAGTTGGGAAGTTAAAATACATATAATTTTCAACCTAGCACACACAAGCATGGAATATATGTGTACTGGTGCATCCTTCATACAAGAAATGGAGATACAAGAGCAATGACCAAAGTTTTTGGGACCAAGGTATCTTTTGTTTAAGGAGAGATCCATGAATGAATATGAAGATTATCCTAGTGCTCAGGATTTTGCTCTCTAATGGGAAAGTCAATTCCTATTTAACTTGATAAATCTAGAAAATATAAAACATTGAACAAATCCAACAGTAAAACCGTATACAGTAAGATCGATAGAACAAGAATAATAGGAACATTTTAGTTTAGAAAGTGTGTCTGACTCTTTGCAACCCCATGGACTATAGCCCACCAGGCTCCTCTGTCCATGGAATTCTCTTGGCAAGAATACTGGAGTGGGTTGCCATTCCCTCTCCATGGGATCTTCCTAACCCAGGGATCGAACCTGGGTCTTCCACATTGCAGGCAAATTCTTGACTGTCTAATCCACAAGACCATAACTTTTTTTATCTTAAAATTTCCCTTAATATATAAGTACAATATGCATGTATAACACACAATACACAATATTTTATTGATACATAAATCATAAGTATATACTTAGATGAATTTTCAAAGTGAATATGTGGATAACCATCATTCAAGCCAAGAAATATATATTTTCAACAGCATTGTTGCACACTCAACCAAGAATGACCACTGTGTTGACTTTTAGCTTCACAGACCAGTTCCCTCAGGTTTTAAACTTTATATGCCTTTATATACATACAGTAGAATAAATACATAATCTTTAGTATATTCAAAGAATAGAAACTACACAGCAATGAGAATTAATATACCAGGAATGAAATGGAAATCCTGGACTAGTGAGTTTACATATAGCCAACTATATTAGCTATTGCCAAATACTTTTCCAAAGTGAATGTACCAGTTTACTCTACCAGGAGTATACAGGAAATCAGATTGTCTTACATCTTAAGAAAAACTTGATACTATCTTTCTACTTTTAAAAATTTGGGCATTATTATAAGCATTTAATAGTTCCTCAATCTGATTTTAACTAGCATTCCTTTGATGACTAATTGATGTTGACTACATATTAATATGTTTATTGGAGATTTGGAATCATCTATAGGGAAGAACCTGTTCAAGCTACTCTGACTTGCACAGTCTTATTAAACTGATTTGAAGAAGTTCGTTATGTATTTTGGAAGGAAATCCTTGATTGGATATATGTATTGCTTCTTTTTATCATAGCAAATAGTTCTACATCATACCTGTTTTATCATTTTCTTGCCATCTGTGATGTGCTTGGTTGCTCAGTCAGGTCTGCCTCTGCAACTCCATGGACTGTAGCCTGCCAGGTTCCTCTGTCCATGGGGATTCCCCAGGCAATAACACTGGAGTGGGTTGCCATGCCCTCCTCCAGGGGAATCTTCCCAACACAGGTTTCTTGCCATATGTGTTGTCAAATTTGAATTTCCTATCATCTCACATAGCTCTTAAATAAATCCATACTTTCCCAATTTCCAGGGCTTTACTTTTTACTTCTTTTGATATAGCATTACAATTTTAGTCCTAATAAAATCTCATTTTCGTCATTGCACTGTCCAGGTTAAGAATTTATAAGAATTGTGTTATCCAAAGGGCAAGAAATTTTACTGCCATAAAGTCCTGTGGAGCATGGGAAGTTGTGACAGGAAGCTAGAGAAGAGGGAAATAACTGTTACTCTTCATTGCAAGTCTGGCCTTTGTGAAGGAAAGAATTAGCTATGAAGAATCTCAGACTGCAACACAGTTTCAAGAAAATTAAGGTCAGGTTGATATAGTGTTCTGAGACCAAAGTTGCCCTGGAAGATTAGTCTTACATCTCATTGGAATGGATCTGCCTTAGTATCACTGTGACATTCAGTCATTCACTGCAGCCACCTTTAGGTGCTCCTGGAATCTTCTATTACATTCTCTGTAGTACCAGTTCTTAGAGCTGTATTTTTATGGTCAACCCAAGAGCTCATTATAAATGACCTGAACAAATGAAAAATCTCCAACACTTCACAATCTTGGCCCACTACTTTTTTAAAAATCAAGCTTATCACATACTATCCCCTTCCACAAAATTCTTGTTCTAGTCTTCACTGTGCCTCTTTCTTATTCCCCATCTCCTTAGCTGCCATTTTTGTTACTGTTCCTCTATTCCATGTTGTATACTCTGACTATAAAATTCTTGCACTACATTTTCACTCACTAAAGGCCATTCTTTCATCAGGGTCCTGCTCAAATTCTATTAGTTTACTGTTCCAGTAACCTTTATTTTTTTCAAAATATTTTTAGCATTTATATTCCAAATCTTTTATAGTATTTGATTTCTTATTGTTGTGTTTGTATGCTAATACATATATTACTTAACTTTATAGAACTTATTGAAGAAAAAAATTGGAGGATCATATCTTCTACAGTGTTTTCATATTCTAGGAATTAGAATGCTTTATATGTACACTCTCAGGACTTTGCATATCTTCTACAGTGGCATATACTAAACTGCATTAGATTTGTTTGTTTGATCTATTATACCCATCATACATAACATGCTCAAAATATATTTATTGAATAGATTGCTGAATGATTCTTAGTTATTTTATTATTTCATTCTCTATGTACTTTGTATTTTGGTAATATATATTCAACTGTGACTTGATCTTTCCAGATTTATGACTCATTTGTGACTTGATCTTTCTCAGATTTATGACTCATTTGGTGCTCAGCATTTTGAAGTGATATCACTAAACCAGGAAATACACCTTTATTGATTAAACATTTATCTCATATCTATTTTTATCATCATGCATTCAATGTAATTGATTATAGACATACCTGATTTTACAAAAAAAAAATTTTAGATTATTGTTAAACTTATAACATCAGTAAACTTTATACTTTGGATTAATAAAATGTAGGAAATAACTTAAGAAAAATATTTCAGTGAATCAATTTTGAATATTTCCCATTATACTATAAGAATATAAAATTCTATTAAATGATCAAACCTCCATATTTACTAAAGTAAACCTAGTCCAGAAGTTTTTCAATTTCTACCTTTAAAAGATCACTAATGGATTCTTCAAAAATAAACCAACAAACTAGTAGAAAAAGAGATCATATTTGTGGTTTCCAGAAAGAGGAGTCGAGGAGTGGGAATTGGATGAAGGTGATCAGAAAACACAAACTCCCAGGGATAAGATAAATGAGTACTAGGGATGTAACCTACAACATGATGATCGCAGTTACCACTGCTGTATGCTACATATCAAAATGGTTAAGAGAGTAAATCCTAAGAGTGCACATCACAAGGAAAATGTTTTTCTATTTCTTTAATCTTTTATCTATATGAGATGATAAATGTTCACTAAGCATATTGCAGTTATCATTTCATAATGTATATAAATCATATCATTATGCTGCATACCCTAAACTTATTCAGTACTATATGCCAGCTGCATCTCAATAAAACTGGAAGAAAAAATGGTATGTAATGGTATGAACTATAATGCTATGAAAAATCAACAGTAACACCAGTAATAATTACATTTGCTTGAATAACATAAAATCACCATTAATAAGAGCATGAAAATAAAAATAGAGCAAAGAAAAAAATTCGGCCCTTTTCCATTTCCATAGACTAAGACAAACACTTGGCTTTTATTTTGCAAAAACTTTTATAATTAAACCCCCAATGTGACTTCTAAGCTATTATTTAAAAAAAATTTATTTGACTATAGTAAGAATAATACAGTTAAATCAATATAATCCAGTCAACATCCTTTGACTTATTTTCATTTCCAAGGAAAGAAAAATACTCTGCACATGAGTAAATATTAGCAAGTTGAGCACAAAGTTATACATGATGAAATCCAAATGTGATTAAAATTAATAAGCAGTCTTTGCTTTCTTACAGAGAGAATAACACCAACATTGTACAGTCACGTTAAAATTAAACTGGATAATAACTTAAATGGAAATTAAAGGCACCTGATTTTCTTACTATGAACATTGAACAGACTTATGCAAAATATGGGAAAATATGCATCTCTGATGAACAAAGGGTTATCCTACTTTCTATAGTGTGGTGGGAAGAATAGTTGTTCTCTCAAAACATCCAACTCCTATTCCCTTGAACTTAAATTAGGTAATTAAGGTTGCTTATCAAGTGACTTTGAGAGGGGAACATTATACTTTTATATCAGGATGAAAGTGATATTACCAGGATAGGGTGGGGAGGCAATGTAACTACAAGGGTTCTTATATGCAAAATCAAGAAAATCAGAGTCAGAGTCATATAGTATGAGGGAGACTCAATTATCCATTTTTTATTTTGAAGATGGAAAGACACTATGAGACAAAGAACTCAGCATCCAAAAGCTGAAAAATATAAGAAAACAAGTTTTGTCCATATTGGGATAAATGGTGGCCCCCAAAAAGACATGTCTATGTAAAATCCCTTTACAATGTGTAAACTAAATGTTACTTGGGAAATATAATTTTCAGATGCAATTAAACTACAAAATTTTGAGATCAGATTATCCTGCATTATCTGAGTGGTCTCCTATTCCAAAAACAAATATTCTTATTGAAAAAAAGGAGGGGCTTCACTTATGGCTCAATGGATAAGAATCTGCCTGCCAATGCAGGTGACATGGGTTCAATTTCAGATCTGGAAAGACCCCACATGCTGCAGAGCAATTAAGTCCTGTACCACAGCTACTGAGACCACATGTTGCAACCACTGAAGCTCACATACCCTAGAGTCTGTGCTCTGCAACAAGAGAAGACTGCAATGAGAAACCCACACATCACAACTAGAGAGTAGCCCCCTCTCACAACAACTAGAGAAAAGCTGTGCATCAATGAAACTCCAGTACAGCCAAAAATAAATTATTTTAAAAATATAAATAGAAATTTAAAGAAAGAAATAGGGAGATTTGAGACAGACAGAAGTATGGAAGACAGAGGAGAGGAGAAAGCAATTAAGGATGAAGGCAAAGATTGGAGTGATATAGCTACAAGTCAAAGAACATATTAAGATACCAGAAGCTGAAAGAGGCAAGGAAGGATTTTCTCCTAGAGTTCCAAAGTGACGGTGGCTCTTTTTGACACCTTGATTTTGGATTTTTGGCATCCAGAATATAAAGGAAAAATTTCTCTCCTTTGTAAGCCACTACAGTTCAGTTCAGTTCAGTTCAGTTGTTCACACATGTCCGACTCTTTGCGACCCAATGGACTGCAGCATGCCAGGCCTCCCTGTCCACCAGCAACTCCCAGAGTTTACTCAAACTCATGTTCATGGAGTCAGTGATGCCATCCAACCATCTCATCCTCTGTCGTCCCCTTCTCCTCCCGTCTTCAATGTTTTCCAGCATCAGGGTCTTTTCCAATGCGTTAGATCTTCACATCAGGTGGCCAAAGTATTGGAGTTTCAGCTTCAACATCAGTCCTTCCAAAGAATCAGTTCAGTCAGTTCAGTCGCTCAGTCGTATCCAATTGTTTGTGACCCCATGAACTACAGCATGCCAGGCCTCCCTGTCCACCACCAACTCCCAGAGTTTACCCAAACTCATGTCCATTGAATCGGTGATGTCATTTAACCATCTCATCCTCTGTCCTCCCCTTCTCCTCCTGCTTTCAATCTTTCCGAACAACAGGGTCTTTTCAAATCAGTCAACTCCTCTCAACAGATGGCCAAAATATTGGTGTTTCAGCTTCAACATCAGTCTTCCAATGAACACCCAGGACTGATTTCCTTTAGGATGGACTGGTTGGATCTCCTTGCCGTCCAAGGGACTCACAAGAGTCTTCTCCAACACCACAGTTCAAAAGCATCAATTCTCCCATGCTCAGATTTCTTTATAGTCCAAGTCTCACAATCCATACATGACCACTGGAAAAACTATAGCCTTGACTAGACAGACCTTTATTGGAAAAGTAATGTCTCTGCTTTTTAATATGCTTGCCAGGTCGGTCATAACTTTCCTTCCAAGGAGTAAGCGTCTTTTAATTTCATGGCTGCAATCACCAACTGCAGTGATTTTGGAGCCCAGAAAAATAAATTCAGCCACTGTTTCCCCACTTATTTGCCACGAAGGGATGGGACCAGACGCTGTGATCTTAGTTTTCTGAATGTTGAGGGTTTTTTTTTTTTTTCTTTTATTTCAATTCTTTTTGGTTTTGCCACACATTGACTTGAATGTTGAGTTTTATGCCAACTTATTCATTCTCCTCTTTCACTTTCATCAAGAGGCTCTCTAGTTCTTCTTGGCTTTCTGACATCTGAGGTTATTGGTATTTCTTCTGGCAATGTTGATTCCAGCTTGTGATTCATCCAGCCTAGAGTTTCTCATGATGTACTCTGCATATAAGTTAAATAAGCATGGAGACAATATACAGCCTTGACGTACTCCTTTTCCTGTTTGGAACCAGTCTGTTCCATGTCCAGTTCTAACTGTTGCTTCCTGACCTGCATACAGGTTTCTCAAGAGGCAGATCAGGTGGTCTGGTATTCCCATCTCTTTCAGAATTTTCCAATTTATTGTATCCACACAGTCAAAGGCTTTGGCATAGTCAATAAAGCAGAAATAGATGTTTTTCTGGAACTGTCTTGCTTTTTTGATGATCCAGTGGATGTTAGCAATTTCATCTCTGGTTTTCTGGCTTTTCTAAAACCAGCTTGAACATCTAGAAGTTCACTGTTCACGTATTGCTGAAGCCTGGCTTGGAGAATTTTGAGCATTACTTTACAGTGTGTGCCTCTGCTGCTGCTGCTGCTAAGTCACTTCAGTCATGTCCAACCCTTCGCAACCCCATGGACCCCCTACCAGGCTCCTCCATCCATGGGATTTTCCAGGCAAGAGTACTGGAATGGGTTGCCAATCCTTCTCCATGGGATCTTCCTGACCCAGGCATCGAACCTGGGTCTTCCACATTGCAGTCAAATTCTTGACTGTCTAATCCACAAGACCATAGCTTTTCATTATCTTAAAATTTCCCTTAATATATAAGTACAGAATGCATGTATAACACACAACACACAATATTTTATTGATACATAAATCATAAGTATATAATTAGATTAATTTTCAAAGTGAATACATGGATAACCATCATTCAAGCCAAGAAATATATTTTCAACAGCATTGTCGCATGTGAGATGAGTGCAACTGTGCCGTAGTTTGAGCATTCTTGGACTTCCCTAGTGGCTCAGACAGTAAAGCGTCTGCCTACAATGTGGGAGACCTGGGTTCGATCCCTCAGTCAGGAATATCCCCTGTAGAAGGAAATGGCAACCCACTCCAGTACTCTTGCTTGAAAAATTCCATGGATGGAGAATTCTCGTAGGCTACAGTCCATGGGGTCTCAAAGAGTTGAACATGATTGAGTGACTTCACTTTCACTTTGAGCATTCTTTGGCATTGCTTTTCTTTGGGATTGGAATGAAAATTGACCTTTTCCAGTACTGTGGCCCCTGCTGAGTTTTTCAAATTTGCTGGCATATTGAGTGTAGCACTTTCACGGCATCATCTTTCAGGATATGAAATAGCTCAACTGGAATTCCATCACCTCCACTAACTTTGTTCATACTGATGTTTCCTAAGGCCCACCTGACTTCACATTCCAGGATGTCTGGCTCTAGGTGAATGTTCACAGCACTGTGATTATCTGGGTCATGAAGATCTTTTTTGTACAGTTCTTCTGTGTATTCTTGCCACCTCTTCTTAATATCTTCTGCTTTTGTTAGGTCCATACCATTTCTGTCCTTTATCAGCCCATCTTTGCATGAAATATTCCCTTGGTATCTCTAATTTTCTTGAAGAGATCCCTAATCTTTCCCATTCTATTGTTTTCCTCTATTTCTTTGCACTGATCACTGAGGAAGTCTTTCTTATCTCTCCTTGTATTCTTTGGAACTCTGCATTCAAATGGGTATATCTTTACTTTTCTACTTTGCTTTTTGCTTCTCTTCTTTTCACAGCTATTTGTAAGGCCTCCTCAGACAACCATTTTGCTATTTTGCATTTCTTTTTCTTGGGGATGGTCTTGATCACTGTCTCCTGTACAATGTCCCAAACCACTGTCCATAGTTCACCAGGCACTCTATCAGATCTAGTCACTTAAATCTATTTCTTACTTCCACTGTCGAATCAGCTGCGCTTTGCTGGAGCAGCTGTGAAGAGATACCCCACGTCCAAGGTCAGGAGCGGCAGCTGTTCTTCGCTGGACTGGCCGAGTCCAAGGTCAGAGAAACCCCAGCAAGACGGTAGGCACTTGAGCGGCTGTGAGGAGATACCCCACGTCCAAGGGCAAAGGAGAAGCTCCAGCAAGATGGTAGGAGGGGCGAATTCACATTTAGAATCAAACTCCATTCCTGCCAGAGACGCTTAGAGGGCTCAAACAAACCTTGAGTGCACCAGGACCCAGGGACCCCACAGAGACTGACACAGAACATGTTTGAGTGTCTCCTGTGGAGGTACAGTTGGGCAGTGGTGTGCCACAGGGACAGAGGCTCTGGGTGCAGCAGATTTGAGTATGGCATAAGCCTTCTTGGAGGAGCTCACCATTAACCCCACCATAGAGCCGCCAGAACTTACAAGGACTGGGAAATAGACTCTCACAGAACTTTGTGCATCAGGACCCAGAATAAAGGAGCAGTGACCACATAGGAGACTGTCCTGGACTTGCCTGTGAGTGTCCAGGAGTCTCCGGCAGAGGCGTGGGTCAGTGGTGGCCTGCTGCAAGGTTGGGGGCACTGAGCATAGCAGTACATGCATGGGATTTTTGAGGGAGTTCACCAAAATTTTCATTACCTCCACC
>SJXQ01011622.1:42309-142364 GCA_006408695.1 Aepyceros melampus
GAGGAGTTCACCACTATTTTCATTACCTCCACCATAGTTTGGCCCTAGGTAAATAGCAGGGAGGGAACACACCTCCACCCATCAACAGAAAACTGGATTAATGATTTACTGAGCATGGCCCCACCAATCAGAACAAGACCCAGTTTCCCCCTGTTAGGTACTCTTACCAGGAAGTTTCCATAAGCCTCTTATCCTTCTTCATCAGAGGGCATGCAGACTGAAAACCACACTCACAGAAAACTAACCAATGTAACCACATGGACCATAGCCTTGTCTAACTCAATGAAACTATGAGCCATGCCGTGTAGGGACACCCAGGACAGACGGGTCATGGTGGAGAGTTCTGAAAGATGTGGTCTACTGGAGAAGGGAATGGCAAACCACTTCAGTATTGCTGCCTTAAGAACCCCATGAACAGTATCAAAAAGCAAATAGATAGGACACTGAAAGATGAACTCCTCCAATCGGTAGGTGCCCAATATGCTTCTGGAGATCAGTGGAGAAGTAACTCCAGAGAGAATAAAGGGTCAGAGCCAAAGCAAAAACAACACCCAGTTGTGAATGTGACTGCTGATGGAAGCAAGATTCAATGCTGTAAAGAGCAATATTTCATAGGAAGCTGGAATTTAGGTCCATGAATCAAGGCAAATTGGAAGTGGTCAAACAGGAGATGGCAAGAGTGAACGTTGACATTTTAGGAATCAGCGAATTAAAATGGACTGGAATGGGTGAATTTAACTCAGATGACCATTATATCTACTACTGTGGGCAAGAATCCTTTAGAAGAAATGGAGTAGCCATCATGGTCAACAAAAGAGTCTGAAATGCAATACTTGGATGCAATCTCAAAAATGACAGAATGATCTCTGTTAGTTTCCAAAGCAAACCATTCAATATCACAATAATCCAAGTCTATGCCAAGACCAGTAATGCTGTAAGCCACTACATTTGTGGTAATTTGTTATCACAGACTTAGAAATTTAATAAAAACTCAGAAGGCCTCCTGAAGAAGGCAATGGCACCCCACTCCAGTACTCTTGCCTGGAAAATCCCATGGATGGAGGAGCCTGGTGGGCTACAGTCCATGAGGTCTCTAAGAGTAGAACACGACTCAGAGACTTCACTTTCACTTTTCACTCTCATGCATTGGAGAAGGAAATGGCAATCCACTCCACTGTTCTTGCCTTGAGAATCCCAAGGACGGGGGAGCCTGGTGGGCTGCAGTCTATGGGGTCGCACCAAGTCAGACACAACTGAAGCGGCTTAGCAGCAGCAGCAGAAAGCCTCCAGGAAGGAATATGGCTCTGCTAAAACATTAATTTTAGCCCAGTGTGACCCATTCTCATCTTCAAATCTCCAGAACTGTGAGATAATATTGTTTTAAATCACTTACATTTGTGTTAATTTGTTATGGTAGCTATAGGAAACAAGGATGCATAGCTATACAAAATGTGTGTTTCAGCACTTCTTTGAAAAGAACACAGACTCCAAGTAAGCCTTTGATACTCTCTGGAAAACCTACTAAGTATTTTTTTCCTAGTAAATTTCTGTAATATTTCTAATGACAATTTTACATGTTCTCCTAGCTAATCAAACTCAGAGCACTTTTACTGTCTGACTTATTTCATTTAGCAAACTACCCTCAAAGCTGTCTGTGTGTGTTAGTCATTCAGTCCTGTGTGACTCTTTGTGACCTCATGGGCTCCTCTGTCCATGGAATTCTCCAAGCAAGAATACTGGAGTGGGTTGCTGTGTCCTTTTCCAGGGCATATTCCTGACCCAAGGATCAAACCCAGGTCTCCTACATTGCAGGAAGATTCTTTACCATCTGAGCCCCAAGGCTGATTCAAAGTCTGTCTATCTTGTTGAAAATAACAGGATTTCCTTTTCTTAATGGATGAATAGATTTCTATTGTACATATATACTGCATTTTCTCTGTATTCATCTGTTGATGGTCATTTAAGTTGTTTCTGTCTTGGTTACTGTAAAAAAATAAATTTGGGGGTGCTGGTGTCTCTGTGTCATAGAGATTTTGTTTCCTTCAGTATATACCCAGAAGTAGAATTGCTCGATAGTATAGTAGCTCTGTTTTTAATTTTTTGAGGACCCTCCATACTGTTTTCCATAGTGGCTGCACCAACATACATCCCCATCAACAGTGCACAAGGGTTTTCTTTTCTCCACATCCTTGTCATCATTTTTTATCTCTTGTCTAACAGCCATTCTAATGAGTGTGAAGTGATGTCTCATTGTGGTTTTAATTTGTATTTCCCTAATGATTAGTGAAGAAAGCTGACTGCCAAAGAATTGATACTTTTGAACTGTGGTGCTGGAGAAGACTCTTGCGAGTCCCTTAAACTGCAAGGAGATCCAACCAATCCATCCTAAAGGAGACCATTCCTGGGTGTTCATTGGAAGGACTGATGCTGAGGCTGAAACTCCAATACTTTGGCCACCTCACGTGAAGAGTTGACTCATTGGAAAAGACCCTGATCCTGGGAGGGATTGGGGGCAAGAGGAGAAGGGGATGACAGAGGATGAGATGGCTGGATGGCATTATCGACTGAGTTTGGGTGAACTCCAGGAGTTGGTGATGGACAGGGAGGCCTGGTGTGCTGTGATTCATGGGGTCACTAGGAGTCGGACATGACTGAACGACTTAATTGCACGAACTGAACTGAACTGAATGATTAGTGATGCTGTGCACCTTTTCATATGCCTGTTGGACATCTGAATATCTTATTTGGAAAAGTGTCTACATGGGTCCTTTGCCCATTTAAACAAATGATTATCATCATTTTGTATAAGCTGTTTACATATTTTAGACATTAACTTCTTAGAAAATACATGATTTGCAAATATTTTCTCCCATTACGAATGATTTATTTTACTCTGAAGAAGCATGTTAGTTTGATATTGTCCTACTTGTTTGTTTTTGCTTTTGTTGCTTGTGTTTTGGGTGTCACATCCAAAACATCTTTGCCAAGACCCATTGCAAGAAGCCTGTCCTCTGTTTTCTTCTAGTTTTATTATTTCAGGTCTTATATTTAAGTCTTTAATCCATTTTGAGTTAATCTTTGTGTATGATATAAGATAGGGGTCTACTTCCATTCTTTTACATATAAATATCCAACTTTCCCAGTGCCATTTATTTAGAAGACTGTTTTTACTTCACCAAGTGTTCTTGACTCCCATGTCAAATAGCTAACCATATATGCCTGGGTTGACTTTTGGACTCTCAACTCTGTTCCATTGATTAATGTATCTATTTTCATGCCAGTACCACACTGTTTTAGTTGCTATAGCTTTAAAATCAGATTATGTAGTGCCTTAGCTTTTCATTTGGATAGTTTCAGTTGCTTTATCTTCAAGTTCATAGATTTTTTTGTAGTGTCTAAACTGCATAATCTCATGGAATTATTTTCTAACTCCATACATTGTATTTTTTATCTCTTGAAGTTTTATTTGGATGTTTATATATATTTCATGCATCTACTAAACATACTCGATCTTTCCCCTACCTTGTTGAACATATGGAATATACTCAATTATTTTCATGTCCTTGTATATTGATGTGATGTGATGTGATGTGATGTGATGTGATGTCACTCAGTCGTGTCCAACTCTTTGTGACTCCATGGACTGTGGCCCACCAGGCTCCTCTATCCACGGGATTTTCCAGGCAAGAGTATGGAGTGGGTTGCCATTTCCTTCTCCAGGGGATCTTCCCGACCCAGGGATTGAACCTGGGTCTCCTGCATTGCAAGCAGACACTTTACCGTCTGAGCCACCAGGGAAGCCCTCCTTGTATATTAATTATATAATTTCCATCATTAATGAGATTACTGCTTCTATCAGTTTTCGCTTTTTGGTGTTATATTTTCCTACTTCTTTTCATACACTGCAACTTTTTATTGAATATCTGATATTGTGATTTTGTTTTGCTGCTGAGTACTGGAAATCATTGTATTCCAATCAATATAGTTTAGCATTCATCTTGGACACCATTATGTTACTTGGAAATAGTTTCTCCTTTGGGGATTTGACTTTGAGTTTATTAGATAGGACCACAGAAACCTTTAACTAGTGTTAATTTTGTCTCCTGACTTAGAAAATACCCTTCTGAGTATTATTTCTTTCTTTCTTTTTTTTTCCATGTTCTAAATTTTTTTTTTTTTTTTTTTACTTTACAATACCTAATGCCCCATATATTATGAGGTTTCCAACTTTGGTTTGTGGAAACGGGAACTATTCCCAAAGTGAGTTAATAGTATTATTTCCTTGGCTCTTTTTGGTTGTTTATTTATTTGACCTCAGGTAGTTTCCTCATATGCATGCACTAAAATAGTACTCAGCAGAAAAATTATTGAGGAAGATTATCTTATTTTATTCTGTCCTGTGAACTTTAATTGTGTTAGTCTTCCCAGACTTGTGGCTCTCTCTCTTCAACTCAATGAGATTGCCAGGCTTTGTCTGGGTTTCTGATCCCTTCACTGAAACCTTTAAACTCTTTCTAGGCAGTAATCTGGGGCAATTATAAGGCTCATCTTGTCTCCTTACCCTGTTTTCAGAAATTACTGTCCTGTTCTACTTGACCTGGAAATTATTGTTTCATATATTTTATCTGAATTTTAAATTATTTTAGGTGGGAAGGTAAGTCCAGTTCATTGTTGATCAGAAGTGAAATTCAGATATTTATTGTAACTATGGTAGCAGAATAATGGCCCCCAAATATGCACACATCCTAATCCTTAGTACCTGCCAATTTGCTAGGTTACATAGTAAAGGGGAAATAAGACTGCAGATGGAATTAATGTTGCTAATCATTTGACCTTAAGACAGGATCATGCTAGTTTATCTGGATGGAACCAAATGAGGATCATCCTTAAAAGCAGAAGAGGGAGGCAGAAGTATAGTTCAAAGTGATTTGATGTGAGAAGACCTCAACCCATGGTTGCTGGCTTTGAGGACAGAATAGAGGAAGATATCCATAAGCCAAGGAATGCAGACAGCCTCTAGCAGCTGGAAAAGAAAAGTAAATGAATTTGACACTAGAGCCTCCAGAAAAGAATGCAGTATTGAAAAAAACTTGATTTTAGTCCAGTGAGACCCATGTCAGAATTTTGAGGTACAGAACAATAAAATATTTGGGAATGATAAAACTGTTTTAATTCACCAAGTTTGTGGCAATTTGTTTCAGCAACTATAGAAAATTAATATATATAGGTGAGAAAATAAGGCTTGAAAGTTTCATAGTTCAGAGTTAGAGCTGGGTCATATGCCAAGTTGAATTATATCAGGTTTTAGCAATTAGACTAAGATGCAAGAAGTCAGAATCCAAGCAAGTAGTTTGAACAAGACCATTCAAGAATAGAAATTTGATCTGCACTAAAGAATTTTTGTTAAATTACTCAATGATTTTTTTTGATGAGTGAAGGAATTTGATGACAATTACAGTTATTCAAGAGGGAAAAAAAGAGTGAAGGCACAAAGCTAGGTTAGAAACAGTTGAGATTAATTCTGACAGTCCTGGTACAGTGACTTTCAGGATATGTAAAAGTTAGTCTGCAGAAATGTTGCAAAGGCACTGGCAGTCAGGCATACTATTGCAATTATGGTAATCTCTAAATTATAATAAAATTTGGTAATTTTTATTTTTTATTCTCAGTCATCATACATGATTATCAGAACAGCAAAGAATATTTTACAAATTTGGGAAAGGGGAGAAATGGACAAAGTGTAATACTCTGTTTTAAAAAATGTTTATATAATGTGCTAACATTCACAGATGCTTTTGAACTGTGGTATTGGAAAAGACTTGTGAGAGTCCCTTGGACTGCAAGGAGATCCAACCAGTCAATATTAAAGGAAATCAGCCCTGAATATTCATTGGAAGGACTGATGCTGATGCTCCAATACTTTGGCCACCTGATGCGAAGAACTGTCTTACTGGAAAATACCCTGATGCTCAGAAAGATTGAAGACAGGAAGAGAAGGGGACGACAGAGGATGAGATGGTTGGATGGCATCACTGACTCCATGGACATGAGTTTGAACAAGCTCCGGGAGTTGGTGATAGACAGGGAAGCCTGGCGTGCCTCAGTCCATGAGTTGGAAAAGATTTGGACACAACTGAGAAATAGAACTGAATATTCACAGCTAGGACATCAGCTATCTGTTAAATATTCTATTCAGTTTATATCAACTTAAGCATGATTGTTCACTAATGGATATTAATCTTATGGTTGCTAGAGGATTAAGAGATTGCCAGGGTAAATTATGGCAACATCTGTCTCATGAAATAAAAAATTATTTTTCCAAGAATCATCAACTTGGTATAATAACTATTGCCAATGAAAATAAATCCTCAGTGGCACATAAGTAATGATTTTAATTATTGACTTTACACTTATTGTTTCTGTTTCCTGTTCAGCCTGAAAACAAACTCTTGTTTGTCCCTCATTTATTGTCAGCATGCAAATGTGCCTCCAACTCAATGAATAGGATTGTAATTGTTAAAATGTAAGCCATTGTCTTATTAAACAGCAGTGTTCAGGCTAATGCAAAATAAAATAGCCAGGCAATTAACCATTGTACATACAACAATACCTAGAAAAACAATGAAAATATTCCACTATTAATAATTTTTCCTCTATCAGAAAACAGCAGGGAACTGATTTTGCCTGTCTATACTCGTGTGTGGTTAATATGCAACTATGGAAATTGTAAGAATCCATTTTAAGAACGAAGTGGAGAAATTTTACATGCTATGAATATGCATTTCAAAGTACTTTGAGTTGGTTTTCCAACAAAAAACCACATACTTTAAAAAATACTGTCAAGTCAGTATCAGAAGGGACATTTATGATTAGACAATTGAATCTTTCATTGAACAGTTGAGTTTCCTCCCAATATAATAATACATGGTTTTCTAGCTTATTTAATATCTCAGCTTTATTGAACACACAGCCATTCAAAGAAGCCCATTCCAATCCTACACAGCTCTAATTGATAAATATTTCTTCTTTAGGAGGACATTGTTTATGCTCCTAGCCACTTATTTCTGCTGGTACTCATGGAGTCCTTCAAATATGTGAAGTCAGTAAAATGCGCACCCCACCAAAAATATTTGTCTTATTTTTAGACAAATATGACCAGGTTTTTCAAACATGTGCATAAATAAAAATTATTGATATAAATGTAACACTTTATATGTATCTCTAATAAATTTGACTTGTGTTCAAGTCTATGAAGATGTAATTTTTGGTTTTAACATACTTAGTCTTTTTCTCATTCTAACGTTATACACAAATTATAACTGAATGCTATCAATATTCTCCCTTGTAGAAGCTATAAGTTATTAGTAGGAGATATGTCTATGGCATTGCTGAATGCACTCTAGGTTGATAGGAAATCAGAAATTAGCACTGTCCTGGTGAGTTAGAGATCCTAACATTATCAGTTAGCCTAGACAGTCATCTTTTCCAGAAGGAAACATTGAGATTATGATGAAATACAGACATACTATGTCTATTGCTATATTTCTCTGATGTCTTAGCCTAGGAACCTACTCAGCCATAAAAAAGAACACATTTGAGTCAGTTCTAATGAGGTGGATGAACCTAGAACCTATTATACAGAGTGAAGTAACTCAGAAAGAAAACAATAAATATCATATTTTAATGCATATATACGGAATCTAGAAAAATGGTATTGAAAAATTTACTTACAGGGCAGCAATGGAGAAACAGACATAGAGAATAGACTTGTGGACACGTGAGAAGGGAGGAGAGGGTGAGATGTATGGAAAAAGTAACATGGAAACTTACATTACCATATGTAAAATAGATAGCCAATGGGAATTTGCGATATGGCTAAGGAAACTCAAACAGGGGCTCTGTATCAACCTAGAGGGGTGGGATGGGAAGGGACATGTGAGGGAAGTTTAGAAGTGAGGAGATATATGTATGGCTGATTCATGTTGAGGTTTGACAGAAAACAACAAAATTCTATAAAGCAATTATCCTTCAATAAAAAGTAAATTAATTAAAAAACAAATAGATGTATTAATTAGTGGTCATTAATATAATTTCATAATTGTCAACAACTTACTTAATGATTGATTTTATAATTTTACTGAAATCAAGAGACGTCATCAAAATACTCTTTTTTCTCATGAAAAATAAAGACCATGTTTTTCCATATTCAGCCTTCCAATCCTTTTCATATTCTTCACAATGATAAAAAAATTGCTGGCAGATTTGGTGATGTAATTATTAAACTTATTCACAACTTTCTTCAGTGATTTATTTGGATAAGGAGAGTAACCAGGTACCCTCTTATAGTCTGACATATCTTTGGATGCAGTTTTCCATTACCATTGCTGATTACATATTCTCTGATCTGAATCTAATTCATTTTGCTTGAGAAGATGGAAACATAGTAAGAACTAAGTAGTTGTACTTTTCTTCATTATATGTGAATATCACATTTTTTTCCCTAAAGTATAAGACTCTTCCTTTTCTTGTTATTTATTTGAGATTTATCACTTTGTAATATCTGCCAATTTCATCCTTACAACAGCATTCTTATTTTATAGCAACAGTTTTGGAAATATTTGAATTACAAAAATGAATCTACACACAAATCTTATACCTTTCACAAAATGGATCACAGAACTAAATGGAAAACTCAAAACTATAAAACTATAAAGTATAACAGTAGAAAATCTAGGTCACCTTGGATTTGGTGGTCATGTTTTAGACACAATATTCAAAAGATGCTCTATTGATAAAAAGGCTTGGGACTGATGCACGGGGATAATCCAGAGAGAAGGTGTGGGGCGGGAGGGGGGAGGTGGGGGTCGGGATTGGGAGTTCATGTGCACTCGTGGCTGGTTTNCATCACTGACTCGATGGACGCGAGTCTGAGTGAACTCCGGGAGTTGGTGATGGACAGGGAGGCCTGGCGTGCTGCGATTCATGGGGTCGCAAAGAGTCGGACATGACTGAGCGACTGAACTGAAATGAATACCAGGTATTAAGTAGTCTTTTGAAGGCTTCTAACACCAACATTTGGAGAAGGCAATGGCACCCCACTCCAGTACTCCTGCCTGGAAAATCCCATGGACGGAGGAGTCTGGTAGGCTGCAGTCCATGGTGTTGCTGAGGGTCAGACATGACTGAGCGACTTCACTTTCACTTTTCACTTTCATGCACTGGAGAAGGCAATGGCAACCCACTCCAGTGTTCTTGCCTAGAGAATCACATTGACGGGGGAGTCTAGTGGGCTGGCATCTATGGGGTCTCACAGAGTTGGACACGACTGAAGCGACTTAGCAGCAGCAGCAACGTATGCGCTGATAGGGTTAATGAATCATCTGCTTTAAATACATTCTCATTTGAAGCTGACTCCAGTAATCAGTTGTGTGAGTTGCTTTTCCAAGAGTTGTCACCCACTCTCTCCTCCCCACCTTGTTCCATCTCTTCTCCTCCCTCTATCCATTAATGAACTTAATTTCAAGAGGTCTGAAGAGGCAATACATACATGGACTCCAGGAGATAACTGGTTCCCCGGCAAAGCTGACTAGCTCTTTTGGCACTGAACCCACAATCTTTGCTCCTTTAATACCATAACCACTCATTGAGAGCTGGGAGGACCCATCTCCCCAACCACTAGTAAATGACCTGCTGAGAATTCACCTATCACAAACTCCATCAATGGCAGATCTGGTGTCTAAATTTGCAGATAACTTTTACTGCTGATAGGGAGCTTTTGAGATGGAAGCCCTTGTCACAGAATAAAAACATCTCAAATACAACACTTCTCTTGACTCTGAGTAATTATCTACATAACTGCTACTTGCTGGGAAAATTTACAAAAACTCATCTCCATTGCTTTGTTCATTCTACTTCTAAATAGCACACGCTGACTTACCTCATTATTCCTCATACCCAAACCTCACTTTTTAGCAAACAAATCAACTTTTGGTGCCCTGTGCAAAGGAATAATTCCCAAGTGTACTTGAAGAACTAAAACAAGTAACTGCCAATAAATATTTTGTATTTTTTTCCTCTAGAGCAAATATGCTGTAGTACATTTTAAATCTGTTATTTTCCCTGATATCCTTCTGAAAGTTGCTCCATTTTCAAATTTTTCTCAGCTTAAAATTTCAACTAAATGGAATAAGTACCTGACAGAGTTCTGTTTGCCTTCACTTTCTATGGTATTTCTTCCAAAGTTGTTTATTGTCATTCTGACTTCTAAACTGGTTTTATAATTATGCCACACATTCCTATCACAATGAACTTCCTTGCCTTTAAAATGTGTATATCAGAATTTAAACGCTAGTCACCATCACATTTGTGGATTTACTTGCCTCTACTGCTACCGAGTATCAGCTCATATAATACTTTGAATTTAACTTATGATGATTTGGAAGTGGAGGCAAATGTAACTTCTTTGTTTCCTCTGTATTTGATGTTTTCCTTCACAAGTTCTTATCCGCTGTTAAGCGAGAAAGAAAGAGCTAAATATTCCAATTCAAAGCTCAGTCTGATCTGATTATTTCTTCAGTCTTTCTAGAAAATGTTCTGCCTGTAAGATAGCATTTCCTTCTTACTATTTCTCTCTTGTAAAAGAATTGGTGCTTTTGAGATGTGGTGCTGGAGAAGACCCTCGAGAGCCCCTTGGACAGCAAGGACAGCAAACCTGTCAATCCTAAAGGAAATCAATCCTGAACGTTCACTGGAGGGACTGATGCTGAAGCTCCAATACTGTGGCCACCTGATGCAAAGAGCCAACTCAATGGAAAAGACCCTGATGCTGGGGAAGATTGAGGGCAGGAGGAGAAAGGGGTGACAGAGGATGAGATGGTTGGATGGCATCACCAACTCAATGGACATGAGTTTGAGCAAACTCCAGGAGATGATAAAGGACAGGGAAGCCTGGTGTGCTGCAGTCCATGGGGTCACAAGTTGGACACAGCTTAGCGACTGAACAACAATTTCTCTCTCAAGAAAACATTTTGGGTTTTTGGGCAGGATGGTGTCTACATACGCTGGTGAATGAGAGACAAATGGACCCCTTGGGCATGTGCTGGCTGACACCTGAGGGTCTCCAGGACAATGTCCAGCTGTTGTGTGTCCAACCAGCCTCAAAGCTGGAATTGTCCATTCTCTTGGTTTGGCCAATACTCTCTGTCATGGCAAGACTGCTCTGCAGCCCCGAAACAAAGGCACGTTGCCCTTTCAGGGTAAGCATCTCAGGCAGGTCCTTAGCCACTTCTCCTTGTCATGCCATATGCCCGAATTTATTTCATGGGGCTGCACCCTAAGTTAATGAGGGAAAGTCTGGAAGATGATACCATCCCAGAGTCTTCAAGGGGAGTTAGATAGGACAGACAAAGTTGAAAGAATCCCTTAGGCTTCAATGTTATACTCACTCATATAACATATGTGCAAATGCTCTGGCTCTTGATATTCTGGACATATCATCACTCACTCCTCTGGCTTCATAATCTGACTACTGTTAGTTCCCTTTTGGATGTTCACACTTGCTCTTACTTGGCCTCAGCACATATTCTAAAGTACAATTTCTAGTGCTTTTGCCCTTGAACCACTCTTTCCTCACCAAAAAATCTCAGGTATAAGGACTCAAAAATACACATAAGGATAGACTGACTAATACATAATAGAGTCTCATTCACTTGTGATGAGCTTCACTAAGGAATGTTTTAAAAGAAATTCCACTTTTAAAATTTTCTCACAATATCCATAATAACTCACAGGAAGCTAATTATATCATTCAATAAGCTTTAGGGAACAATATAGGGAAAAGAAAATAATTATTTTTAAGTACTATATTATTCTTTTGTAAGTGAAAAGTTATTTAATGTGCTTGGGAATACTTAAAAACTGTTTTAGTCACTCATATAGCATACATAGAGCCTAACTTTCACTTGCAATCTTTATATTCATTATCATAGAAGTGAAGTTTGTTCTCTTCAAAGGAAACTACAGATAGGCCATGACATCTAGTTTTAATCACATTACAAATGACTAAAGTAAAATTATTGAAATCTTCACATTGCAAATCGAATGTAAACTGATGTCAAAGTGGAAATGTACACACACATATTGTTTAATAAAGAATGCTGAAAAATAATGAAAGGAATGATTTTCTAAAACCATGTAATTTTGTTGAACTTGAGACAAAGCTCCTGACTCAGAATGCCTGGGCCAACCTGGAAGTCTTACCCTGCCAATACCCTGCCTAGCTTTCCAAAAGTGATGGCCTTATTATTCAACTAAAAAATAAAAGATCCATTGCCTAGAACACCACATCCACTTAGGTTTTTTTTTTAATATGCTGCTATAATATCTTAAAACATCTTATTAACAGACTAACCTAAACAAGATCAACCAGCAAAACCATTGTTTCCAAAGCTTTGGGAAACACGGTCCATTCCAGATTACCAGTCTTATCCCTCCAATGGAAAATTAGGCGGGCACATTAAAGTCTGGCCTTTGGGACTGCAGGACAAGACCAAAGATCACATCCTTCTCAGACAACCAGTGTAAAAATTCTACAAAGCACTTTAAAATAAGCAGACTAAATTTATCATGAGAAAAATACAGGAAAACTTCAATTAAGCATGCAAAGTGAAAGTCGCTCAGTCGTGTCCAACTCTTTGGGACGCCATGGACTGCAGCCTGCCAGGTTCCTCTGTCCATGGGATTCTCCAGGCAAGAATACTGGAGTGGACTGCCATGCCCTCCTCCAGAGTATCTTCCTGACTCAGGGATCAAACCTGCATCTCTTACGTCTCTCCTGGCTTAGCAGGCGGGTTCTTTACCACTAGAGCCACCTGGGAAGCTAGATAACTAAGTGCTTTGTAAATAAGTTGTCCTTAGACATCCAGGACTACAGGATTAATTAAATCAATTATGGTACATCCACACAATAAAATACACAGGAATAATTAAAAATCATGTTCTGGAATTTTAACTAACAATGGAAGTATTGTTATATAAAATCTTCACATATGAAAAGGTCATTAAAAAAAAAAGCAGGATCAACTTCTTTGTGTGTGTTTTTAAAAACATATATAGAGACTAGAAAACTAGATTACACAGACATCAAAAGACTAGGAAAGTTTATTTTACATGATATGGGTTTTTTTTTTCCCTTTTCATTTATCTTAGTTTTCTAAATATTATGCAATAAATGTTCATTATTTTAATGTTAGAAAACATAATGATAGGAAAGTGATTACCTACTTAATTATATTTCCTAGTTAACTGAAAAGTAGGCAAAGGAACTTTGGAATGGTTCAAGAATTTTCATCCATATCCTGGTTACTGTCAACAAAACTCTATGCTCTAATTATATTCAGTGGGGCTTCCTTGATGGCTCAGTAATAAAGAATCTGCCTGCCAAACCAGGAGACAGAGGTTCGATTCCTCATCCGGAAAGACCACATGTGCCTCATAGCAACTAAGCTGGTGCACCACAACTAATGAGCCTGTGTTCCAGAGCCCGGGAGCCTCAATTAGCTACTGAAGTCTGCCCACCCTAAAGCCTGTGTTCCACAACAAGAGAAGCCATCACAACAACAAGCCCTCTCACCGCACCTAGAGAGTGGCCCTAGCTTGCTGCAACTGGAGAAAACCCACGTAGCAACAAAGACACAGGACAGCCAAAAATAAATAATTATATTCTATGAAATCAGTCAGCCAATCAATTCTGATGTCTGTGATATCCAAAGGAGTTAAGTCTTAAGTTTTTACTTTCATTCAGCTATTACATCACTAAGCTGATAAAGAACTTGGTAGAAATTCAAAACAAGTGAACACAATTACACCTTACTTTCTTAATTAAGCATTTCATAGGAATTACAGCTTATGAAGATAAACATCAGTCATCATATCCAGAGAACCATGAATGTTGGTGTTAAGAGTTTAATATTCACCAGTTCAAGCATCAGAGTTTGGAATGGTATTTAGTAACTGAATTCCTATTTCTTGTTTACATGGTGTCTGTCTCAAAAGTTAAATGCAACACAAATTCCAAAGAGTTTAGTTCTTTGAGATTCTTGTTGCAGTCCTGTTATAATTTAATGTCTTTTTGTTTTTGGCCATTTCAAATGTGCAAGTTCTATTTAATTTCTTATACCTGCTTCTAGGTTTTAAAAAATGCATAGTCATTTACTTTTTTTGAATAGGTTATAATATTCAGGTGGCTTAAACATCAAAAAGTAGAAGCTCCCCTCCCATCCACATACCTGTCTACACAGTTCCACCTTCCTTCAACAATCCTCATTTTTAGTTTCCGGTTTATCCTTCTAAAGATTTTTTTAATGTATATTCAAGCATAGTATATGATTGTATGTATCTTATTTTCCTCAAAATATGATATTGCTATTCACCTTCCTTTTATTACTTAACAATGTACCTTTGAGATCTTTCCAAAATCAGCATAGAAAGAACACCCCCATTTTTTTTATAGTTGCACTGTTTTTTGTATGAATATGCCATAGTTTATTAAACAATCCCCAACTGATAGGCTGCTGGGTTGCTTCCAATTTTTTGATAATGCTGTGATAAACTGTCTTGTGTGCATAAATTGTTACACAAATGCTCAAGTATTACTGCAAAGTAAAATGCTGAATTGCCAGGTCAAAGGGTATATGCATTTTTAACTGTCACACCATTGCCACACTGCCCTCCAAAGGAGTTGTACCAACTTAAACTCCCACCACCAGTGAGTGAAAGTTCATGTTTCTCCACAATCTTGGCAACATAATAGGGTACCTAACTTGTAGCTTCTGCCAAACTGGTTAAAAATAGAATCTCAGTATATTTTTGATAGACTTTTCTTATTATGTATAACATTGAGCATCTTTTCATGAATTTGGGGATTCTGTTTGCTTTCCTTTTAAGTCAACTCTTCAATAAATACTTTCTTATTGAAATGGAAGGAACTCTATAAACAGTAAGGAAATTCAACATCTGCAGTATGAGCTAAAATCTTTTTCCCAATTTGCCATCTCTCTTTTGATTTTGCTTATCATGATTTTTGCCATGAATATGAACATACAGACGTGCATATTAATACATACACACAAATGTGTTCATCTTTTCCTTTAAGGCTTCTAGATTTTGTTACAGCTTACAAAACCTTTCTTTCTTATTCTGAGATATAATTTTTTGTGCTTCTTTAATTTAATGGGTTCATTTATTGATATCAAAATTTCTATGCATTTGGATTTTTCTTGGTTTACAATGTGAAGTATGGATCCAGTTTTAATTCTTCCAGGGCTACACTACTGTTTCATCAATAGTTTTTGAATAGGTTATTTCTCGCTAATTTGCATTGCCACCTTTCACATATCAAAACTGTATATATTTTGAAATCTATTTCAGGATTTTCTAGTCTATCCCATTGTCCTGACCACATGTACTAATAACATTAATTTAAAACTAAGAGTCTATAACACACACTGACATCTGGAATATCTAGTCTCACTAATTTTTCTCTTTACAAAGGTTTTCTGGCTGTTTTTAGGGGGAAAAAATTGCCTGATTCTGAAAAAAAAGAAAATCTCTTTGATATTTTTGAGGTACCATGTTAAATTTATAAATTAACTGACATCTGTATAATGTTGAGCCTGTCTAGCCAAGAATAGGATATGCGTTTTCCCATTTTTTTCAATTACTTTAAGTCCTTCAGGAATGATTTAAAGATTTTTTCATACAAGGCTTTATTGCTAGATTTATTCCTAAGTATGTTATCTTTGGGACTGGTAATTGTAGATGTGTGTTTTCCTTCCTTTTATGTACTGATTGTTCTTTGTATATATGAAAACTAGTCATTTCTGTTCATTTTATACCCTATTATCTTACTAAATTCTCTGTTTTCTTCTAGACTCTGTTTTTTCTTATAGGATTTCTAAGTATACAACAACGGCAGCTGCCAACAGAAATAAGGTTTGCTCCTCTGTAATTTTAATTAATTTATTTGAAGATATTGAGGAGTAGTATCTCCAGCCTCCAATACAATGTTAACTACACTACATCTTTCTCTTATTCCTAACATTAATAAGTAATAAGTGAGGAATAAGTCTACAGTCTCCCCATTAAAAATAATACTTGCTTCAAAGAAAAACATGATTCTGAATGAGTGGGTTTGGGGTTGTCCTCCTTGGGAAGAAGGTGAGCCAATTCTCTATATGTGTCAGGGAGAGTGACCAGATTATTTGATGGAAAGAAATTTCCATTTCATTCTGGCACATAGAAGACTGTTTCCTAGAGCCCTTGCTTTTAGAAAAGATATGTGGCTCTTCTGACCAATTGTTATCACCTTTGAGCCAAAGAACACAAGAGACTGTGTAAGATTTCTATGTGCTTATTATTTCCTTCGATGGCAGTTGAAGAAAGCATGAGTTTCAGATGATGCACCCATACAAATGCCGTGCCTCCGACACCCTCATCCCGTGTGGCTTGTGAAACAGAGGTTCCTTCTTACCAGCAACCAACGTTGCACGTACACTCTCAAAAGAAATAAACCTTGTCTTGTTTGTTTTTTTTTTTAAATAACAACAATTCTTGTTATTTTATCTCAGCCCTCTCAGTTTGGGAGCTGAAACAAAAATATTTTCTCTCAAAGAAATATATTATTTTACTGTGGATTTTCTATCAAGGATATATGTTGAGTTTTTTAAAAGTTCCTTAGATTTACCAGTATTATAAATTATGATCAAAGATTCTCTAATATTCAAATGTGTGTTTCTGAAATAAAACCCCACATGATTTGTACTTTTAATGTTTCTGGATTATGCTTGTGAACATTTTATTTAGAATTTTAAGTCTATGATCATAAGTGAGATTGGCCTGTAATTTTCTTTTTTGTCTAATTCCTTTTAGATTTTGCTATCAGTTTTTACAGTTGCTTCTTACAGAGACGTTGGAGACTTTCTTCCCTGTTTGATGTGCTGGAACAACTGAATTATCTTTAAAGTGATTTGATCTTTAAGGACATCCTGGAATTTCTCTGTGAAACCATCAGATCTTAGTATTTTGGGGATTGGTTCTTGGTCAATGTCCTCTGTTTGTACAATAGAGCTGTTTAGATTGCCAACATCCTTTGGAGTATAGTTGATAAACTATTAATTTGCAGAGTAAACTATTAAATTTAGAAGAGTAGTTTCTTATAATTATCCCACTTTTTTTCTTTTCTATAAATTCCCCTATAGTTCCCTAGTTTTCATATTTGCACTCTCTCCCTTTTTTTACTGAATAAATCAGCAAATAGTTTATCTTGCCAAATCTTTTGAATTATTTCTACTACATTCATTATTTTCGTTTGTATTCTTTCCTTCATTCTCTCATGTATTTCTTTTTTAATAACTTTTAAATTGGATGCTTATATCATGATTTCTATTTTTATAGTGTGTATATAAATGCACACATACAAACATATACACATATATAAAATTTCCAAGGGTTACTTTAGTTACATCCCATAGTTTCCGATATGTAGTATTTATATGATCATTTTCTAGCATCCTGGCATTTGAGTTTATCCTTTTTCTTTGACTCAGTTATGCCTTATTAGAGAATTTAATTACAAGAGGACACACAACAATTTTTTTCTGTTATTCTAATCCTCCACGTTAGTCTTCATTATACTGTTAAATATATTCAGTGCTTACCTCCAGTCCTTTCGCTGGTATTAACCTAGTCGTAGTTAGTTGAAATGTGTTTTCTAGCAATTTCCACAGGAAGGACTCCTGATACTGCTGCACCAAGTCATACTGGAGCCTGGGGCAAAAGAAAAATCAGTAGTAATGATCCTGTTTTCCTGTTAAAGTTCTGATACTTTATTTAACATATATTTTTTTCATTATTTAGTTTAACATTGCATTAAATATTATTGTTGATTATTTAACTTTCTGGTACTCTCTTAAATTCTGTGCCCAAAGCACTCAATATTCCTTGGGTTCTGTAGGTTCACGTTTCTTACTTGAAGAATTCTTTGACTGATTCACTCTTTACTTGAGGAACTTCCAGGTTGCTAGTCATTTATAATCTTCTAAAAGATATTGTAGAGAGACTTCCCTGGTGGCCCAGGGGTTAAGACTTCATGCTGCCAGTGCAGGAGGGGGCATGGGTTCAATCCCTGGTCAGGGAACTAAGATCCCACATGCCATATGGCATGGCCAAAAGATAAAAAAGTAAATAATTTATTTAAAGTGTTTTAATTAAGAAAAAAAGATGCTGTGGCAGCCAATTTTTTTTTTGCTTGTTTGCTTTTTAACTTTTTGTAACGATTCTTTATCTTCAAAATCTAACAACTTTTCCAGGATCTGTCTTGGTGTTGATCTTCTGGGTCACATTTCCTTGGCACACAGTATGACTATTAAATATAGAGATTTGAGTCATTTTCTTTTTTGAACTGTATTTTAAAATATTAGTATTTGTTTTGTACCATTTTTGGTTTTCTTCTTTGGATATTCTACTTAAGTGCTTACTGGATCTCCCTGTATATCTTCTAATTTTTAAATTCTTTGATTTCTACTTCACTGTGTTCCCTTTTCTTATTTTTATCTTTTACATCCCTAGCAATATTTTCCATATTGCTTGTTACCTTTTCCAGTTTTGTCTTTATTTCTGTGCTGATTTATTTTTTCCTTCTAGTTCTTTCCTGATTTCCACCAGTTTATGTTTCTTTTCTTCCTCCTATCTTAAGACTTCTTTTTCAAATACAGTACTGCACTTCCACCTGGTGGGACTTGTTAGAAGAAGTGATTGCTTTACCGAGTTTTTGTTGTTGTTTTGATATCAAAATGTTTATCCATAATTCTTATCTGCTTCATGACAACATCTCTGGTGAGTAATGGTCATCTGCTAATACATTTTGCTGCACCTTTTCTTTCTTTTTCTTATAGTTTCTCTTTACAGACATTGTTATAGTTTCTTTTTTATTACTTATTATTGATAATAATAGAGGACTGAAAATTTTTTATCTGATGAGGTTAAAACAGAAGGATTTTGGACTTAAACTACAAGGTACAATTTCTGGTGGAAATATAATTCACGAGATACGGGAATCACATGGAACAGACGTTCTTCCAAGCCTTACTCGGCTTAGCTTCGAGGACGCCGGCAGCCAGGCAGCCAGCCCCAGGCAGAGCCTGGACAGTTCTATACAGTCTTAACAGCTAGAAGCAAAGACTTATACATACTGACACCAGGGGTTCCTCACTAAAGGCCCAATCTAATCATTTCAAAACAAAGTTGTGGTTACCAAGTCCACCCACAGGCTCCAACATTCCAAACCAATCTTTAGTGCCTATGTTAGTCTGCCCAGGATGTCATAACAAAATACCACACACTGAGCAGCTTAACAACAGACTTTTTAAAGTCTATTTTCCCCACACTTCTGGAAGCTAGAACTCCCTGGTCAAGGTGCAGGAGAATTCAGTTTCTGGTGCAGGCTCTCTTCCTGGCTTTCAGACAGCTGCCACCGTGCTCTGGGCTCACACGGCCTTTCCTCAGCACATGTGCATGGAGACCGAAGGAAAGTGAGATTTCTGGTATCACAGTTTTAAGGACACTAAGCCTGCTGGGTCAGCGCTCCACTCTTATGGCCTCATTTAACCTTCATTACTTTCTCATAGGCCCCGATCTCCAAATACAGTGATTTGGAGAGTTAGGGCTTCAACCTGTCAAAACAAATTTAACTCTATCTAAAGAGCCTCTTGATGAAAGTGAAAGCGGAGAGTGAAAAAGTTGGCTTAAAGCTCAACATTCAGAAAACGAAGATCATGGCATTCAGTCCCATGACTTCATGGCAAATAGATGGGGAAACAGTGGAAACAGTGTCAGACTTTATTTTGGGGGGCTCCAAAATCACTGCAGGTGGTGACTGCAGCCATGAAATTAAAAGATGCTTACTCCTTGGAAGAAAAGTTATGACCAACCTAGATAGCATATTCAAAAGCAGAAACATTACTTTGCCAACAAAGGTCCATCTAGTCGAGGCTATGGTTTTTCCAGTGGTCCTGTATCGATGTGAGAGTTGGACTGTGAAGAAGGCTGAGTGCTAAAGAATTGATGTTTTTGAACTGTGGTATTGGAGAAGACTCTTGAGAGCCCCTTGGAGTGCAAGGAGATCCAACCAGTCCATTCTGAAGGAGATCAGCCCTGGGATTTCTTTGGAAGGAATGATGCTAAAGCTGAAGCTCCAGTACTTTGGCCACCTCATGCGAAGAGTTGACTCATTGGAAAAAGACTCTGATGCTGGGAGGGATTGGGGGCAGGAAAAGAAGGTGACGACAGAGGATGAGATGGCTGGATGGCATCACTGACTCAATGGGCGTGAGTCTGAGTGAACTCTGGGAGTTGGTGATGGACAGGGAGGCCTGTGTGCTGCGATTCATGGGGTCGCAAAGAGTCGGACACGACTGAGCGACTGAACTGAACTGAACTAATGGAGTTTCAGTATACAGATGGTGATTCCCAACCATCATCTCTTCCTTTCTTACTTGACTGTTTTACTTCTGAGTGTGCTGAGTAAGTCTCCAAACCGGAGGGTAACTAAGTGGGAAAAGACTTCCTGTTTCAAAAACAGTGTATTTAGTTCCACCAGGTCTAGAGTTAATGGGCCTGATGCTGCCTTCTATGGACAGTGCTGTGCCCTCTTTCAGAGGTTTAAGTCTGCTGAAGTCTTGTAAAACTGGTAGAGATGGAGAAATGAAGACCACTGATTTAACTTTCTCTTTTCAGTGAATATAAAAGCAAGTGAAGTCGCTTAGTCGTGTCCGACCCTTTGCAACCCCATGGACTGTAGCCTACCAGGCTCCTCTGTCCATGGGATTTTCCAGGCAAGAGTACTGGAGTGGGTTGTCATTTCTTTCTCCAGGGGATCTTCCCAACCAGGGATCGCACCCAGGTCTCCTGCATTGCATGCAGACGCTTTACTGTCTAAGCCACCAGAGAAGCCCTATAAATGCGCTCAATTATAATGCACTGTTCTAAAATATCTATTAATTGGTATAGAGAAATATGTATATATCTATATACCCTGTGTAAAAACTGTTTCTCCTCTGTTGAGGTACAAACTCATCACTCCCTAATAATTCTTCAGCACAGATAGATCCTCCATCATCAACAGAGGCTGATGACAGCTTCATAATAGAATGGGTGAGCATTGCCAAAAAAACCCAGGTTGAGATATCTATATGCCTCTCCATCAGCAAAGTCACCCCTTCAAGGTACCCTCACCTCTACTTTTGTGAGTTCTTTGACTCCCTCCCATCTGTCTGTAGGGCCCAGAAGGAAACTCTGATCCCTCAGCAAAACCAGCTCTTAGCAGTGGGTTTATATGAGATATGTTGTCCCTTTGTTTGCTGCTGACAAGCGTAAAGAACCACTTTCACTGCTGATATAATGGTTAATTTATCACATCCAGCAGAGGCTGACCTCTGGGTGTCCCAGCCCCTCCATCACCTTCACACCTGCTCAAGCTAATTGTTAGAGCCAAGTGTAAATGAAAATCAACTGGGCTAATAATGAATGGAGCCCATTACTCGCAACAGCACATTGCTTTACGAAGGTTTATCAAGAAACATTATAACCAGTCCCCTGGTCACAGTTCCCTGTTTCATAGATGAGAAAAAGCAAGCAAACAAGAAGGGACCTGTCCATGAAAACAAGCACAGTGACTGGGAACAATGTCTGATTTTACCTCCCAGAGCTCTAGAACAGTCACCCCTGCATTTTGCCAAAATTCACTCATATATAAACAGAAAAAGGATTAAGATATTTCTCCAAATGTTCTTGTCATCTGCTTATATAAGCAAATGAGATCATTACCAGATATGAAGACTCTAATTAATATGCTAATCTCGTTCCTCCATCACAACCATTTTTAAGGCAGTTATCTCCATGGCTTCTCTAGTCACTGCCACCTGCCCTAGAACTGCCTTGCCATTACCTTCTGAAAGCACAGACCCAGCTCCAAAATGTTAGGAATGAAAGAATGAGACCTCCCATTAAAGGGAACTGTGTCAAAAGAAACCCAGAGCGCTTTACTTGACCTACTTCATTGAGCAAGAAACAAACTGTTACTGAACTCCCAAACCAAAGGTAGTTAAGTTCTTAGCTCTCAGTACTACTCATAACAGCTCAGGTGATGAATAACTACATTGTTTTCTCTTGTGATATTTTACCAGAAACTTTTTTTTTTTAACCGCATAAGCTTACTTGCTTGTAGCTGCTTTAGCTAGGAAGCTGCAGGGTCCTGCTGACATGAGGACTACTTAACTTTTATTTGAGGCCAGAGTCAGCATTTCAGGGAAATCAGGGCATTTTACACTTTGGTTATGTGATTAGGAGTGTTTGGACTGGGGATATATTCAAACTGTGGTCTCCATTTTAATTGCCTTTTGACAACTGAGTATCTTCAAGGGCAGATATTAGAGCACCAGCAATTGTCAACTGTATTTGAAGAAACAGCTTGATGGAGTGCAAGAAATAGCTTCCAGTCCCCAAGGTAAGGGGTTGCTATATTTAGGGAATGTTTTAAAGTTTTTTCATCTTGTACTTTATCAGTTCATTTTTAATGCCACTTATAAGTAGTTGCATACTAGCAAAATAATGTTGAAAATTCTCCAACCTAGGTTGCAACAATACATTGCAACAATACGAGAACTCCCAGATGTTCAAGCTGGATTTAGAAAAGGCAGAGGAACCAGAGATCAAATTGTCAACATCCATTCAATCATAGAAAAATAAAGAGAATTCCAGAAAAACTCTACTTCTGCTTCACTGACTATACTAAAGCCTTTGATTGCGTGGATCACAACAAACTGGAAAATTCTTCAAGAAACGTGAATACCAGACCACCTCACCTGCCTCCTGAGAAATCTGTATGCAAGTCAAGGACAAACAGTTAGAACTGGACATGGAACAATGGACTGGTTCTAAATTGGGAAAGGAGTATGTCAAGGCTGTATACTGTCACCCTGCTTATTTAATTTATATGCAGAGTAGAACATGTGAAATGCCAGGCTGGATGAAGCACAAGCTGGAATCAAGACTTCTGGGAAAAATATCAGTAACCTCAGATACACAGATGACACCACCCTTATGGCAAAAAGCGAAGATGAACTAAAGAATCTCTTGACGAAAGTAAAGAGGAGAGTGAAAAAGCTGGCTAAAAACTCAACATTCAAAAACAAAGATCATGGAAATAGATGGGGAAACAATGGAAACAGTGACAGACTATTTTCTTGGACTCCAAATCACTGCAGATGGTGACCTCAGCCATTAAATTAAAAGATGCTTGCTCCTTGGAAATAAAACGATGACGAACCTAGACAGCATATTAAAAAGGCAGAGACATTACTTTACCAACAAAGGTCCGTCTAGTCAAGGCTATGGTTTTTCCAGTAGTCATGTATGGATGTGAGAGTTGGACTATTAAGAAACTGAGTGCCAAAGAATTGATGCTTTTGAACTGTGGTGTTGGAGAAGACTCTTGAGAGTCCCTTGATCTCTTGGATCTCCCTACAAGGAGATCCAACCAGTCAATACTAAAAGAAATCAGTCTTGGAAACAGTGACAGACTATTTTCTTGGACTCCAAATCACTGCAGATGGTGACCTCAGCCATTAAATTAAAAGATGCTTGCTCCTTGGAAATAAAACGATGACGAACCTAGACAGCATATTAAAAAGGCAGAGACATTACTTTACCAACAAAGGTCCGTCTAGTCAAGGCTATGGTTTTTCCAGTAGTCATGTATGGATGTGAGAGTTGGACTATTAAGAAAGCTGAGTGCCAAAGAATTGATGCTTTTGAACTGTGGTGTTGGAGAAGACTCTTGAGAGTCCCTTGATCTCTTGGATCTCCCTACAAGGAGATCCAACCAGTCAATACTAAAAGAAATCAGTCCTGAATGTACACTGGAATGCCTGATGCTGAAGCTGAAGCTTCAATACTTTGGCCACCTGATGTGAAAAACTGACTCAACGGAAAAGACCCTGATGCTGGGCAAGATTGAAGGCAGGAGGAGAAGGGGATGACAGAGGATGAGATGGTTGGCTGGCATCATAAATTCAATGGACATGAGTTTGAGCAAGCTCCGGGAGTTGGTAATGGATAAGGAAGCCTGGCATGCTGCAGTCCATGGGGTTGCAAAGAGTCAGACACTACTGAATGACTGAACTGAACTGATAAGCAGTCGACATCCCCCCTTCAAGCCATAAATCAGAAGGAATATGCATCCCACAGTAAATTCAGCCATAGACATAATACCTTTATTCCCACACGTCTGAGTAACATTTTTACGAACTTCTAGCAAGTGATTCTCTGCACTTCCAAACATATCAATCAGCAGCTTGAGATCAACTGGGGCCAAATACCAAGTCAATCTGATTTAGATTTGAATCAATCATTCATAGGATGCAAATAACCCCCTTACAATTTGACCAAGTTGAATTGACTTCCCATAACCTTGATTCTTGTCCAACTTCCCAGAAGACTACTCTTAAACCTGGCTGAAGACCCAGGGCTTTGCACTGACAAGACCTATACTTGTCATCTGCTTAAATATGGGCATGTTCCTTCCAGGTTATGTATCTCATGGACAGATATAAAAGAGAGATGTACTCATCAGGGGCTTCTGTGTCATCTGCTAAACAGCCTTCAGTTTGAGGGGCACCATTCCAAATTTATACAGCACAGCTTCTGCCTGTAATGTGACAAGGATAGGGAGGTAAGCATACACTGCCCTCAATAGCAGTATCCAGCGATTCCAGAGGAACAAGGTATGAACTGTTGTTCAGGCTGGGGGAAGGAGGCAGGGAAGAGGGGGAAATTCCATGGTCAAATGAGATAGGACAATACTGGCTTTAAGGGACAGAGGAGCCTGGTGGGCTGCCGTCTATGGGGTCGCACAGAGTCAGACACAACTGAAGCAGCTTAGCAGCAGGAGCAGCAGCACCAGGAGTCCTTTTATCAAGGCAGAATTTCTTAAGTCTAGAAAACATTATCACTCTTTTAATTTCCATGAATACAGAATCCTTCCTTCAGAATACTAGTAAACATCATATATAACATTGGTATTCAACAGGACACCAGATGGAAACACTATTCTAAAAGGCCCTGCCCTATAAAAGATCCAATATACTACTCTAGTAGGGAAGAACAATTAACAAATCTATCTATTCCTACTAAAAGTGAGGAATAGAGGCTTCCCTGGTGGCTCAGTGGTAAAGAATCTGCCTGCCAATGCAGGAGTTTGATCCCTAATCTGAGAAGATTCCACATGTCTCGGAGCAACAAGGTACACGCACCCCAACTACTGAGCCTGCAACCTAGAGCCCTCAAGCCCCAACGACCAAGCTCGTGTGCTGCAGTAACCAAAGCCTGCGTGCCCTAGAGCCTGTGCTCTGCAACAAGAGAAGCCACTGCAATGAGAAGTCTGAGCACCACAACTGGAGAGTAGACCCCACACATCACAACTAGAGAAAAGCCCACACAGCAATGGAGACCCAGCACAGCCAAAACTAAATAAATAATTCAAACAAACAAACAAAAACATTGAGGGGCAAAAACTGTACTACTTTCATTTACAAACTGATATGAATGAGTTTTTCAGTTTTGGATTGTTCAGGTACTGTTGCAATAAGCCCACAGAGCAAACAATCTCCAAACCTCACCCACATATAACAACCGACATTTACTTCTCGTTGATGTAGCTCTGAATGGGATGGAACCACTTGGCTTCAAGCAGTAGGTCAAATGCAGGTGTTTTCCAGGCATTTCTCACTCAGGAATCCAGTCTAAAAAGCAGTAGCTACTGTGGGTGTGCTTTTCTTGTGGGATAAAAAATTGCTGTCGACATCTGCCAAATCTCATAAGCCTCAGTTCAGAACTGGTACACTATCACGTTTACTGTGTTTCATCAGCCAAAGCAAGTCGAATGGCTAAGCTCAACAGAACAGGGAAATACCATACCCACAGCAAAGCCACACCAAAACCAGGCAAAGCCAGGCAAGGGCTGGGAGGGAGGAACCATGGTGGGCAAACGATATCTACCACACTGATCATAAATTCAAATCCAAAGTGTAACCATGTGTGGGAACAACCATACTTCTATTATCTTCAAACACACATGGCCCGTTTAGTAATCATTCAAATATACTAATGGTTAGACTTGACCATAGGAATATAGACTCCATTTCTATTCTTCATTCTTCTTCCTGCTCTGTACAAGTTAGTATTTGGTATTTCTAGATGGGGAAACAGTAAAAACAGTGTCAGACTTTATTTTTGGAGGCTCCAAAATCACTGCAGATGGTGACTGCAGCCATGAAATTAAAAGATGCTTACTCCTTGAAAGAAAAGTTATGACCAACCTAGATAGTATATTCAAAAGCAGAGACATTACTTTGCCGACTAAGGTCCGTCTAGTCAAGGCTATGGTTTTTCCTGTGGTCATGTATGGATGTGAGAGTTGGACTGTGAAGAAGGCTGAGCGCCGAAGAATTGATGCTTTTGAACTGTGGTGTTGGAGAAGACTCTTGAGAGTTCCTTGGACTGCTAGGAGATCCAACCAGTCCATTCTGAAGGAGATCAACCCTGGGATTTCTTTGGAAGGAATGATGCTAAAACTGAAGCTCCAGTACTTTGGCCACCTCATGCGAAGAGTTGACTCATTGGAAAAGACTGTGATGCTGGGAGGGATTAGGGGCAGGAGGAGAAGGGGACGACCAAGGATGAGATGGCTGGATGGCATCACGGACTCAATGGACGTGAGTGTGAGTGAACTCTGGGAGTTGGTGATGGACAGGGAGGCCTGGTGTGCTGCTATTCATGGGGTCGCAAAGAGTCGGACACGACTGAGCGACTGAACGGAATCCAGAGGAGTTACATGTTAGGGCATTTTTCAGTTGATTCCTCAGTGTGAATTTTGAATACCAACACCACAATCAGCCTTTTATGTAAGAACAGTGACACATCTTGTACATAGCGTAACAAATGACCACCAACTAATAGCTTAAGATACATGTTGGTTATGCCACACACAGCTTAGCAGGGCCTCTGCAAGGCTGTGATCCAGGCCTGGGTTCTCCTCTGCAAGCTTGGCTGGGAAAGCATCTGCTTCCAGGGTCACTCAGATTGTTGGCAGAATTCATGTGCTTGTAGTCATAGGACTCATGGCATCTTGCTTCTTCAAAGCTGACAAGGAGAGCAAGACCTTAGAGCAATTTTGCTAGCAATTCTGCTAGCAAGACAGATCCTTATGTAACGTAATATAATCCCAGGAATGATAGCCCATTACCTTACCATATTCTATTGTTTATGCGCAAGGGGTAGAGATTATACTAAGGTGTAAACACCAGGATGTAGAGCTTATGGGGACCACCTTCAAGTATGTCCCTTGCAATAAGAAAACTAAAAAATATATTATTTGTGACTTACTCTAGCCCAGCTTTGCCAGCTTTTCTCAGTGGAGAGTCCTTCTCCATCATGTTCTAGAATTGCATTTACTTAGATGAACCCACGTTCACTGAGCAGTTCTATTTCACTTTGTATTTTAAGATCTTTTTGGGGTAGGAAACTAGCCAATGCTATTCAATCACTGAGTGTAGTCAGTGTCATTAACACCTGAATAGCCCAGAAATCATTCCAGCCAGAAAAGACCCAAGTACCAATTATCAGACTGCCATGATTTATGTTTGTGCCTGATGTAACAGACATAAGTCAACTGCTTATACATGGAAATGTGGCCATTGCCTCACAAGAACTACTGAGTATGACTCATGCTGTGCCTACCCACAGCCAAAGCCGTCAGTAATTCCAGAGGTATAAACGTCAATTAAATAAATGGTTTGGCAGCCTAAATATTTAATAACTGGATGATGACTGGAATTTTCACTTTTCATTCAGTCACACAGACATGGTTTCCATAAAAGAAATAACTGAAGTTTAGGGTAGTTTTCCTTTTCCTAAAAGTCATCCATCCCCAAACATTTCCTGAATGCCTACCATGTTCTAGGTACTTTGCTTACTGCTGGGAATACTGAGATAGAAGACTAAAACTGTGTTTTGAAGGAAATCTATTCTTCACACCATTTCTCGTTTAACTTCATGTTACCTACCCTGCAAATAAGCAATTTTCTCAGGAGCCATCAGTACCCAGGGTCCTTCCCCACTGCTCCTTTTCAAATATTTCTTATTGTTCAGAAAACCCTAATAATTAACCAAAAATCACTTTGCTGTGGCAAAACCTCAATACCTATACATCTCACTGGCTCTGAAGAGTAACTGAAATGAGATTACTGCCTCTGTTGACAGAAATTTTGTATTTATTAAAATTCTGAATGATGGAAAAATCCATATGATAAAAACTTATTACTATGATGCCCATTATAATACCCCAGGATAAGAATATTTTGCATTCCTACCACATACAAAATAGATAAGCAACAAAGATTTACTGTATAGCACAGGATATTGTATTCAGTATCTTGTAATCATCTTTAATGAAAAAGAATCTGAAAAAATATATATGTAAAAATGAATCACTTTGCTATACACTGGAAACTAATACTGCAAATTAACTATACTTCAATAAAAATAAAAAAAGAAAGACTGCTTTGTTCTACAAACACTTGAGAGCTAAAGATCACTTGTAACAAACCAAGCAAATGCTTCAATGTGTGATAAACAGGAAATGCCACACGGAGAGGGACAATCTCAGACCACTTAGCCCCTTCTTTCCCTATACTTTTTCTGTAAGTAATTTTATATATTCCCATGGCTTTTATGTACTAAATCTTCAGAGGGAAAACAGATAACTTACTTTAATAATCATTATCATAAGCGTGGGATGGGGGGGATGGTGAAACTCTTGACAAATACCAAGGACTCCTCTGTTCTTAAAGCCCCTTTATTCTCAAGGACTCCTTTATTCTAATGTAATGGCTCCTGAAAAACTTCCCTTTTCAAGGATACTTTTTTCAAACACAATCAATAATCTACAATCAACTTTGTAATCTCTTTGGAAACCAGGACCCTTTTGGCTTTGGAGTTTTAAAGATAAAATGCACAGCTGGATTCCTACAGGCCAAATATTTAATTTTTTTTAATTTCTGAGTTATGAATCAGATTACTAATATGGTGGTGTTTGATAGGTAATAGAAAGTCAAAATATAAAGTTTTTCAAATTATTAGTTTTAGAATTCCAGAGATGAAATGAGTTTTAAAGCACATCTGGAAATGATATGCTGGAAATGAGCTTCAAGGCACATCCACCCAGAGCTTGGGTCTTTTAAGCAACATCTATAACAAGTGGTTGTCAGCCCTTGTTCCAACAGCCCCAGCAATGGGGAGCTCCCTACCTTTGGACAAGAGATCATTCTGTCTTCCCAAACCATTTTAAAAATGTTTTCCTTGTTCTGAGTCAGTTCTTCTATAGCTTTAATCCTTGATTTTAGTTATAGTCCTTTGAGTCTCATTGGACAAATATAATCCCTTCTTATAACAGTCCTCAAAATATGTGAAATCACCTACAATATCCTCAACACTCCATTCTAAAGGTGCTTTGCTCCTTGAATTATTCCTCATAGAACATATTTTTGGTTCTGTCACTGTTCTGCTATCTAATCTTTGGGTCAGATGATTTTAACCAGGATTTTGTAAGAATCACAGCCATTCTTCTGATCAATAAGAAAAGAAAGGGTGAGCAGCTGTAGCAACTGCACCCAGAATTAAGGATAACACTTTCTATATTATTCTGTGCCATGGACCAGGAAGAAACTAAAAATACTCAGGTGAGTATTTTGCTTCTGTGAATGTGATAAATCACATGATCCACAGTGGATTAAAGGTTGAGAACATCATTTTAAATGCACTCCAGCTTATTTATTCTTTGAAAAGTGTAGCAGCTGAAATGTAATACAAAAACCCAGAAGTGGGTTAGCTAGGACAATGCAGACTGGTTCACCGAACAAAATATTTCTCCTCTTCCTACTCCTCCTTGTCTCTCTGGAGTCACCTGAAATCTTAACTCTTATGTGAAACACTAGTTCAGTTCAGTTCAGTTCAGCCACTCAGTTGTATCTGACTCTGCCACCACCATGGACTGCAGCATACCAGGCTTCCCTGTCCATCACCAACTCCCAGAGCTTGCTCAAACTCAAGTCCATCAAGTCGGTGATGCCATCCAGCCATCTCATCCTCTGTTGTCCCCTTCTCCTCCTGCCTTTGATCTTTCCCAGCATCAGGGTCTTTTCCAAGGAGTCAGTTATTCACATCAGGTGGCCAAAGTATTGGAGTTTCAGCTTCAGAATCAGTCCTTCCTATGAATATTCAGGATTGATTTCCTTTAGGAATGACTGGTTTGACCTCCTTGTAGTCTAAGGGACTCTCAAGAGTCTTCTCCAACACCACAGTTCAAAAGCATCAATTCTTCAGAACTCAGCTTTTTTTATAGTCCAAATCTCATATCCATACATGACTACTGAAAACAATCATAGCTTTGACTAGATGGACTTATGTCGGCAAAGTAATGTCTATGCTTTTTAATATGCTGTCTAGGTTGGTCATAGCTTTTCTTCCAAGGAGCAAGCATCTTTTAATTTTATGGCTGCAGTCACTATCTATAGTGATTTTGGAGCCCTTCAAAATAAAGTCTGTCACTATTTCCATTGTTTCCCCATCTATTTGCCATGAAGTGATGGGACCGGATGCCATGATCTTCATTTTTTGAATGCTGAGTTTTAAGCTAGCTCTTTCACTCTCCTCTTTCACTTTCATCAAGAGGCTCTTTAGTTCTTCTTCACTTTCTGCCATAACGGTGGTGTAATCTGCATATCTGGGTTATTGATATTTCTCCTGACAATCTTGATTCTAGCTTGGCTTCATCCAGCATGGCATTTTATATGAGACACTCTGCATATAAGTTAATAACCAGGCTGACAATATACAGCCTTGACATACTTCTTTCTCAATTTGGACCCAATCTGTTGTTCCATGTCCAGTTTTAACTGTTGCTTCTTGACCTGCATACAGATTTCTCAGGTGGCAGGTCAGGTGGTCTGGTATTCCCATCTCTTGAAGAATTTTCCACAGTTTGTTGTGATCTACACAGTCAAAAGCTTTGGTGTAATCAGTAAAGCAGAAGTAAGTGTTTTTCTGGTATTCTCTTGCTTTTTCAACATTGGCAATTTGATCTCTGGTTCCTCTGCCTTTTGTAAATCCAGCTTGAACATGTGGAAGCTCATGGTTCACATACTGTTGAGTGTAGCTTGGAGAATTTTGAGCATTACTTTGCTAACATGTGAGATGAATACAATTGTGCAGTAGTTTGAACATTTTTGGCATTGCCCTTCTTTGGGATTGGAATGAAAACTGGCCTTTTCCAGTTTTGTGGTCATTGCTAAGTTTTCCAAATTTGCTGGCATACTGAGTACAGCACTTTAACAGCATCATCTTTTAGGATTTTAAATAGCTCAGCTGGAATTCTATCACCTCCACTAGCTTTGTTGGTAGTGATGCTTCCTAAGGCCCACTTGACTTCACATTCCAGGATGTCTGGCTCTAGGTGAGTAATTATACCATCGTGATTATCTGGTTCATAAAAATCTTTTTTGTACAGTTCTTCTGTGTATTCTTACCAACTTTTCTTAATATCGTCTGCTTCTGTCAGGGCCATACCATTTCTGTCCTTTATTGTGCCCATCTTTACATGCAATGTTCCCTTGGTATCTCTAATTTTCTTAAAGAGAGCTCTAGTCTTTCTCATTCTTTTGTTTGCTTCTATTTCTTTGCATTGCTCACTGAGGAAGGATTTTTTATCTCTCCTTGCTATTCTTTGGAACTCTGCATTCAAATGGGTATATCTTCGCTTTTCTCCTTTGCCTTTAGCTTCTTTTCTCTTACAGCTATCTGTAAGGCCTCCTCAGACAGCCATTTTCCCTTTTTGCATTTCTTTTTCTTGGGGATGGTTTTGATCACTGTCTCCTGTACAATGTCATGAACCTCCATCCATTGTTCTTCGGGCACTCTGTCTATCAGATCTAATCCCTTGAATCTATTTGTCACTTCTGCTATATAATTGTAAGGGATTTGATTTAGGTCATACCTGAATGGTCTAGTGGTTTTCCCTACTTTCTTCAATTTAAATCTGAATTTGGCAATAAGGAGTTCATGATTTGAGCCACAGTCAGCTCCTGGTCTTGTTTTTGCTGACTGTATAGAGGTTCTCTATCTCTGGCTACAAAGAAAATAATCAATCTGATTTCAGTGTTGACCATCTGGTGATGTCCATGTGTAGAGTCGTCTCATGTGTTGTTGGAAGGTGTTTGGGGCATAGACTTGGATTACTGTGGTACTGAATTACTTGCCTGGAAATGAACAGAAACCATTCTGTCATTTTTGAGACTACACCCAAGTACTGCATTTTGGATTCTTTTGTTGACTATGAGGGCTACTCCATTTCTTCTAAGGGATTCTTGTCCACAATAATAGATATAATTAAATTCACCCATTCCAGTCCATTTTAGTTCACTGATTCCCAAAATGTTGATGTTCACTCTTGTCAGTTCCTGTTTGACCACTTCTAATTTACCATGATTCATGGACCTAACATTCCAGGTTTCTAAACAATATTGTTCTTGATAGCACTGGACTTTATTTCCATCACCAGTCACATCCACAACTTGGTATTGTTTTTGCTTTGGCTCTGTCTCTTCATTCTTTCTGGAGCTATCTGTCCACTCTTTTCCAGTAGCCTATTGGGCACCTACCAACCTGGGGAGTTCATCTTTCAGTGTCCTATCATTTTGCCTTTTCATACTGTTCACAGAGTTCTCAAGGCAAGAATCTGAAGTGATTTGCCATTCCCTTCTCAAGTGGACCTTGTTTTGTCAGAACTCTCCACTATGACCCGTCTGTCTTGGGGGCCCTACACAGCATGGCTCATAGTTTCATTGAGTTAGACAAGGCTGTGGTCCATGTGATCAGCTTGATTAGTTTTTCTGTGATTGTGGTATTCATTCTGTCTGCCCTCCGACACATAAGAGGGTTATGGAAGCTTCCTGTTGGGAGAGACTGACTGTGGGGGAAACTGGGTCTTGTTCTGATGGGTAGGGCCATGCTCAGTAAATCTTTAATCCAGTCTTCTGTTGATGAAACCTTAACTGGCAGAGATAAATTTTGAATTTCCAAAGTGCTTCCTTTGGATACAGGACTAATCTAGACTCCAAGGTCCTCTACTTCCAGCCATGTGTCCTTGGACAGAGTTCCTGACCATTCCTCCCAACCATTCCAGAGCTCACCTTCCTAAGGACTAACATGAGTGTTCTTCTACTCACCAGGCAGCTCTGAATTTCTTAACACAGTATTTGGCAATGTTAATTGATTGCCTTTCTTTTAGTCTGCTCTAAACTGTGCTCAAAACACTGAAGTGCTAAGCTCCAAACACAGGGTATTTCCAGAATTATGGGCCCAGGAGAGAAGATATTACTGTTAGAAACTGAAATAAGCGTCAACATAATATTATTGCCTTGGCCATCTGGGGAAATCATCCTAGGATGTTACCCACAGTTATGGATAACTTGTGATATAAGACTTAAGGTGCCAACCCAAAGTGTTCTCTGCAATGTGTCAATCCAAATAATAGCTATCATCAGATGATCAACAAACTTGCCACCTGCATTACCTTATGAAATGTAATGACAAATGCTTCTAGTTTACAGTAAAATTGTCCACGAGATTGGTGCTCTAATTCTAGATAGTGCCAACTTCTATGACAGACAAGTCCTTGGATGGGAGAAGGGCAATTCATCAAGTCATCACTCAAGAATCTTCAGTTTCTCGCCACAAACCTGGGACTCATGGAGCAGCTACCTTATCAAGTGTAGCACAATCTTCTGAGTACATAAACACAAAGGAGAGTCTGCCAGCCACACTCTCCCACTGCCATTAATACATCAACACTCCAGTTTGCACATCAGTCTCTTGGGGCCTTTGTATGTATGAATTGATTCCTTAGCCTAATCCCCTCTGGGAAAACGAATTGAATTCTGTTCTTGAAAAGCTAAGCTATACAATCTATGCTATCAAGAATCCCACGCTGGCAGTGACTCTAAATGCTCTGGAACCCCTAATGACAATAGCTATGTATTGGTGCCTCACCGAGCATGTAGGAGGGGAGTAACTTGCAACCCCTTTACCCCCAACCAGACCCTCCTCTGCACTAAGTACCACCTCATTCCCTCCAAGCAAGGAGGTTACTGCTCTGGTCAGATTTTTCTGTTTATTTATTTTCTGGTCATATTTAGACATCTGACAGGCCATTGACAAGACAGGGTGGCCCTTAGCAGCCTGACTGACCTCTTTACCCCCTTCCCCGAGTCACCTGGCTCTCAGGTATGGCCTTCATCTCTCTACCTCCTCTGAGATAGGAGTACAACTGGGATGACAAACCTGACCACTTTCTACTCTGTTCCCGCAGGCTCAACAGAATACCCGGTTTCAATGCTCAACTTAGTGATAAGATAGGTTTGAATGGAATAGGATATATCTTTTGACCTTAAGCACAAGTCACCTTTCTCTTTCTAACTTTTATTAGAGAACTCTAGTAAAACCCCATCCCCTTAAACCCTAAAAATTTGCCAACTGGTTTCATTTATGTTAGTCTAATTTTCCCAAAGAGAATATAATCTCCCTGAAAATGTGGCTGATTTCTGGATTCTTCCTGTACTTTTTTTCCCTTTCATAGTGCCCAGCACTAAAGATTTGTTCACTGAGGCCATTTAACCTTCACTTGGTATAAATATATTCATTTTTAGCTTAAGCCTCTGATCTTTTCTCACTAGCCCAAATCAATCATCATAGTTGGGTTCTTGGTGCCAATTCAATTATAACACAAATTCAATCTGAACTGGAATTGTGGGACAGGACTAATTACAAGATGATCCTTGAAGTGACCCAAAGTATAGTTTACTGAGTTCCTAACAAAAGTTAACAAAAAATTTTAAATTCTTAAAGAAAAGGCACACCTCCCCTAAAATTCATTTGAGCACTCATTTGAAAAACCTTGATGACTACACAGAATAAATCAGAGATGATGAATAGATGCCAATAACGGATAAAGAGGTATCAGATATCCACACCCTCAAAATATACACATTACTTGAACTTCAAGGACCAAAGTGAATTAACATTCATGAGGAAGAAAGAGACACCCAGTTTAGGGAGAGAACTACCTAGGGCAACAAAGGACACCCAGGGAGGAAGGGGGTGTGGGATGAGTTGGGACATAGGAATTGACATATATACACTATTGATACTATGCATAACACAGACAACCAATGAGAACCTACTGTATAGCTCAGGAAACACTGCTCAGTGCTCCGTGGTGACCTGAATGAGAAGGAAATCCAAAAAAGAGAAGACATGTGCAAATGTATAGCTGATTCATTTTGCTGTACAGTAGAAACTAACACATTGTAAAGCAATTATCCTCCAATGAAAATTAATAAAAACTAAAAAGGATATTGATAAATACAAAAAGCTATGACAAATCTAGATAGCGTATTGAAAAGCAGATACATTACTTTGCTGACAAAGGTGCATCGAGTCAAAGCGATGGATTTTCCAGTAGCCATGTATGGATGTGAAAGTTGGACGATAAAGAAGGCTGAGTGTCAAGGAATTGATGCTTTTGAACTGTAGTGCTGGAGAAGACTCTTGAAAGTCCCCTGGACTACAAGGAGATCAAACCAGTCAATCCTGAAGGAAACCAGTCCTAAATATTCATTGAAAGAACTGATGCTGAAGCTGAAGCACCAATACTTTGGACACCTGATGCAAAGATCTGACTCATTAGAAATGACCCTGATGCTGGGAAAGATTAAAGGCAGGAGGAGAAGGGGACGACAGAGGATGAGATGGCTGGATGGCATCACCGACTCAATGGACATGAGTTTGAGCAAGCTCTGGAAGATGGTGAAGGACAGGGAACCTGGTGTGCTGCAGTCCATGGGGTTGAAAAGAGTCGGACACAACTCAGCAACAAACAACAAAATACAAAAAAAAAAAAAGGAGACCCAAGTCAGACCTCCTGCCATGGTTTTCTGAAGCTTCACGATTCTTGCCTGGGTCACGAGCCTGACACAGCTGGGTGTGTGGTCAGGGAGCAGGCTCTGCAGTGGCACTGCCCATATTCCAGTCCCAGTCCCACACCACCAGCTGTGGCTTGGGAAACTTACTGGACTTCTTCAGTCCCCCTCTCCACATCTGTAGTACTGGGATTACAATGGTTTACTTACGTACATGACACACAGCATGCAGCTAATTATCCTGAGGCCTTGACTCTTATTAACTTTCCAGAGCCCTTCTTAAGACCTCCCTATCAACAGAGAAGAGGATTCCTCCTCCAGCTTAGGCTAGCCCTTCCATCTTGGCCTGAGACTCCACCATCTTTCCCTCACTTTGGAGAGGCACTCAGCTGGTTACCTATTCCCTGTCTGCTACACACATCCACTCAGCATCCCAGTGCCCTCTTTCACCTTAAAAACTCCTCCATCAACATGATATCCCTCTGCAAACACTTTCCTACATCTATCTTGTTCTTCAGAGAAACTAATAGAAAAAATGGTAGGGTAATTTTTTTCAAAGGCCAATTCATAACAGGGTTACAAACTCTACACCTATCCTCTGTTCACTTCTCCACTCTGGCAGCCTAGAGACTGACCCACACTCCACTGAAATTGCTCTCCACAGGCTGACAGTGCTTCCCAGATGCCAGATGCAATGGACATGTGAGACTGACAGTTATGTGCTGGACAGCAACATTAGACTATACTGAGCCCTCTCTCCTGATGTTCTGCTCCCTAGGGTTTCATGATACCACAGTCTCCTTATTTTCTTCCCACCTCCTTAATCACTTTTTCTCTACTTGTCCCCTACACATTGATATTTTTCAGAGCTCAAAATTTGACTTTCTTCTCATCTGTCTGCTTGCATGCTGATTTCACTGCCTTCTGGATGAGTTTATGATTCCAAAATTTACAGCTCCAGCCCTGGTTTCTCTCTTATATTCCAGTTTGCCACTTCTCAGCCAAATGCCTGTGTATCTTCACTTGAATGTCCTAGAAACATCTGAAATTCCACGTACGTGAAACTAAACACCTAAATTTCCTTCCAAAATCTGCTACTACTCTTGTCTTCCCTATGCCCATATCTGACAAATCAAAAATGCACTTCTGCATTTGGAAATGTGAGTTTTTTGAACCTCAAGCACACACATGTATATACACACATCAAAATTTTAGCAGAATTACTCCAAAGTGTTTGAAGTATTTTTAAAGGGCCTAGAAAAGGAAGGAATCCTATCCCCTTCCTCTACCTGAAAGCAGACTCAGTTCCTTTTCAATGAGATTTACCTTTTTATCTTTAACACTCACCCCCAGATATCATCTCCTCCAAGAAGGCTTCCCTGAGCCCTTGACAGCACCATACACAGCTCTCCTCCATGACCCCCTATTTCAATCATTGCAGTGTTGAATATCTTAGTAACTTACTATCATCACCACCAGTTAACAGAGCTTTCTCCCTCACTAGGATCTGAGCTACTGTTTTATTAATATTTATTTCTGTAATCCCAGTGCCTGATGTAAACAAGTGCTCGATGACATTGGCAGAATGACTGCATGGCAAATACTAAAAAGTTGGATGAAGCAGGAGATTCCATGATTGAAATTAGAGGCTGAGCATTTCACTTCAGATTCTGTGACTCATTGTGTGACCTTGGCAAGTCCTCTTACTTCCAAGCCTGGGTTTTTAATGTCTTTTAAGGAAACTGGAACAACAACAGTATCACCTTCTTCACAAGGTTACTGAGACAATTAAATGAGATGAACTCCATAACATTTCTTAGCAGGTTCTGTAATATTTGGGGGAATCTATTGGGTTGGTGAATAGAAGGTTAACAGGGCAAGGGAGGTAAGAAGACAGAGGAAATTTACAAAGTTCTACTCATGTGATATAAACTCCAGTTCCCTATTCCTCCATTTTGAAAATGAAAACCATGCCAGGATAACAAAGATAATCCAAAGGATCACTGGCTAACAATGTGATCAGGGATTAATGGGGTTTAGGTGGGAGGAGGCCTTGAATAGATAGGAATGGAATACTGGTGCCTTTGTGGTGCTTGAGCTTTCTCAGGAGGTGAGGAGAAAGGGCCAAAGACCTGGCGCACTAGAATATGTTTTCTCCCTGAAAAAGATCACAGTGCAATACCTAACCCAAATGGAATTAAAATGGTTAAAGTCACAAAGCAGCTCAGCATTCATTAGGGATTCGGGCACAGGCGATGCTCAAGCACTAATATTAACTATGGTTCTTAGCCTTTGGAGTTGGCGAGATGAACCCAGCTTCCTGCAGACCAAACACTTATGCTAATTGAGGAGAAACTTTCTGAAAAAAAAAAAAAAAAAGGCAGCCAAATCTAAGAGACCTGTCAATGCCAGGGTCATCAGTGAAGTGATAACCAGCAAAGAGCTGAAATCAAAGGCTGCGTCTGCCTCCCTGTGCACATTCTGTTCAGTGGGAGCCCACGGTGGTCACAGCTCCTTTAACAATATTTATAATGAAGGAACGACGTCGGAGATGTCAACCTTGATTATTCATAAAGCGTCCTCCTGCTCAGATCCACCCTGGGGCTAACAGTAAAAGTACCTGATTCCCAATTCTCAAACACAAAAGCATACAGAGCTTGAAAGAGGAGCTGACTAATAAAGTTTGCATATCCCTAAGAAAAAGAGCATACAAGGAAGAAGAAAAGGAATGGCAAGATTAAACAAAAACAGTAAGCTTGGATGGGAAATGATAAAAATTTTAAAAGGCAAGAACTTAAATCTATTTTCCTCTTTTTTTCCTAACGTCCTTGTTCATTTACATTTCAGTATAAGCCATTCGGAGGAAACAGCTGTTTCATCTCCCGACTAGAACGCTGAGGTGCTTTGAACACTTACTGTGGGAGCATAATGTTGCTAAACTCTATTCTGGAGAGGAGTCTAGTGGCTTAAACTGTGAGGAGAGGCAGAGAGAGGCCTTCATCTCTGGTTCTATTAGACAAGGCGGCCTCAGAGCAGAGGCTTTGAGGACTCACTGAGGTGCTCTATGTAGGGTGAAGAGTCCCAGGCCAGCTCTGGACTTTACACCCACCTTCTCCAGCGCCCTAGAGCTCTATGACCTAGTTACTTATTCTGTCTCAGTTTCCTCATTTGTAAGATGGGAAGAATAATACCACCTCCTCCTAGGGCTGCTGAGAATATTTAATAAATGAGGGAAATAAAACCCAGAGCTGGGTTGATGAAAAAGTTAAAGCGTTAGTCTCTCAATTGTGTCTGACTCTCTGTGACCCCATGGACTGTAGTCCCCCAGACTTCTCTGTCCACAGAATTCTCCAGGAAAGAATACTGGAGTGGGTAGCCATTCCCTTTCTCCAGGGGATTCTCCCAATCCAGGGATTGAACCTGGGTCTCCTGCATTACAGACAGATTCTTTACTGTCTAAGCCACCAAGGAAGCTGGGATGATAGTCAGCACTTAATGCTACTTGGGCTTCCCTTGTAGCTTAGTCAGTAAAGAATCTGCCCACAGTGCAGGAGACCCAAGTTCTATCCCTAGTTAGGAAGATCTCCTGGAGAAGGAAATGGCAACCCATTCCAGTATCCTTGCCTGGAAAATCTCATGGACAGAGGAGCCTGGTGGGCTGCAGTCCATAGGGTTGCAAAGAGTTGGGCACAACTGAGCAACTAACACTTATTAATGCCACTTACTTACTGTTATTATCAATCCCGAGAAGTCTGGTCAAGTAGAAATTGAATTGTTTGCTTTTGGAGTTGATTTTAATAGAGCTATAGTTTGAGCTTATGGTAATTACATGTTGACTGTCAAATATCCTAACTCTTCTCTCCTGGGCACACACTGGACCAGATTCCTGGTTCCCTATGGTTGCGTAGGGTCATGTGACTAGTTCTGACAAATAATTGTGAGAAGAAATAGCATGTATCACTTTTAGGCCAGAGCTTTAATCAGAAGTATAAACCTGCCAGAACTCTCTTGCTATTGCCATGATAACTGCAAATGTTCAAAATGATGGACCATTCCATCAACCTGTTCCAAGGTTTATAAATCTCTCAAATTTTAGCTGATTTAATATCTTTTCTCATTTTTGGAAACCCTTAGTTAGTAGCTATTCAAATATTGGTTCTGCCTCATTATCTCTATTGCATGTGACCACAAAAGACATGTACAGGGTGTTCTTGCAGCAAATGTTCACAATAGTTAAAAATGAGAAGCAACATCAAAATTCATCCATAAGAGGATCACTAAAGTGAATTATATTCCTTCAGTGAAATATTACATAGTAGTTAAAATGTGAACCAACCATATACAAATAAATATGTACAATTCACAAAAATCTCATAAGAATAAAGTACTTTTTAATATATAAAAATACTACATATATTTAGAGGCACATAAAAATGTAGTTAAAAGTATAAAAGTATGCATGCCTGTGTGCTCAGTTGCTTCAGTTGTGTCCAACTCTTTGTGACCCTATGGACTGTAGCCCTCCAGGCTCCACTGTCCATGGGATTCTCCAAGCAAGAATACTGGAGTGGCTTGCCATGCCCTCCTCCAGGGGATCGTCCTGACCCAGGGATTGAATCCATACCACCTGCATTGTAGGCAGATTCTTTACTGCTGAGCCACTGGGGAAGCCAATATAAAAGTATACATGAGAATTATAAATATAAAATCAGAACAGAGGTGGCTTCTAAAGGAAAAAAAAGTATTACAATCAGAGGTTGAGTATTAACTCTAAATATAACATCTTATACTTGAAAAAGAAAAATATGAAGCATATATCACAAAAAGATTATTATAACTGGGTATGTTTGAAATTTTTCAAACTTTTTAAACAAACATGAGTAAATGAGCATATAAAGATACATGCTAAGGCATGTTCTGTTGAATAACAGAGTCATTCCTGAACACATTTAAAAGGTACTTATTATTTTGGTCCAGTCTCTACAGAGATCCAAAACTACAATAGGTTAGACAGTCCTAAGTTTCTCTCCTGTGCTCATAGTCTAGGAGCTGGTCATCCAGGACTGGCAGCACAGTTCTGCCATCTTCAATCCCGTGTTTCCATAACAAGGTAGATTGATGCTCCACCATCTCCATCACATCTACAGAAGAGCCAATGGGAGAGCAAGAAGACCTCGAGACTACACTTCACTCCATTTAAGGTTATAACATGAAACTGCCACACATAGCTCCTTCTCATATCATATTTGTGAGAACTTTACCGCATGGCCACATCTTGTAAGGGAATGTGACAAATGTACTCTCTGGCTGGGAAACCACACAACCAGCTAAACTTTGCAGTTCTATTGGGTTGGCCAAAAAGTTCCTTTGGATTCATCCATCACATCTTATGGAAATACCCAAAAGAACTTTTTGGCCAACCCAATATTACTAAAGGAAGAATTAAAGAATGGATACAGCTGAACCACTAGCCACCTCTGCCATAGGACAGATTAGTTGGAACTATGACAGAGGTACCTCAGGAACATTTACAAAGGGGAAACTTGTCCTTCTATCTTTATCTTATCTTGGGATCCAACCTCACAAATAGGCCCTGCTCATCTTTCATTTCCAGAGGTGCTTAGCTCTAGTCTTACTCAGCTGTCCTGCATTGCATAAGCACCTTCCAAGAGCAAGACACTCTATGAGGTGCTAGAAGTTCAAAGAGGGAATGACATGGACCCTGCCCTCAAAAAAAAAAAAAAAAAAACACAATTACAACACCCATGGTCAGCACTAAAATGATAATATCAGTTTTATCTGAGCATTGGGGTGGACCTATGAGCCAGCCAAAAGAGCCTCTGAAGACTTCCCTGTAAAGTCTCTCCAGGCTTCACAGAGCATGTGGTCCTGGAATTGGGGCTTGCGGTTTGCGAAGGAAGCTCTCAGGGAGATAAGGTTCTGACCAGAGAGAATAAAATATGCAAAGACAAGGGGAAGTATAACATGTATAAGAAAACAAAGATGTTCAGTGTGATGTAAATTAATAACACAGGAGCCAAAAAGGAAGCTGGTAGCTTGCATGAGGTCAGGTCATGGGCAGTCATTCACATGGAGGCATTCAGATTTTATCCTGCATATACAGAGGTAGCCAGTAACAAATTGTGAACCAAGGAAGGGACAATGTTATAATAGCTGTGTTAGATCACTCTGAAGGTAACGTGGAAGATGGATCAGGAGGGAAAGAGAACTGTTAATAGGAAAAAAAGGCAGGGGTTGACAGTTTGGGGGGATGGGGAAAGAGTAGTTTAAATTGCACTTTGTTTGCTTTGAGGTCCCCAAAGGACAACCAGTTTGAGATGGCTGGTAAATATGGTATTAGATACACGTGAAGCTCTAGAAAGTTCTGGTTTCCATAGTCTGTTACTCCTTCAGTTTGCAGTTTCTGGGACGGATAAGACACTTTTCAGCCTCAGCACTCATTTCTGCTTCTCATTTCACAGGATGGTCTGCCATTACATGGCAGTTGAAAATTCACATCCCCAGCCAGTTCCCCTACTCCTGAGTGAACTGGCCCCCATTACACTGTACTGCTGGCAGCACAAGCTAGAAATTCAAATCTAGCTGATCATCTTACTAATGGAGTGATGTCTACCTGAAGGGGCACCTCTGGGGTGAGCACCCAGCTTTGCATTTGGCCCTGTCATGTTGAGCAGCTTTATCAGACAAGATGAAGGCAAACAAAGCATCATCAACTCCTTTCCAATGACACCAAGACATTAGAGGCAAATTTGTGGATGTTTGGCGGAGAGTTCAGAGAAAACTAAATATGCTAAAATCAACAAGATAAAATAGAATGGGGAAACATGGAAAGCTTGTCAAATAAATGAATTGCAAAAGTAAACTTGTGGGGAAATTCTGCTAAAGGTGTTTGCTACCCAGAATACTTAAGTCTTCTAAAGGATGCTGGAAAATGTTATCCAGAGCATTCAGTTCAGTTCAGTTCAGTCACTCAGTCGTGTCCAACTCTTTGCAACTCCATGAATCGCAGCACGCCAGGCCTCCCTGTCCATCACCTCTCCCGGAGTTCACTCAGACTCACATCCATCAAGTCCGTGATGCCATCCAGCCATCTCATCCTTGGTCATCCCCTTCTCCTCCTGCCCCCAATCCCTCCCAGCATCACAGTCTTTTCCAATGAGTTAACCCTTCGCATGAGGTGGCCAAAGTACTGGAGCTTCAGTTTTAGCATCATTCCTTCCAAAGAAATCCCAGGGTTGATCTCCTTCAGAATGGACTGGTTGGATCTCCTTGCAGTCCAAGGGACTCTCAAGAGTCTTCTCCAACACCACAGTTCAAAAGCATCAATTCTTTGGCGCTCAGCCTTCTTCACAGTCCAACTCTCACATCCATACATGACCACAGGAAAAACCATAGCCTTGACTAGACGGACCTTAGTCGGCAAAGTAATGTCTCTGCTTTTGAATATACTATCTAGGTTGGTCATAACTTTTCTTCCAAGGAGTAAGCGTCTTTTAATTTCATGACTGCAATCACCACCTGCAGTAATTTTGTAGCAACCACCATTTCTCAGGGCTCAATTAGCAAAACAAACCTGAATCTATTTTCCAGAGAGATGGCTTCCACTTTAAATAAAATAGGTGACCAACGATCTCTGTTAATCACTGTTCTATTCTACAAGTATTCCCATTCACTCATTCAGATTCTCTGGACACACAGCTTTATTTGTCTATAAATATCTTTCCAGAAATGCTATTTCAGAGCTACTTGTTCATTTGTATATTTTTATAAGTACTAATCAAGACTTGAGGCAGCTTCCAGACTGTCATCTGACCAAGCTTATCCATATTAGATAGCCCCTTGACTAATATTCACAAAGCCCACCATACTTCTCTCTCAAACTTTCATCACCATCATAGTTCATTATGTCAACAAGTTTCAATGTTTGTAAGCTCCATGACTGATTCATTAGTCTGTCTCCAGTGCCTCAGTCAGAGCTGGCCCAAGGTAGGCACAGAATAAATATGTAGAGAAAGAGTGAATAAATAAAAGAAAAAGAGATGACTGACACCCAACGGATTCATAACCTGACCCTCCTACACTGTTGGTGGTAAAGTAAATTGGTACAGCTACTATGGAGAACGGTTTGGAGCTTCCCCAAGAATCTAAAACTTGAGTTGCCATGTGATCCTGCAATCCCACTGTGGGGCATGTATCTGGAGAAAACTAATTTGAAAAGATATATGCACCCCAACATCCACAGCAACACTATTTACAACAGCCAAGACATGGAAGCAACCGAAACATCTATCCATAGAAGAATGGATAAGGAAGATATGGTAGGGACTTCCCTGGAGGTCCAGTGGTTAAGACTCTGTGGTTCCACTGCAGGGGGTGTGGGTTTGATCTCTGGTCAAGAAACTAAGATCCTGTAACATGAGGTGCAGCCAAAAAATAAAATAAAATAAAAAAGATGCAGTAACTATATGCAATGGAATACTACTCGGCCATAAAAAAGAATGAAATAACGCCCTTTCCAGCAACATGGATGGACCTAGAGATCGTCATACAAGTGAAGTGAAGTCAGAAGAAAGCGAAGTCAGAGTTGTGACATCAGAGAAAGACAAATATCATATGATACCTCTTATAGGCAGAATCTAAAATAATATATACAAATGAACCTATTTATAAACAGAAATAGAGTCACAGATATAGAAAACATCTACAAAGAAGAAAGGTGGGGAGGAGCAATAAATTGGGAGTTTGAAATTGACAGATATACATTACTATATTTAAAATAACCAACAAGGACCTACTGTATAGCAGAGGTAACTCTATTCAATATTCTGTAACAATATAAATGGGAAAAGAATCTGAAAAGAACAGATACATGTATATGTATAAGAATCATTTTGCTGTACATCTGAAACTAACACAACATTGTAAATAAACTGCAGTCCAATATAAAATAAAACTGAAAAGTTATCATTACCAAAGGGGAAAGGGGGTGAGGAAAGATAAATTAGGAGTTTGGGATTAACATACACACACTACTATATACAAAATATAGATTGTCAACAAGGACCTAGTATATAGCACAGGGACTGTACTCAATATCTTGTAGTTACCAATAGTGGAGATCAATCTGAGGGACTTCTCTGGTGGTCCATGGCTAAGACTCTGCATTCCCAATGCAGGGGGCCTAGGTTTGATTCCCAGTCGGGGAACTAGAACCTGCATGCCTCAACTAGGACCCAATGCAGTCAATTAAATAAATATTTTTTTAAAGGAACCTGACAAGAATAAATAGATACATACACAGATATATTCAATTTGTGGTATACCTGAAATGAATACAACACTGTAAAACAACTATACATCAATAAAATTTTTTTTAATACTCATAATCTATTTTAGTAACACAAGATAATGTCAAAGCTCTTTTTTGTGCAACTATTTCATGATGGGGGAATAAATTTTTTTAATCACTTTTTTTTTTTTTTTTTTACTAATTGTTCATCATTACTCATGTCCATATTGCCAGCTGTTTCTATTAAATAAACTATATACCTCTAGACACCAGCAACAGAGGACTTGTCTGAGAGAGAAAAGTAGCAAAGAATATATAATATTGTCACGGGCTCTCCTGCACTATAAATTCTACTTGTATAAAGTAGATACTCCAGAAGAGAAAGATAGTCAGTCCCTCCTTTGCTCACATTCACGTTCATTTTTTAGCTAGAAAAAAATAATTGTTAAAATTCCAAGCGAAAGCCCTCAGGCATAAGGCATGAATAAAAGACTATTTACTATAAAAGAGCTGATTTGGCTATGAACAGGAGAAAGGTGGAAAGAGAGAGAGAGTCCAGAGGTAATTCAGAGAATGCCAACAGAATGTAAGTGAAGCTAATCGCGTCAATTCTCTTTGAACGGCTCCTGCCCTTTTTTATTACAGATTCCATGTGCAGCTGGTGACGTGGCTCTGCTCCACACTCAGCTTATAGCCATCAAAAATTCTCTCTGCGGAACTTCCATGGAGGATTCCGTCTGGTGTGAGTGAGACACATTTCATTTTTACCGTGGCCTAGTTAAGGTGTTCCAGTCCACATTGGTTCCATAAACGTACTATAAAAAGCTGCTATTTACAAATTTTGCAAGCAAGCAATGGATTCCACTACCCTACGAGGAGCAAGATGCTGTTTAAAACTTGCGTCATGGAAGAGCATTGGACAGGTTGTCAGCAGCCTACTTCACCCGTCATTCAGTAAAGACCAACCCAGATTCCTGCCTGCCTGGATGCTGGAACTTCTCCACTAGGCAGCTCAAATGGTTAACTTTATACTAACACATATATACAGAATTTAGAAAGATGGTAATGATAACCCTGTATGCAAGACAGCAAAAGAGACACAAATGTAAAGAACAGACTTTTGGACTCTGGGAGAGGGAGAGGGTGGGATGATTTGGGAGAATGGCATTGAAATGTGTATACTATAATGTAAGAACGAAAAGCTAGTCTAGGTTCAATACAGGATACAGGATGCTTGGGGCTGGTGCACTGGGATGACCCAGAGAGATGATATGGGGAGGGTGGTGGGAGCGGGGCTCAGGGTTGAGAATTCATGTACACTTGTGGAGGATTCATGTCAATGTAGGGCAAAACCAATACAGTATTGTAAAGCACAAAAATAAAATAAAAATTAAAAAAAATAAAATAAAATGCCCAAATTTTAGCTATCCTCACCTCTATTCCAAAGACCCAAGAAGTAGTTTCAGAAGATGACCAGTTCCTCCCATACCAACAGACACAGGAAGTGAGGGAGCCATTTTTCACCCTCAAAAGGATTAGCTCATTAACTGAGGATCCAAAGCTCTAAGTAACATCCAACGTCAAAGGAGTAATCCCAGCTGCTGCCACTCCTGGTGACATAAAGTGACATTTCACAAAAAGTGTTTTACTGCTTAATGTTTTGCTCCTTTAAGAATCTGGAGGTTATGATCACCTTATAAAGTGAAAGTCAAGTCTCTCAGTCATGTCCAACTCTTTGCAACCCTATGGACTGAAGCCCGCCAGACTCCTCCGTCCATGGGATGATCACCTTATACCATAGTTTTATTTTAATTCATTTCACATCATCTGGGAGTCCTCATTTTTAATATGTGGAAAAACAGACCCTTAAATATAGGTTTCATAAACAAACTTTTCATTCCAAAGACTCTCCCTCTTTTTTTATCTCAACTTCTTTGTAGTAGAAAAGGTTGTTTGCTTGTTTTGTTTTTTATCTTGTGTTATCAAGTAGAAACAGTATTCCCAAGCAGACAGGCAGCAGGTAAAGCAGGTCAGTCTTCCTCCCCTTTTTACATGGTTCACAGGCTTCTCAAGCAAGAATACTAGGGTGGTTTGCCATTCTCTCCTCCAGGGGACCACATTTTGTCAGAACTCTGCACTGTGATCTGTCTCTCTTGGGTGGCCCTGTATGGCATGGCTCATAGCGTCACTGAGTTATGCAAGCCCCTTCACCATGACAAGGCAGTGATCCATGAAGGGGAAAGACTGAAGGCAAAGGAGGAGAGGGCGGCAGAGGATGAGATGATTGACATGAACCTGGGCAAACTGGGAGACACAGAGGGACAGGGAGGCCTGCAGTCCACGGGTCGCGAAGAGCTAGACACGACTTAATAACTGAGTAACAGCTTCTTCCCCTGTGTGAGTGCTATAGAGCAGAGGTATCTGCTTTACCAATAGGGCAGATTTGAATATCCATACCCACTCAGGACAGAAAAAGGATACGGGTCTCATTTTTCCATAAGTACATGTCAGAAAGTAATTCAAAATTGGGCAATTGTGCAACCATTCTTGTGACCACTCAAAAATAAAGCACCATTCACAACCCAAATGGGAGACTTCTTCTTTCCTAAAGAAACACATATTATGTGAACATTTTAAATACCCTCACAAACATTCAGGCAGGCTTGCAGAAACTTTAGCCTACTCACTAAAACATTGGGCTGTCATATATAAATTTCATGTCCCTTCTATGGAAATGCCCATTTAGAAGGCAAAAAAAAAAAAAAAAAAGTTGAGGGTTACATTGGGCAAACTCTTTGGTTGCCAGCTTTAAAGTTTTTCCTTCCTGTGAAAGGCATTCATGCATTTAAAAGACTCGTCCACTGTCCCCCACCTCTTCTATTTTGTCAACAGCAACAACCTAAGAAATAAAATGTATAGAGCGCCACACATTACATCCTCCAAATTCATTTCTTCAACCATCTATCGATCATGCAGTGATCTTCTTACTATTGAAGATTTCAAATACTTCTTAATTACGGCTTCCATCCCATGCCTGTATGCTCAGTCTCTAAGTCCTGTCCAACTCTTTGCGACCCCGTGGACTGTAGCTCAGCAGACTCCTCTGTTCCTGGGGTTTCCCAGGCAAGAATACCAGAGTGGGTTGCCATTCCCTCCTCCAGGGAATCTTTTTCCAACCCAGGGACTGAACCTCTGTTTCCTGTGTTGGCAGTCAGATTTTTTATCATTGGGCTATCCGGGAAGCCCTTCCAAACCACAACTGTACCTAAATCAAAGATAAGGTATACTGGAATTGAGAAGAAAGTAAGAAATTTAGATTTTTTTTTCCCTCTCCAATGGCCAGGACACTTGAAGGATGTCCTTTTACATTTTTAATCCCAGTTCCCTAGAAGGAAAATGTGTAAGTATTCATAGCATAAAACAAAGGGAATCAAAAGAATAATTTCATGCCACAACTGTTATTATGAGTGATAAAATGGCTAGTTAGAAGGCAATTCACACTTTAACCACTTTTGGAAACAGATGGTTCTAAATGTGACTAATTTTCCTCAACATTTAACAGCAACATCAAAAATTAAACATGTTACAGAGAGCATTAAGGTTCGATCCCACTCCTGTTTTTATCAGTGTTGTCTACTAGGGAAATCATACCACATTAACGTATTTACATTAATTGAGAGAGGAAACTTGAAGAAAGATAAGAATTAGCTATTCACTGCATACTCCAAAGGGAAGGCTGGCTTCTTCTTTCTCATTTTAAACCAAACACTTGCTGGTTTCCCTTTTGGCCAAGAAAATTGATGGATCAAGTTCAGGTTTTTAAAAAAATTCCCTTAGCTAGAACCCTGATGCATTCCCAGGAGCTATAGTATATTTCTCCTCAGATAAATAAGAATATCCTATTTGTAAATGTCTTTGTCTATCAAATAGTAAGAGGGCTTGAAGCAGCAATCCCAACTCTAATCCTGGTTTTGTCTGAACCTACAGCAAACAATCAAGGAAGAATGCAGATTTATTCACTCCTCCTGGGGGCTTCCCTCGTGGTTCAGATGGTAAAGAACCTGCCTGCAATGCAGGAGACGCAGGTTTGATCCCTGGGTTGGGAAGATCCCCTGGCAAAGAGAATATTCTTGCCTGGAGAATTCCATGGACAGAGGAGCCTGATGGGCTACAGTCTATGGGGTCGCAAAGATCCGGACACAACTGAGTGACTAACACTTTCACTTTCACCTGGTGGTTTGCAAAGGAATGGTTCAAACTCCAAGCTTTGACATGCATTGGCTATATTGACTTTCCTCAACTAGCCAACTTCAGTGAAAATTGTTTCCCCAAGCCCTCTGTATTCATATATGACTTAGATGATATAAAAATGTGAAGTGTTTGTAAAGGCTTCTTCTGAAATCCTTCACTCTAAAGATGTGATCACCATTAGTATCTCCTGTCCTTCCTTTTCAAGGATGCACTTAAAACAATTTATGAAGAAATACAGGTATGGATGTTATGTTTGCATCTCAAAAGGTCAACCTCAAAATAAGCAGGGGGACAAGGTGTCACTTACCATTCCCAACAAAGGCAGAGGGACAGCAAAAGTCCTGAGACAGGACTTTTGAATGAGGGTGAGGAAGGAAACGGGGAGCCTGGTAAGCTCAAAGTCTTAGGGTCCTTTAGTCTGAGAAGATGGAGAATGAAAAGAGGGATGACCAAGGATGAACAAAGTCTTTAAAGTCATTAGGAAGAGAGAAAGCATCAACGAGAGCTTGTTCACACAACTAGAATAGACTTGGGGGGACTTCCCTGGTGGTCCAGTGGTAAAGATTATGCCTTGCAATTCAGGGAACACAGGTTTGATCCCTGGTTGGGGAACTAGGATCCCACATGCTGCAGAGCAATTAAGCCCAAGATCATGACTACCTAGCCTGCACACCACAACTAGAGAGTTTATGCACTGCAGCTAAAGATGACGCACGGAAGATCCCACAGCTGCAACTAGACCCAACAGAGCCAGATTAATAAGAACTAGGGAAAGACTAGGGGCCTGAAAAGAGGCTCAATTTTAACACTGCAAACAGAAGCATTTAGGATAAAACAGTGCTTTCCACAGTAAATCGATGTAAACAAATAATTTCCTCCAGCCTCCTCCCTTTTTGTAATGATTAAATGAACTAGTATCTGTAAAGCTCTAGAAGAGTATACATGTCAAGTGACCATGACTACTTATTATCAACATCATCATCATCAATTCCTTCTACCAAATTACAAGATCCTTAGAGACTGGGTTGTATCCTATTCACATTTTTAATTCCCACACAGTGCCCTGCACACAGAACACGTGTCTGCCGGCCAACATTAAACAATCAGCTACCGGGGTAAACCGATGTGGAGTGATGGCCAGTTTCATGGTATAAACACCCCCATCAGGATAAAGTTCAAGCAACCAAGATGATGTCACTGAAAATGGTGTTGGGAAGAGATGCACAGCATCCTTTCTTGGGGGCTGTAAAAGCTGCTCCAGTCTATGACTGGATTCATTTAGTAAATAATTACAGAACTGAAAATGGGCCAAACCTTAAATGATTTTATACGATGGCCAGCAGAGAGCCAGGTACATGACTGTTAGGAGTAGAAGCATCCATTCACCATCACCTGTACTCTCAGTAAAATAATCAGGTTCTTCTCCCAACCAAGAATTTGACCTCTTCATCACTCATTATGTCACAACGACCAAGGAATTCTACTTGTAACTTTAGCAGAAAACCTTGTCATAACAGGATATATGGGAGCTGCATGTGCCCATAAACAAAACCTGTGTGCTACGGTATTCATTGTCACCAATAAAATGAACACTATGGGTTAATAAACCAGGAACACCAAGTGATAAATGAATATGAGTCACTCAAGAGAAAAAACCACAAAGCATTAGAAACTTAGTGATTCTCAGCTAATACAATCTCTTCTTCTTCACAAGACTCAAGGCCCTGTTGTCCTTGAATGGTCCCCATCAACTCCCTCTTGATCTAATAGTCCAGTCCCACACTAGGCCCCTCCCAGGGCACACTGCCTCAGCCACTTGGGCACGGGAGCAGGTCACCCTGGGGGTTCTGTCTCCCTGCCTTTCACTGAGCTCTCCCTAACCTTTTCTAAAGGTGCTCAGAAACAGAAATAGACTTTGAACTATTTTTCTGCTTAGCAAAATTAGTCTCTGAAATCTCTGCCTGAAATATGTTTTCTTTTCCTCCTCTTTTAAAATGAGGCCCAGCTTAAAGATTCTGAACTTAGCAGGAGACTACAATGGATCTCCTGCTAAGTGAATTAATTGGTGAAGAGACTTCATTGATCACTAGTTGATCAATATGTCAGTCACGGAGCTGGTGATAAGATGAGGGTAGGATGCATGAGTATTAAGACAAATATGATATGTTTTCTTACTTTAACAAGCGTGCCACCCAGTAGGAGAGCTAAACATACAAAATGCTAATCCTTTAATTTTATTTTAAGTAGATAATTTCAATATAATATGATACAACAGAGAAACACATGGGCAGTAGGTGCTGTAGGAACTAAAAGGAAGTCACTAAACCCAGTCTATGAGTTGGATGGAGTCACAGGAGGCTTCCTATATAGATGAGCCTGACCCTGAGTTTTTGCTTGTTTCTTTTTTTAATGCAGGATTTATCAAGGTAGCATTTATATACAGTAAAAATTATATTTTTAGGTATACAATTTTATGAAGTTTAAGAAATGCACATGGGTACACAGCCATTAGACCAATCAAGAGATAGAATATTTCCATCCCCTTAAAATGTTCCCTTAAACTCTGTTGTGGTCAAACTTTTTCCTCCATATTCAGCCACTGGCAATCCCTGATACGATTTCTATGCCTATAGTTCTGCCTTTTTCAGAATGTCCTCCAATAAAGGGAATCATAGAGTATGCAGCTCTTTGTGCTAGCCTTTTCATTCATCATAAATGCTTTTGAGATTTGTCTATGTTGTTGTACACGTCAGTAATTTGCTCCTTTCTATCACTGAGTAATATTCCATTTGTATGCAAGTCTCCCAGTTTGTTTATCCATACATCAGTTGAGGGACTTTTGGACTGTTTTCATTTTGGGCAATTATAAATAATGCTGCTACAAACAAAAATAAAATGAGCCCCAGCTTTGGTTGCTTGCATCTGTGAGGAGGAACACTATTTTTGTCCTCATTTCTGTTTCAAACTGCTCAGTCTTTCTTGGTGTATCTCCATCAGTCTCCACTTGACTTCTCTCAGTCTCTGAGTGAGTGTGAATTTCTGCGTGTCTATTTAATCAGACTGCTTCTTCGGCATGAGATGTAACTTACAATGAAAAGCTGCTCTCAGTTAATGCTTCACTAACTGAACTCTTTCCTTTCTTTAAGAAAAAGTCTTCACACTTCAGGCAGAAACTGTCATACTCTGCCAGTACGTCATGTATCTCTCACCTCCAGACATCTCTGTCTGAATGTTTTTCCCTCCCAGTCCCAGTTACAATGGTCCGTACCTCTCTTCTCCTTAAAGAAGACACACAGCTTTTCCAGGTCCAATAAACAGATAACCAAGACTCAAAAAAAAAAAAAAAAAAAAAATTCATCAACCTAACCAAGTACAATAAAACGTAACTGGGGTTCGGGTCACAGGCATCCATAAAGGACCACGCATTTGATTTCATTGAGTTTATTGTTCTAATACCAGGTGACATTCATCAGTGGATCAGCCTACAAATTATTAAATCTCATCAAAGAAGATTCCACACTCTTGCTTTCCTTGGCAGAAATAAATCCCTTATTTAATATATGTGTGGAGACAAATTAATTCTTCTCCCTCTACATAATTCCTGCCAAAGAGAGCTCTATCATAACATATATCATGCAGATGCTTAAAAAATAGTGTCTTGTTTTTAATAGTCATTAAAAGCAGTTTTAAATTCATGAACTCTGGAGTCTGCACCAAGTAGGAGGGATAATGGAACCAACTTATGAAGAGGGCTTGACAAAGGAGGCTCAAAGGTTTACCAAAACATGTAATTTGGGAATCTCTGTTTAAGAAAACATAACAAAGGCTTCCCTGGTGGTCCAGTGGTTAAGAATCCACCTGGAAATGCAAGGGACATAGCTTCAGTTCCTGGCTGGGGAAGATCCCACATGCTGCAGGGCAGCTAAGCCTGTGTGCTGCAACTACTGAGCCCATGGGGGGAGAGCCATGATCTGCGACAGGAGAGGCCACCACAATGAGAAGCCTGCACACTGCAACTACAGTGTAGCCCCAGCCTGAGTGTAGCAATCACCGACTCGATGGACGTGAGTTTGAGCAAGCTCTGGGAGTTGGTGACAGACAGGGAAGCCTGGTGTGCTGCAGTCCATGGCCGACTGAACAACTGAACTGAACTGAGTGTAGCAATGAAGACCCAAATAAAAGCCAAAAAATAAAAATAAAAAATAAATCTTTAAAAAACAATAATGAATATAAAATTAGGTATAAAAGAAAATCTTTACTTAACATGGGTAGGTGTAAAGTGAGTCCTGAAAATTAAATTCCATAAGCTTCATGGTAAACTACCTCCCATCTAGGTTTTCCTAAGAGTCCCTACCAGTGCTTTCTACACATTAAATCCATTACAGAGGGATGCCTACTTAATCATCACCCCAGCCTTCTGAGAAATGCACTATTTCTACCTTTGCTGAAAACTGAAGAGACCAAGGTTTTAAAAGGTTTAGCAACTCGTCCAGGGTCACAGTGCCATAGAGGATAGAGTTAGCACCTAACTCCAACACCCTATGGTTGGCGAGAACACAATGTGACCTCCTAAGAGTGAAAGATTATACAGACGTCTTCTACGTTTCTCAACATTAGTTTATTTTTATTCCATCCTAACTTTCCCAAGGAAAAAAAGGCACTAACATAAGAGTGTTTAAAGTGCACGGAAATCTGGACCTTGAAGTTGCACAGAAGCAACTCCATCATTAGGTCTTAGTTTTCATCCCCAATTGCTCCAGCTCAATCCTCCCGAACACAATGAGCCCCTTCATCAGTCATGGCCAAATGGGTTTCGAGTGGATGAAAGTTATCGCTGCTGGTTGTGGGGTTCTCCAAATCACTAAATTCAGATCATTTCGAATGTCAAACTGGCACTTAACAGGCAACAGCTGAGAATCTGACTTGATTTTATTTTGGAGTAAAATCCTTTCCGAGCTAAGGTATTATACGATAATTCCTCACATTACCTAGAAGTGTCATCAAATAGAAAATAAAGATATTCTTCACCTCCTTAAGTAATTCAGAAACATTGGAGATGATCCTTCTAATGCGGAAAGCTCAGGAATAAAGTTGCTCACTTTCAATGGGAGCATTAACTTCCTTAGGACCCAGAAACTATCAGGTGCAGTGAAATAGGTAATTTAACAAATGGACCCTAAGAGGCAGAAAGAGCTAAGTATCTAATGTATCCACTACCAAATGTCATTTAAAACTGAAATTAAAGCTGCAAAGACTTCTGCAAGCATGAATTAAGCTAATCAAGAGTGTTTACCACACACACTGTACTTCACACACAACACACACATATACATAGAGCCTTGCTATAGCAACAGTACTGCTATGTTCTAACCAAAAAGAGAGAGCTTTAGACAGATCTGTCAATGCCATCCCTATTTTCAAAGCAATCTGAGAACAGTTTACTTGCTTAACAATGAAGAAACATTTGCTGTCAGTATGCATGGGTGCACAGTTGTGTTTGACTCTTTGGAAGCTCATGGACTGTAGCCCATCAGGCTCCTCTGTCTATGGGATTTTCCAGGCCAGAATACTGGAGTGGGTAGCCATTCCCTTCTCCAGGAGGTCTTCCCAACCCAGGGAATAAACTCGTGTCTCCTGTATCTACTGCATTAACAGGGAGATTCTTTACCACTGAACCACCTGGGAAGCCCTTTGCTATCAGTAATGGAGGGAAAAGAAAAGGGAGAAAAGCGCTGTGTTCCTAAATTCTGGCTGGCATATAAGAAAAATTATCCAGATGAACTGAATGGCCTACTGCTTCTGCAATTTCTTTCCTGTAACACTCTCTGGTCTAAAGATATGCCCCCTATAACAGTGTGAGGCACCAAGGACAAGTCTGAAAGGACTAAATAAGCAGGAACCTAGAGTCAGGATCCTGTAAGCTCGTTTGAACTGAAGGGGCCCAAATGCAGCATAATCTCAGAGTCACATCACTCGCCACGGAGTTGAATTTGGTATGGAGTGGAGCTATTTTGAGCCTCATACAAAGTTAAAATTATTTTTTCAAGAATCCAAAAGATCTTGGAGGTCACTCAAATGCTCTGAGCATCAGTTTTTCTTTTTTTTCCTTCAAATATTTATTGAACACCATGTGCCAGGCACTGAGGTAGGAGCTCTACATAGTCATTCATCTATGATTATCTTATTCATTCTTTTGACCCCAAGACAGAGCATGGTACCTGGCATATAGCAGGTGGCTCAAAAATAGCATCATCATCTTCACTCTTGGTAATGGTGGAGGCATTCAAAGGTGACACAGAGGTCAGTGTTTTCAGAGGTGCACTCCTTTCAGGCTCATGGAATCCCTAAGTCCTGAGTGAGTGAGTGGGCGAGTGAGTGTGTGTGTGCATTAGTCACTCAGTCATTTCCAACTCTGCAATCCCATCGACTGTAGCCTGCCAGGCTCCTCTGTTATGGACTTATCCAGGTAAGAATACTGGAGTGGGTAGCCATTCCCTTCTCCAGGGGATCTAAAAAGTCCTGATTCTAACAGCTGTCAACTACTTAGGGGATGGTTTAGGCAGGAGTAGGACACAGTGAATGATCTTATCAGGGCACTCTTTGTCACAATTCTCCACACAAGTCACAAAAGCATGTTACTGTGAGGCTAAAGAGAGTTGTTACTGGTTAGAAAAAAATGATTCTTGTGTTCGTCATCAGAAATCTACAGTACGACTTTTTAAGGAAGGCCTGTGTATCACACACTAATGGCTTCTAAGTCAAACTACAAAAGGAGATTTAATAAGAGTATGACAATTGTACCATGGCATCTCTGAGTGACCCTCCATGCCATGCTCTGCTTTAGACAATTTATATTCATCCACTCACTTAAATCTCATCACTTCCTCTTATGGTAGTATTGGCTCTGTGCCCCACTTTATACATAGAGATGCTAAACAGACTACTAGGAGACCAGGGAAAATGAGCAGGGGGACCAGGTCATATGTTCAGGAAGAAGCCCTTCTGCAAGTAAGGCAGAAATCTTGGCAAAATCCTGAGAGGGTCCCTGAGGTGAGGAGGTAGAGAATTTGGTGAGCTAAAAATCAGTGAGCTCTTTAGCTTGGAAAGAAAGAATGAAAGGGGGAATGATCAAAGGCTATAAAATCATGAAGAGTAAGGAGACCATAAACATGGGTTTGTTTACAAGATGAAAGACTGGAGATGGAAAATATGAGAAGTGAAGACAGATAATGGATTGGATGTAGTCACCTAAGAGAAAAATCACTAAAGAGAAAAAGATGAAGGGCAAAGTCAAGATTGAGGGCAAGATTGGACAGCAAAGTCCATCCAAAGGAAGACGAATGTCTACTAGACACACTTTTACTGACTCTCTACTGGGTTTCTAGCTTCACGCTAAGCTCTTTCCTAATGATTGCATTTGATCCTAACAACAACCCCTCCAGGGAGAATGTCGAGTTTTCTCACAGTTGCTCAAATGCTTTGTCAATTAAATTCAGTGCTAGGGACTGCATTCCACCAGAATAGCTAGCTTATTTTCAAGTCTTCATGATGTCTCTAAATCCATTGCTCCTGGTCACTCAGTCTCTGTGTTTGCCTATTTCTCTGTTCCCATTTCACTCTAATTGAATTTGGAGTAACTCTGCTATTTGAACAACTATGCTCTCCCAAACTCCTTGTTCTCCTTCGTAACGAATGCCCCCATCAGTCTCTTTATCTGTTATAGGCTGAATGTATGACTCCTTCTCCAATTGCTAAGTTGCAACTCCTCCATCTTATGTGATGGTATTAGGAGGTGAGGCTTCTGGCGGTAATTAGGATGAGGGAGGGGCCCTCATGAATGGGATTAGTGCCCTTTTCAGAGTTAGGAGATAGGGGACCTCCCTAGCAGTCCAGTGGTTAAAACTTCACCTTCCAGTAAAAGGGGTGTGTGATTGAGAAGCTAAGATTCTATATGCCTCGCAGCCAAAAAACAAAAACATAAAATAGAAGCAATATTGTACTAAAACAAAAATCTCAAAAACAGAGAAAGCTTGCTTCCCTCTTGGCTCCCTACCACGTAAGGATTCAACAACAAATCATCAGCCTGCAACCTGGAAAAGGGCCTCACCAGAACCCAATCGTGCTGGCATACTATGATCCTGGACTTACAACCTCCAGAACTGTGAGGAATACATTTCTTTTACGTATAAGCCACTTCATCAATAGACTCTTTGTTAGAATAGCAACCCAAACTGACTAGGACATTGTTGTGCAGAAACTTAGGGTTTCTTGAAAAAAAAAAAAAAAGAAAGAAAGAAAGAAAAAGAAATCAAGCAAAGAAAGCTGTTTATATGGGTCCAATAGCAAAATGTAATGTAGACGTAGCCAAAAGAAGTCTTTGAGAGCTAGAATAATAAAATGCAGGTTTTTGGTATTCAGCTGTGATAAACATAAGTGTTTTGACTTTAGTTGAAAAAAATGTATATAGCTTTATCCTGTTAAAAAAGAAAAACAGAGATTTGGTCAACAATAAACCTAATATGCGGGCTTCCCTGGTGGCTCAGTGGGTAAAGAATTCATTTGCAATGCAGGAGGCCCCGGTATGTTCCCTGGGTTGGGAAGATCCTTTGAAGAAGGAAATGGCAACCCATTCCAGTATTCTTGCCTGGAGAATCCCCATGGACAAAGGAGCCTGGCAGCCTACAGTCCATGGCGTCGCAGAGTTGGACACGACTTAGCAACTAAACTACCGCCACCACCACTCCCAGTTTGTATCACCAATTTAATATAACTTCCACAGAAGATAACATGACTTGGGCCTCAGTAATAGCTGCTGTGCACAAATCGAATATACAACACAGGGACTTCCCTGGCCGCCCAGTGGTTAAGACTGTCCTTCCACTGCAGGGGGCTTGGGTTTGATCCCTGGTTGGGGAACTAAGATCCCGAACAGTATATAAAAAGAAAAGAGTCCACCCACTCCCACCCTCGACAAGAATACTGCTTTCACTTCTAGAAGCTATGTCTAGAACAGCTATAATTTGTTCAAGGCAAGTGATCACGACAGTGAAGAAATTCAAGCCCTGTCATATGAGGAATGATTCCAGTTAATAGGAATACTTAGCTGCAAATATTGAAAGGAAGACCAGGGATCAAGGAGAGAAAATAATTGTTTTCAATTATGCAAAGGGCTCCCATGTGGAGAATTGGTTTGTGTTGATTCGTGTTATACAACTTCAAGAGGCAGAACAAGAACCAATAATAGCAATGATAAAAGCAGTTACCTTTTATTGGGTTCTTTCTCTGTGTCAGATACTACACTATATTATATATATAAGTACATTATATTCATTACCCTATTTAATTGTCACAACAATCTTGATGTTAATAAGTGGCAGTTACCAAGAAACAGATATAAAACCAACACACAGAATACTATTCTAACAATTAGTCACCAGAGATGAAATAGGCTATGTTGAAAGACACCAGTGTCTGTCTTGTCACTGCCTATGACTGATTATGTGCTGGAAAACCCTAGGTGAGAGGATGCAGATGGGGAGCTGGGTGAGGTCCCACAAGTCCCTTCTAGCACTTGCTGGAATAAAAAAGATATAAACAAGGAAGACCTAATAGAGGCTTCTGAATGGATGAAAACAGAGGAACATGAAACAGACTTGAAGGAAAAACTGAACCTTATTTCAAGGAAATTGAGAGGTCATTAATATAAATCAAGACATCTTCAGTAACAGAACAAAGGCTCCTCTCTACAGGGTGGTTTCTCTCTGGTCATCTGCAGTGGCAAAGGCGACTGGGTTAGTAAGCCCTGGGGCCACGTGCACCCTTCCAATTTTATGGAGAAACTTCAAGTACGTGCTGGCTTCTCTGGATCCTTTTAGGATTTGATAGCTGCCAGATTCTAGAATCCAGTAGCAGTCTCCAAACTCCCATGGTTTCTAACTCCCTCAAGATGCTATTCCCCTCATGGCTATAATAACTACAATTGTGTGCCTGCCAAAACAGCCTCGTGTACTCTGAAAGGCCTTGGACAATCCAAAAATCTGCCAGCAGCAAAGAAAACTATGGGGAGGTGAGTAAATTGGAATTATTCAAAATAGTACTGGGAGTATTTCAGATATTTAGAACAAGATGTGTGATGGCATTCGATTTTAGAAACCATATCAAAGCCCATCTTCACTTTTCTTCCTGCCTCTCATGTGCTCTTTACCTAAAGGAGCAATTGGATCTACTATCTAAGATGTGTTTCCTACAAAGAAGGGAGAGAGTAGGGAAATGAAGGGCACATGAGAAAGCAGAGAGCAGCACGGAGGTGAAGGAGAAAGAGAAGAGGAAAGAAAGGTACATTTGCAGACAGATGCAAAGAGTGGGGTTGTGCCCCCTTAAAGATAGTAAGGGACTAATGGAATGATTACAGCTGAACTGTAAGAATGGCCAAGTCTACATGAAGCAGCTCAGGATACAAATGGAAGACACAGATGTCAGCTGCCACCAAACACTGCTTCCTGGGACTTCTCTCCACTCTTTCCATGCAGGGGGTGCACGTTCCACCCCTGGTCTGGGAACTAAGATCCCACATGCCAGTCAGCCTAAAAAATATTAAAACAAACCAAAAACCATTGCTTCCTGCCTTTCACCTCAGAAACAGGAAGGAGAGTCAATATCAAAAGTTAATCTCAAGGACTTCCCTGGTGATCCAGAGGTTGAGAATCTGCCTGCCAATGCAGAGGATGCTGGTTCAATCCCTGGTGTGGGAAGATCCCACATGCCATGGGGCAACTCAGTCCATGTGCCCCAACTACTGAAGCCCACGCCCCCTAGAGCCTGTACGCCACAAGAGAGGCCAGCACAATGAGAAGTCCACATATCACAACTGAAAGTAGCCCCTACTCACTACAACTAGGGAAAACCCAAGTGCAGCAACGAAGACCCAGTGCAGTCCCCCAAAAAAGTTAACACCAAAAAGCCTTTGAGACCCAATTTTTCCCCAAATATTGAGCCAGTGTGCCAGTACATCAGCTACCACCTCTTCACTGGGAAATGCACTGTCCTGGCCTATAGTTTTGTCCCAGGAGGGCAGTATACCCATTTGCTAACTGATGTTTCTAGAAGAAACCCTTGCTCTTGAGTAGCAACATGAGATTCACAGAAATTCAACTCCAGCAAGAACCCTCTCAAAGCCATTTTTCCTAGTTCCCCTGCACAAAGCAGGTTTTTCCCTCCACTTAAACAACAACAATTTGTTTAACTTTGATAGGTCCTCCTAAATAATGGTTTCATCATTAAACATCTGGCTTCTTCCTAGCAGATTAGGCCTCCAATGAGGAAAATGTGTTTATAATTTTAATTTGAAACATAGCACATTAATATGCTGATTCTCATAATGTTTGCCTTAACCTGTTTGGAGAAATTATGACTACAAATATCTTGTACACAACACCTCTAACTACCAGCTTGTATAAACAACATAAGAGCCGGAGCGCCTCATCCAGACGATTGGAACCACTTCAGAGGCGATCATGATTAGTGCTTTGGCTGGAAGCCACGTTTTACACATAAACTCCGCATCTGTCTCTGAGATGCTGTCCTGGACTAACAGACCCACCTCCACTGTTACTAATAAGCACATTCAAGAGAACCAGATGGTCTGACGGGAAGAATCTGCCTTTTCCTGAGCTAGGCACACTGGAGGGAGGGCATCCAGGGGAGGCTCTGAGTCCTATTTCCTCAGGCTCCAGGTCCCTGCGTTGCTGTGAGCAAACAGTCTCCACTAAAAAAGAATGTAAATGAGGGTCCTATTCATTATTTACGGCTGGCACCTTGCCATCCCCTCCTCCTCTGGGTGATGGCTGCCCGTAGGAACAGGGAAAGCATCTGATGAGAGCTGGGCAACCCTGAGGCGTCGAGTCATTGCAAAGCAGTTTCTTTTCTTCTGCCGAGGATCCTGCAGGCTCAGCATTTCTGGCCCACAGAACAGCTGAGCTTTTTACTTCCTTCCTAACAAAGCACTGGAGTTCTCTGGCCTCCACGTTTGTTCCAAGGGTGTTTGTTTACAGCTCAACCCAGAAAAGCAGGCTTGCTGCTCTATTCTCTTTCCAGAGCTAAGGTTCTTTCCCCTAAGCCTGGGTTCAAGGAAATTGAAAAACCATCGGTCTACACAGGGGAGGCACTCGCAAGCAAGTTCAAGACTCAACTGGCCAGAAGTTGCATCAAGAGAATGATTCCTTCCTTTTGAGTGAGTGTCTACGGACCTTAAGCTATGATACTTATATATTTCACACATCTACATCATCTTTTGTGAACTGATTTTAAGCAACATGAGAGTACAGAACACGCTTTATACTTAATTTCTCCAAAGTACCAACCAAACAGTGTCCAGAAGATCATTGTTAGACCATTAACCATGGTTTTTAACTCTTCAGTGAATGTTGTGATTGAATATAAAATGTTTAACTTTATATTCTGAATTGAATCAAATTTATTTCCATATACATTTCAAAATCGAAAAGCTATTGTTGCTGGGGTTGACATAGACCAGCTCTGTGTGTTGACTGCCAAACATCAGATTCTTTTCCATCCCATCTGAGAGTTTTTTCCTTTCAAAGATATAACCCCAACTGTTAAGGAAAAAATTAAATGGAGAGTAATGGACATGACTGTAGTATGCTTTCTTTTTGAACATGGAAAATTTTTCTTGCCGAAGGATATAAAAGATGCTGGCTGATAGTACTAGCCCAGATCCTTTGAGACAAGTGACAAAATCCCAACTCTATTCTTATCAAGGGGGCAGGGATGTGTTGGCTTCTGAATTCAAACTATAAAAAGGGCACAGATGGAGCTACACTCAGGGTTGGGTGGATACAAGGACACAGAGTTCTCCCCTCCCTCTCTTCCTCCTCCCCAACCCACATCTCTGTATGGCCTGCATACTTGCTTCACTTTCTCTATACAACTGACCCCACACATTGAAGATATGGCCACAGGCAACCCAGGCTTACATCCCTCTAGCCACACAAACAAGACTGCAAAAAAAGGATTGTTTCTCTCCATCAGTCCAGTGAGAAGAGGGAAGGATCTGGTTGGCCTAAGGTGAATCGGGTTCCCATTCCTGGGCCAGTCACGTGACTAGAGGGAGAGTAAATGAGATCAGCTCTGACTCTGTCATGTGTCCACCTCTGACCCAGGAGAGAGAACCAGCAGGCACCCACCAATGACCGATGAGGAAATACAGACACTTTTCAAAGATAAGGAGTGTTGCTATAAGGAGAAAGCAAGAAAAGAGTCTGGACCAACTCAATGTTTTCTATGTTACATCGTTGTTGTTTAGTTTGCTGAGTCATGCTCAACTCTTTTGCAACTCCATGGACTGACAAAACGTAGTCCACTGGAGAAGGCAATGGCAAACCACTTCATTATTCTTGCCTTGAGAACCCCATGAACAGGATGAAAAGGCAAAAAGATATGACACTGAAAGATGAACTCCCCAGGTCGGTAGGTGCCCAATAGGCTACTGGAGAAGAGTGGACAGATAGCTCCAGAAAGAATGAAGAGACAGAGCCAAAGAAAAACCCACTTGTGGATGTGACAGGTGATGGAAATAAAGTCCGATGCTGTAAAGAACAATATCGCATAGGAACATGGAGTGTTAGGTCCATGAATCAAGGTAAATTAGAAGTGGTCAAACAGGAGATGGCAAGAGTGAACATCAACATTTTAGGAAACAAGGAACTAAAATGGACTGGAATGGGTGAATTTAATTCAGATGACCATTATATCTACTACTGTGGGCAAGAATCCCTTAGAAGAAATGGAGTAGCCCTCATAGTCAACAAGAGTCCAAAATGCAGTACTTGGGTGCAATCTCAAAAATGACAGAATGATCTCTGTTCATTTCCAAGGCCAACCATTCAACATCACAGTAATCCAAGTCTATGCCCCAATACTAATGCCAAAGAAGATGAAGATGAATGGTTCTACAAAGACCTACAAGACATTCTAGAACTAACACCAAAAAAAAAAAAAAGATATCCTTTTCATCATAGAGGAATGGAATGCAAAGTAGGAAGTCAAGAGACACCTGGAGTAACAGGCAAATTTGGCCTTGGAATACAAAATGAAGCACAGCAAAGGCTAACAGTTTTGCCAACAGAATGCACTGGTCATAGCAAACACCCTCTTCCAACAACACAAGAGACAACTCTACACATGGACATCACCAGACAGTCAATACTGAAATCAGATTGATTATATTCTTTGCAGCCAAAGACGGAGAAGCTCTATACAGTCAGCAAAAACAAACTGAGAGCTGACTGTGGCTGGACTCCTTATTGCCAAATTCAGACTTAAACTGAAGAAAGTAGAGGAAACCATTAGGCTATTCAGGTATGACCTAAACCAAATCCCTTACAATTATACAATGGATGTGACAAATAGATTCAAGGGATTAGATCTGATAGACAGAGTGCCTGAATAACTATGGAAAAAGGTTCAAAACACTGTACAGGAGGCAGTGATCAAAACCATCCTCAAGAAAAAGAAATTCAAAAGGGCAAAATGGTTGTCTGATGAGGCCTCACAAATAGCTGAGAAAAGAAAAGAAATAAAAGGCAAAGGAGAAAAGGAAAAATATATCCATCTGAATGCAGAGTTCCAAAGAACAGCAAGGAGAGATAAGAGAGACTTCTTCAGTGATCAATACAAAGAAATAGATGAAAACAAAAGAATGGGAAAGACTAGAGATATCCTCAAGAAAATCAGAGATACCAAGGGAACATTTCATGCAAAGATGGGGACAATAAAGGATGGAAACAGTATGGACCTAATGGAAGCACAAGATATTAAGAAGAGGTGGCATGGATACACGAAAGTACTATATTAAAAAGATATACATGATCCAGATAACCACAGTGGCGTTATCATCTAGAGCCTAGAGCCAGACACCCTGGAGTGCAGAGTCAAGTGAGCTTAGGAAGCATAAGCATTGTGATAAACAAAGTGAAAGTGATGGAATTCCAGCTGACCTATTTCAAATCCTAAAAGATGATGCTGAGAAAGTGCTGTACTCAGTATGCTAGCAAATTTGGAAAACTCAGCAGTGAGGACTGGAAAAGGTCAGTTTTCATTCTAATCCTAAAGAAAGGCAATGCCAAATAATGTCCAAAGCACTACACAATTGCACTCATCTCACACACTAGCAAAGTAATACTGAAAATTCTTCAAGCTAGGCTTCAAAATTCTTCAAGCTTGGTTCAACTATATGAACCAAGAACTTTCAGATATTCAAGCTGGATTTAGAAAAGGCAAAGGAACCAGAGATCAAATTGCCAATACCCGTGGGATCATTAAAAAAGGAACAGAATTCCAAAAAAACATCTACTACTACTTCATTGACTATGCTAAAGCCTTTGACTGTGGATCACAAGAAACTATGGAACATTCTTAAAGAGATGGGAACAACAGACCAACTTACCTGCCTTCTGCGAAACCTACATGCATGTAAAGAAGCAACAGTTAGAACCAGACATGGAATAAAAGACTGGTTTAAAACTGGGAAAGGAGTATGTCAAGGCTGTATATTGTCACCCTACTTATTTAATGTATATGCAGAGTACATCATGAGAAATGCCAGGCTGGATGAAGCACAAGCTGGAATCAAGACTGCTGGCAGAAATATCAATAACCTCAGATATGCAGATGATACCACCCTTATGGCAGAAAGCAAAGAGGAACCAAAGAGCCTCTTAATAAAAGTGAAAGAAGAAAGTGAAAAGGCTAGCTTAAAACTCAACATTCAAAAACGAAGATCATGGCGTCTGGTCCCATCACTTCATGGAAATAGATGGGGAAACAATGGAAACAGTGACAGACTTTATATTTGGGGGCTCCAAAATCACTGCAGACGGTGACCGCCGCCATGAAATTTAAAGATGCTTTCTCCTTGGAAGAAAAGCTATGACAAACCTAGACAGCATAGTAAAAAGCAGAACATTACTTTGCCAACAAAGGTCCGTCTAGTCAAAGCTACAGGACTTCATTTTTCAGTAGTCATGTATGGATGTACCAGTTGGACCATAAAGAAAGCTGAGTGCCAAAGAATTGATGCTTTTGAACTGAGGTGATAGAGAGAGAAGACTCTTGTGAGTCTCTTGGACTGCAAGGAGATCAAACTGGTCAATCCTAAAGGAAATCAGTCCTGAATGTTCATTGGAAGGCCTGATGCTAAAGCTGAAGCTCCAATCCTTTGTCCACCTAATACAAAGGACTGACTCACTGGAAAAGACCCTGATGCTGGGCACGAGGATGAGATGGTTGGATGGCATCACCAAGTCAAGGGACATGAGTTTGAGCTAGCTCTGGGAGTTGGTGATGGACAAGGAAGCCTGGTGTGTTGCAGTTCATGGGGTTGCAAAGAGTCAGACATGACTGAGTGACTGAACTGATCTGAACTGGACTCCCATGGCCCCACCAGGCTCTTCTGTCCATGGGGTTTCCCAGGCAAGAATACTGAAATGGGTTGCCATTTTCTTCTCTATGGGATCTTCCTGACCCAGGGATGGAACCCACATCTCCAGCCCTGGCAGGCAGATTCTTTACTGCTGAGCCAGCAGAGAAGCCCTGTCTCTCTTACAACATGGTGTTGGGGCAGGGAATTATGCAACACATGTTTTTATTATTTTATGTCAGATGTTTGTTGCTTCAAATAAGTTCACTTCTACAGCTTTGGAGAGTGAAGACAAGGATTTGACTCTTGATAATATTTTTGATCTTTGCCCTAACAACTTTTGAGAAATTCAGAAATTCTGCCATCCCACACCTCATTTCTAATGTTTGACTGCTGTTGTTTTTGTCTTAATTAAAATCCGATGTGGTAGGAGTTTTAAAAGGCACATAGTTCTACAAGGGGTGGTTATGGAAAATAATTGTTCTCCTATAACCTCCCCTCCATACCAGTAAAGCACCTTTACTATTTAATTGAGTATTTACCTCCATAACTCTAATAGCAAGTATAGCTTTTTCCTTTTGCAATTTTAGTTTTAAGTATTACTTATTGGGACTTCCCTGGTGATCCAGTGGTTAAGAATCTGCCTTGCAATGCAGGGTACTTGGATTCGATGCCTGGTCAGGAAACTAAGATCCCACATGCCGTGTGGCAACTAAGCTCATGTGCCACAATCAGAGAGCCCTCACGGCTACAACAAAAGATCCTGCATGCTGCAACTAAGATCCAGCTCAAATATTTTTTTTTAAGTATTACCTACTGATTTTCCCTATTAAAAATAAATATTTCACTTTTTCTCTGCCTTAGTTCCTCAGCACACACACACACACACACACACACACACAGAGGCATACTTCCAAATTCTCTGTGCCCAAACCTATTTTTATCATGCTTTTGTTTTCTGTTCATTATCCACTTTTACATGATGATTATGTAAATGCTATTTTACTACTGAACCATGAAGTCTATTATAATTTTACTTCTTTCTTGTACAACTTTCTATTTTCCCTAGTTTTGCTTGGTTTTCTGGTTCGCCTAGTTTCTTAGGAATTCTCACTATTATCGTCAGACTCTCCCCTGATTACCCAACTTTCCTTTCAATTCAGTCAAACACTACCATTTTATTTTTTGAATTCTCTCTTCCTGGACCTTCTGATCAGCTCCAATCTTCTGGTTGCTCTCTTGCTCTGTTACACAGATTCATCCAGGAGTCTCCTTCAACCATCATCCTGAAAATTTTCTTCCACTCTCACTTAGGTTGAATTATTTTTTCTCACTATCTGTATCTTCATCATCATTTTGTTTATTTCTTTGTTTTGACAAATACTTCTTCCAGTTGCCTTATGAGAAAAATCTACAGAAGAGGCAAAATATTGTGGCCTCACATGTCTAAAATATATATATATATGTATTCAGTTGATACACTTCACTGATATTTTAGCTGGGTATAGAATTCTATGTTAGAGAGCACATGCAGAGTCTAAAGTGATTGGATTCCTGATTCTTTGACTATAATCTTCCCCCTGTTCTTGAAAGCTTTTAGGACCATTATGACCCCAGTATTTAGAAATATTTTCAGGATGTGCCTTGGCAGGAATCTATTTTCATCTATTTTGCTAGATACTTGATGGATCTTTTCATGCTGAAAACTTTAGTTCTAAGTTCTTTTTATCCTGAAACCTCCAGCCCTTGAAATATTTATTGGATATTTTCCCTCATTTTCATTCACTCAATTCTCAATTTCAGGAATTTCTATATTCAGATGTTCAAGCTTATCTCATCTAATTTTCTTATCCCCTTTTCTACTGTTTCATGTTTTCTTGCCCTCTTATCCGGTTTCCACAAAATTTCCACAATCTTATTTTCCAAATCTTACATTAAGCTTATGACTTGCATCATAATTTTTTCCAAGACCATTTTAGTTTCTATTCTGATTTTCCATTTATCACAACATTCTATTCTTGCTTTGTGAATGAAAAATCATCTCCTAACTGATTCTTCCTGAAATTGCCTCAATTTTTTTTTTTTTTTTTGGCTTAAGAGTCTTTCATTTTAGGGAGAAGCAATTCTCAGATGCCTGGTCATCTAATTTTCTTATCCCCTTTTCTACTGTTTCATGTTTTCTTGCCCTCTTATCCGGTTTCCACAAAATTTCCACAATCTTATTTTCCAAATCTTACATTAAGCTTATGACTTGCATCATAATTTTTTCCAAGACCATTTTAGTTTCTATTCTGATTTTCCATTTATCACAACATTCTATTCTTGCTTTGTGAATGAAAAATCATCTCCTAACTGATTCTTCCTGAAATTGCCTCAATTTTTTTTTTTTTTTTTGGCTTAAGAGTCTTTCATTTTAGGGAGAAGCAATTCTCAGATGCCTGGTTGATCCTTCACTGTCTGATCACATTTAAGATTACACCACTAAAACACTTATGGAAGCTTTAAGTATGTAGGTTAGATTTTCAGCTCTGGCTTGCTGTTTCCTTTGGAATTCTCCAACATTAATATTTTTAGATCTTTTCTCATAGCCTAGTCAGACTGTTCAGATACTAAATTCCCAATCTCATGCATGAAGTAGAAACTGGCTGCTACTTAACAGGAATCAAACGGAAAAAGAAAACCAAGTTCTCAAATTCAGGAAATTCTCCCTATTTCTATATGGTATCTCCCTATTTCTATATGGTATACCTCCCCTCTTAAATACTTTATGTACCTTAGTTCAAAGAATAAACTTTAAAACTTTCTGTTGTATTGGGGGAGGCAATATTTAGCTGTTCTTGGTTGGGGAGGGAACAGATGATTTATCCTGCATTCCCAGGTGCTAGTGGTAAAGAACCCACCTGCCAATGCAGGAGACATAAGAGACATGGGTCTGGTCCCTGGGTCGGGATGATCCCCTGGAGGAGGGCATGGCAATCCACTCCAGTATTCTTGCCTGGAGAAACCCATGGACAGAGGAGCCTGGTGCACTACTGTCCATAGGGTCACAAGGAGTCAGACATGACTGAAGTGACTTATATATAGCACATGCATGCCCAATATAGGAGCTAATAGCCACTGAAGCTATGTAAATTTAAAATAATTTAAATTAAGCAAAATGTAAAATTTGTTCCTCAGTTGCACTAGTTACATTTCAAGCGCTCATTAACCACATGTGACTAGTGGCTATTGTATTGGATAGTACAGATAGAGATACTGCAGAAAGTTCCCTGGGCCAGCACTGCTCTAATTGTTCTGAAATACACTTTTGACCAATCCTCATGTTTCAGTCCTATATTTCAGAGATATCTGGTATCCCCAATTCCTGAGCCCACTGGAAGTTCTGAGGTACAAATCTGGTTGACTTTTTGGCTTCCTATCAGATTGGTAACTCCAAACAGTGATCTTGGTTTTGGTCACTGATAAGTCAAAGGACCACGAGAGGGCCTAGCACAGAGTAGATACTCCATAATGCTTATGGAATACTGAGTAAATGTTTTCCCTCACAGTTGACTTAGGCTTCAGAGTTCTCAGATCTGCTAAGTCAATTAACTGCTCATCCTCCCTGCTTTCTAGTTTCTAAAATGTTATCGTTAACCTCTCCACTTCCACTTTTTCTGTTACTCTCTACGCCTTATTACTGCTATGTTGGAGGGGTGTCAGCAGGGAACAGGGATAAATGTTTATACTCAATCACCATTTTAAACCCCAAGTGCATTTCTAAATGAAAGAGAAGGAAAAATAAATTTAGGATACCAACTTTTTAAAGGAAAAGATGTAGTTTTTCCTAGAGGCAGGGGGGAAACAAAACTGAAACAAATACCAGAGGCGCCCACAAAGATGGGACTTATACTATACTCAAAAGAAGAAAAGACTGATAGTAGTCTTAAGAATAAAGTCAACCCATGGTTTAGAAAAGTAAGTTGTTTATGGTTTTCTTACATGATGATGATGTAATAATGCTTATTATAGAGCATTCATAGGACAACATACCTCATGAGTCAAAGCACACTCTACCACAGAAAGAGGCAGTCACCTAACCAGCTTCCAACACAGCTATGGTGCACAAATAGGTCGAGGTTTGCTAAGAGTCATGTAACCTAGACCAAGAATTGGAAACTAACGACCCAAAGAACCAGGGATGGCCTAGGATCCATGTGGCTGGGGTGTCAGCAACAGTGTACTTTCAATGATCAGCTCGGCAGCCTAACTAGAAGGACAGTGTCTGGCTGCATAGCTAGCCACATCTATTCTCAGATCCTGTATCTTTTTTTAAAAGTTGCAATAAAAAGTTTAATTTCAGATACTGAGTTCACCATTTATAAATACACTAAAACATAGTCAGTGCTAATTCAGATTAATAATAGGTACAGTATTCTAACAAAACAACTTCTCTAAAAGGTCATAGGCAAACCAGTGACCTGTTTCACCCAGAATATTTAACTGGTTTGAAATAAGAACAGAACTCTTTTCTAGATTTGAGGCAAAAACTCTGAAGACATATTATTGTTAAAAAACAAACAAACAAACAAAAATGGAGGACGGATACTCCATTCTGATGTCCTTAGGGTCCTGAAATACCCCCACTGACAACTGAACTTTTCCTATCATAGAAAAGAATATCTCGCCTATTATTAAAAAAAGAAAAAGAAAATCTAAGCATCTAATCCAATATCCTTTAAATCTATGTTTTTGGTTTAAAAAGAGCAGAATGAGTTTCTGTAACTAGCAAGTAAGAACCCAGCCTGCCAAGAATTCATATCCCCCATGTTAGGAAACTCTAGTTTACACAGAGAATAGTGTAAGAAGTAAATAACCCAACATTTTTTAAAAAGAAGACTAAGAGATTCTTGGGGTTCTGAATGGTCCATTTTCTGCCCAATATAAAAAAAAACAATTTGAAAAAAAAAAAAAAGGGTACTTTCATAACTTCAAGGTGTCTTCCAAAACATTTATTACTGTCTGGTTGTAATATATCTCTACAAACTCTGATACATCCTGCTCTTCTCCTTAGTGTGGGCCAGACTTGCTGATTAGAGTCTAGAGTATAGAAAGGGAAAAAGTACCTCTGGAGTAGAGAAACCTGGTGGACGTGACCTGACACAGAGACCAGCGTTTACATGGCTAGCAATGGGTCCTGTGGCAGCGCGGTCCACCCCTCATGATGGTAGAGCACACTGCCCAAAAGCCAGAACTCAGTCTCATGATGACAAAAGTCACACAGACCCAAACTGAGGTAACTTCTACAAAATGCCTAAACAGAAAAATGGAAGGACTCAGAAACTGTCATATTGGAGAAGACATGACAACTAGATGCACATGGTGTCCTAGATGGGATGCTGGCTAGAGAACATTGGTAGAAAAGTGGTGACATAAGAATAAAGTCTAATTTAGTCAATAGTACCATATCGCACCAATGTTAATTTTTTAGTTTTGGTAACCATCAGTTCAGTTCAGTTCAGTCGCGCAGTTGTGTCTGACTCTTTGCGACCCCATGAATCGCAGCACGCCAGGCCTCCCTGTCCATCACCAACTCCCGGAGTTCACTCAGACTCACGTCCATTGAGTCTGTGATGCCATCCAGCCATCTCATCCTCGGTCGTCCCCTTCTCCTCCTGCCCCCAATCCCTCCCAGCATCAGGGTCTTTTCCAATGAGTCAACTCTTCGCATAAGGTGCCCAAAGTCCTGGAGCTTCAGTTTTAGCATCATTCCTTCCAAAGAAATCCCAGGGCTGATCTCCCTCAGAATGGACTGGTTGGATCTCCTTGCACTCCAAGGGACTCTCAAGAGTCTTCTCCAACACCACAGTTCAAAAGCATCAATTCTTCTGCACTCAGCCTTCTTCACAGTCCAACTCTCACATCCATACATGACCACAGGAAAAACCATAGCCTTGACTAGACGGACCTTAGTCAGCAAAGTAATGTCTCTGCTTTTGAATATACTATCTAGGTTGGTCATAACTTTTCTTCCAAGGAGTAAGCGTCTTTTAATTTCATGGCTGCAGTCACCATCTGCAGTGATTTTGGAGCCCAAAAAAACAAAGTCTGACACTGTTTCTACTGTTTCCCCATCTATTTCCCATGAAGTGATGGGGCCAGATGCCATGATCTTCGTTTTCTGAATGTTGAGCTTTAAGCCAACTTTTCCACTCTCCTCTTTCACTTTCAACAAGAGGCTTTTTAGCTCCTCCTCACTTTCTGCCATAAGGGTGGTGTCATCTGCATATCTGAGATTATTGATATTTCTCCCAGCAATCTTGATTCCAGCTTGTGTTTCTTCCAGTCCAGCATTTCTCATGATGTACTCTGCATATAAGTTAAATAAGCAGGGTGACAATATACAGCCTTGACGTACTCCTTTTCCTATTTGGAACCAGTCTGTTGTTCCATGTCCAGTTCTAACTGTTGCTTCCTGACCTGCATACAGATTTCTCAAGAGGCAGGTCAGGTGGTCTGGTATTCCCATCTCTTTCAGAATTTTCCACAGTTTACTGTGATCCACACAGTCAAAGGCTTTGGCATAGTCAATAAAGCAGAAATAGATGTTTTTCTGGAACTCTCTTGCTTTTTCCATGATCCAGCGGATGTTGGCAATTTGATCTCTGGTTCCTCTGCCTTTTCTAAAACCAGCTTGAACATCAGGGAGTTCACGGTTCACATATTGCTGAAGTCTGGCTTGGAGAATTTTGAGCATTACTTTACTAGCATGTGAGATGAGTGCAATTGTGCGGTAGTTGGAGCATTCTTTGGCATTGCCTTTCTTTGGAATTGGGATGAAAACTGACCTTTTCCAGTCCTGTGGCCACTGCTGAGTTTTCCAGATTTGCTGGCAAATTGAGTGCAGCACTTTCACAGCATCATCTTTCAGGATTTGAAACAGCTCAACGGGAATTCCATCACCTCCACTAGCTTTGTTCGTAGTGATGCTTTCTAAGGCCCACTTGACTTCACATTCCAAGATGTCTGGCTCTAGATTAGTCAACACATCATCATGATTATCTGGGTCATGAAGATCTTTTTTGTACAGTTCTTCCGTGTATTCTTGCCACCTCTTCTTAATATCTTCTGCTTCTGTTAGGTCCAGACCATTTCTGTCCTTTATCGAGCCCATCCTTGCATGAAATGTTCTCTTGGTATCTCTAATTTTCTTGAAGAGATCTCTAGTCTTTCCCATTCTGTTCTTTTCCTCTATTTCTTTACATTGATTGCTGAAGAAGGCTTTCTTATCTCTTCTTGCTATTCTTTGGAACTCTGCATTCAGATGCTTATATCTTTCCTTTTCTCCTTTGCTTTTTGCTTCTCTTCTTTTCACAGCTATTTGTAAGGCCTCCCCAGACAGCCATTTTGCCTTTTTGCATTTCTTTTCCATGGGGATGGTCTTGATCCCTATCTCCTGTACAATGTCACGAACCTCATTCCATAATTCATCAGGCACTCTATCTATCAGATCTAGACCTTTAAATCTATTTCTCACTTCCACTGTATAATCATAAGGGATTTGATTTAGGTCATACCTGAATGGTCTAGTGGTGTTGCCCACTTTCTTCAATTTAAGTCTGAATTTGGCAATCAGGAGTTCATGATCTGAGCCACAGTCAGCTCCCGGTCTTGTCTTTGTTGACTGTATAGAGCTTCTCCATCTTTGGCTGCAAAGAATATAATCAATCTGATTTCGGTGTTGACCATCTGGTGATGTCCATGTGTAGAGTCTTCTCTTGTGTTGTTGGAAGAGGGTGTTTGCTATGACCAGTGCATTTTCTTGGCAAAACTCTATTAGTCTTTGGCCTGCTTCATTCCGCATTCCAAGGCCAAATTTGCCTGTTACTCCAGGTGTTTCTTGACTTCCTACTTTTGCATTCCAGTCCCCTAGAATGAAAAGGACATCTTTTTTGGGTATTAGTTCTAAAAGGTCTTGTAGGTCTTCATAAAACCGTTCAACTTCAGCTTCTTCAGCATTACTGGTTGGGGCATAGACTTGGATAATTGTGATATTGAATGGTTTGCCTTGGAGACGAACAGAGATCATTCTGTCGTTTTTGAGATTGCATCCAAGTACTGCATTTTGGACTCTTTTGTTGACCATGATGGCTACTCCATTTCTTCTGAGGGATTCCTGCCCACAGTAGTAGATATAATAGTCATCTGAGTTAAATTCACCCATCCCATATCACGGTTAAAAAAAAAAAAGTCAATCAAGTTTTAAATAAGGCTTGGATAAAAGAAAGGATCCCTAAAATATTGCTTTCTAGAGAGGTATTTATTTCAAGGAACACGATTAAACTGTTTTATCCAAATTTATGACCTGCCTTTAAACAGAGCTAAAGCAGTGCTTTGTTACACAGAAAGCCTCTCTCTGTCTCTCTCTGTGTAGCACTGGAAATTTGTGGTCTTTCACATCCATTCTAGAAGCATTAGTCTCTCCTCTGTCAAAGATCTTTATACTCTAAGTTGCAGAAGATGCACTGAAGAAAAACTCACATTTTAAGGCAGGTTGCTGCTGCTGCTATAAGTCGCTTCAGTCGTATCCGACTCTGTGCGACCCCACAGACAGCAGCCCACCAGGCTCCCCCGTCCCTGGGATTCTCCAGGCAAGAACACTGGAGTGGGTTGCCATTTCCCTCTCCAATGCATAAAAGCGAAAAGTGAAAGTGAAGTCGCTCAGTCGTGTCCGACTCCTAGCAACCCCATGGACTGCAGCCTGCCTACCAGGCTCCTCGGCCCATGAGATTTGCCAGGCAAGAGTACTGGAGTGGGGTGCCATTGCTTTCTCTGTTAGCTCCCAAGATCTAGCCCCATAGCAATATGGAATAAAATCATTTTAAAAGAGTAACTGAGACCGATTTTATTCTGAAGGTTTGGCCTGCTGTAGCCATAATTTCAAACAGGGCTTCTAAGAATCCTCTTTAAGGCTGTGTGAAGACATTATAATTATATTATTTCTATCTCTATTATTATTAAACTACAGCATTCTACACCAAGCCAACAGGCCTACCCTGTAGGCTGAAGCTGGGCTGGAAAATGTGCTTGCTTTGACTTTATTTCCCAGAGCTATTAATAGACAAATGGTGTGACCTACCTTACTGCTCTCCTTTCAATCAGTGGGTATAGGAGCAACTCCACTTGGCCACTCACTGTCTTAGGTACCAGAGATACAAGATTAAAAAGACACAGTCCCTGGTACACCTATTTTGGCAAATGTTTGAAAAAACTTGGCAAAGGTTCAACTTCCTGAACATTCCATCCAGGTGTCCTGCTGCCAGCTACATCTATCCTGTTACCAAACCTACTTGTTCACCAGAAGACATGGGCAATACTGTTCCCAGGTTTTGAAATGATGAACAAGTCATCAACAATAGATTCAGTAAATAAAATATAAGGGCTCCTTGTTCAAAAATGAAGAAATTGAAGACAGCACACAGAGACAGAAAGATTATAGACCAGGAGTCAATGAGATTTCTCAGCTCACTACAAAAGTTTCAGAGCTCAAAAGTATCACCACCATTATGAAACACAGTTTTGGAAGTCCTAGCCATAACAATCAGAGAAGAAATAAAAGGAATCCAAATTGGAAAAGAAGAAGTAAAACTGTCACTGTTTGCAGATGACACAGTACTATACATAGAAAATCCTAAAGATGTCACCAGAAAATGACTGGGGCTAATCAATGAATTTGTAAAGTTGTAGGATACAAAATAATACTTAGTGTCACTGAACTAAACTGCTAAATCTGGTTAAAATAATATGTTTTCTATAATTGACTTGTACCACAATTGAAAAAAAAACATTTAAAAAGAAGTATTGGTTAATAGAAGGAACTTCCCCAAACTTGCTTTCTGCCATCATGGGGAATAACAGGAAAGTCCATCTAGGATTTAGAAAATTAGGTTCAAATTCCAATTCAACTCTCACTGGCTGTGTGTCTTCAAGCAAATAGCTAAACCTCTGTGAGAGGCAAACGTGGTAACAGAAAAGTAAAATTTTTAAGAAGCACTAGACTTCAGAAAACTGGGGGCCAAGTCAGAGCTGTAAAAAGTAAAGTAAAAAGTCGCTCAGTCATGTCCGACTCTTTGCAGCCCCATGGACTGTAGCCTACCAGGCTCCTCCGTCCATGGGATTCTTCAAGCAAGGATCTGGAGTGGGTTGCCATTTCCTTCTCCAGGGGAGAAGTTACTAGCAGTCTGTTAATGAAAGAAAGGAATGTCTCAAAAGTCAGAGAATGGCACCAGGCCCCTCACCCACAAGATGTATTTTAAGGTAATCTTGGCACCAGGCGAGTCATCCCGAGCCATAAAATGATTGATTTGAATCTTGTAAAAGGCAGATTCAGTTCAGTTCAGTCGTTCAGTCATGTCCGATTCTTTGCGACCCCATGAACTGCAGATGGTGACTGCAGCCATGAAATTAAAAGACGCTTACTCCTTGGAAGAAAAGGTATGACCAACCTAGATAGTATATTCAAAAGCAGAGACATTACTTTGCCGACTAAGGTCCGTCTAGTCAAGGCTATGGTTTTTCCTGTGGTCATGTACGGATATGAGAGTTGGACTGTGAAGAAGGCTGAGCGCAGAATTGATGCTTTTGAACTGTGGTGTTGGAGAAGACTCTTGAGAGTCCCTTGGACTGCAAGGAGATCCAACCAGTCCATTCTGAGGGAGATCAGCCCTGGGATTTCTTTGGAAGGAATGATGCTAAAACTGAAGCTCCAATACTTTGGCCACCTCATGCAAAGAGTTGACTCATTGGAAAAGACCCTGATGCTGGGAGGGATTGGGGGCAGGAGGAGAAGGGGACGACTGAGGATGAGATGGTTGGATGGCATCACGGACTCAATGGACGTGAGTCTGAGTGAACTCCGGGAGTTGGTGATGGACAGGGAGGCCTGGCGTGCTGCGATTCATGGGTTCGCAGTCGGACACGACTGAGCAACTGAACGGAACTGAACTGAACTGCAACACACCAGGCACAACTCCCAGCTGCTGCTGCTGCTAAGTCACTTCAGTCGTGTCCGACTCTGTGCGACCCCATAGACAGCAGCCCATCAGGCACCCCCATCCCTGGGACTCTCCAGGCAAGAACATTCGGACACGACTGAGCAACTGAACGGAACTGAACTGAACTGCAACACACCAGGCACAACTCCCAGCTGCTGCTGCTGCTAAGTCACTTCAGTCGTGTCCGACTCTGTGCGACCCCATAGACAGCAGCCCATCAGGCACCCCCATCCCTGGGACTCTCCAGGCAAGAACACTGGAGTGGGTTGCCATTTCCTTCTCCAATGAATGAAAGTGAAAAGTGAAAGGGAAGTTGTTCAGACGTGTCCGACTTTTTGCAGACACGCAGACCCCATGGACTGCAGTCTACCAGGCTCCTCCATCCATGGGATTTTCCAGGCAAGAGTACGTTTACCCAAACTCATGTCCATCAAGTCAGTGATGCCATCCAGCCATCTCATCCTGTCGTCCCCTTCTCCTCCTGCCTTCAATCTTCCCCAGCATCAGGGTCTTTCCCAAGGAGTCAGTTCTTCACATCAGGTGGCCAAAGTATTGGAGTTTCAGCTTCCACATCTGTCCTTCCAATGAACACCCAGGACTGATCTCCTTTAGGATGGACTGGTTGGATCTCCTTGCAGTCCAAAAGACTCTCGAGAGTCACAGCTGAGCCTTATGCAAATGAGTTTATAGCACAAAGGACATTCGAGGAAAGATATTAATGTGCCCGTTTTATTCCCTAGCCTGATGATAGATAGAAAGCTCTAAAGATTAAAGTACTTACTCATCCTTAGGACAGATTCTGGTTTGCTTGCACATGAAACACACATAAACACCCCTATAGACTCACCTAGCTACACCCTTGTGAGATGAGCTGTCTTCCTGGACACTTACAGCTCCCTGAGGAATGTCCATTGGACACGCCAGGGACAGCTAAGTGCCTGAAGCTGTGGTTCTTAAAGTGTGGTCCCCAGTCGAGGAGCATCAGCAACACCTGGGAGCTTCTTGGAGATGTTAATTCTCAAGTTCAGCCCCAGACCTACTGAAAAGCTCTGGGTGTAGGCCCAGAAATCTGAATTTTAACAATCCTGCAGGTGATACTGATGCAGAGGTAGTTTCAGAAGCACTAGCCTAGATGATGGGCTTCCCAGGTGGCTCAGCAGTAAAGAATCCACCTGCCATTGCAAGCAGACACGGGTTCAATCCCTGGGTTGGGAAGATGCCCTGGAGAAGGAAATGGCAACTCGCTTCAGTATTCTTGCCTGGGAAATCTCATGGACAAAGGAGCCTGGTGAGCTACAGTTCATGGGGTCACAAACGGCCATGGCTTGGCAACTAAAGAACAACAAAGCCTAGATGATCAAATTTAATCACTTTGAAGTATGTTTGTTATCATTCCTTTTTTTTTCCCAGCTGGGGAGGGTGTGTTGGAGGAATTGATGGAGGGTCAGGTTCTTCCCAACATTCCCCTTCTCACTCTGCAATACCACAATCACCAGCAATTCCTGAAGTTTCCGATCTCTTTGTGTGTTTCCCACAAAATTCAATTTAGCTTGCACACTTTGTTTTTGCCTGTTCATTCAGAACACAATGCAGTCCCTGGTTCCTTGTGAACAAACATCCCACTAGAACATGTCAAGTATCTGATTCATTTAGACTTATCCCACTTGCTTAATGTCTGCAACAGAAGCCTCTGTGATATTCTTGATCTGAACAGCTGAGTTAATGCCCCAGGAACAAAGGGGCCTGGTGTTTGGGTGAGCTCCCATGGGACTGACCGCCACAAAGAGAAGCTTGTTGAATGCACACACAAAAAAGAGAAGAGATAGGTGGCAGAGACTAGATCTTTATGACCCTCTGATTATTCTATCAGTTAGTTAAGGCATAAATCCATCCCCTGACCTAACAAAATACTATTTTACTTCCTTTCACTCCATATTTTATCTTTTATAGCCAATAAAACATAAAAACCTTACAAAGGTTATGTTCTCATCAATTTTTGCACTAAATGACAATAAATTAACTGGCAGTTATTGCAGCTGCAACACAGGCGTCAGCCTGAAACTTTCTGGAAAGACAATCCTCCCTTCCCACTGGCAGAGTTCAGAGCTGCCAGTCAAAGATGCAGCCATTAAATGAAATGTTAATGGCATTGCCATTCTTTTTCTTTAAGTAATTAGATCCTGCTGAGCCTTTACTCACGTTTCTTCAAAATCTGCTCTGGATACAGACTTAGAAAACAAACTGCAGGGGAAAGGACAGTTAGGGAATTTGGGATGGACATGTACACATGGCTATATTTAAAATGGATAACCAGCAAGGACCAATTATACAGCACATGGAACTCTCAGTTCAGTTCAGTTCAGTCACTCAGTCGTGTCCGACTCTTTGCGACCCCATGAATCNCAGCACTTTCACAGTATCATCTTTTAGGATTTGAAAGAGCTCAACTGGAATTCCATCACCTCCACTAGCTTTGTTCGTAGTGATGCTTTCTAAGGCCCACTTGACTTCACATTCCAAGATGTCTGGCTCTAGATTGCTGAGCACTGAAGAACTGATGCTTTTGAACCATGGTGTTGGAGAAGACTCTTGAGATTCCCTTGGACTGCAAGGAGATCCCACCAGTCCATCCTAAAGGAAATCAGTCCTGGGTGTTCATTGCAAGGACTGATGTTGAATTTGAAACTCCAATATTTTGCTCACCTGATGTGAAGAGCTGATTCATTTGAAAGAACCTTGATGCTGGGAAAGATTGAGGGCAGGAGGAGAAGGGGATGACAGAGGATGAGATGGTTGGATGGCATCACTGACTCAATGAACATGAGTTTGGGTGGACTCCGGGAGTTGGTGATGGACAGGGAGGCCTGGCATGCTGCAGTCCATGGGGTTGCAGAGTCAGACACGAGTGAGTAACTGAACTGAACTAAACTGAAACAGCCTCTGTCCCACAGAGCCTGCTGAAATTATGCACACGTGCAATCCTAAATGTGCTTAGCCTGCTGACCCTGCTTCACCAATACCTTCCTCTGGGAATGGCAGTTAAGAGCTCTGCTCACATTTCCCCTTGCTCTCTCTGCCTCCTGGCTGACCCTGGGGCTTCCCTTGTGGCCCTGTTTGCTGCAGCATGTCCTCTCACCTGGGAACTGTGAGAGACCATCTCTTCAGTAGCAACTGTTTCCTGACCTGTTGGTTTCACCAGACCTGAGTGATATTTCAACCTACATCTGAAAACAGTTATAACTGAGGAAAGGTATGGTAACAAAAGGGTCTCCTGGTGGCTCAGTGGTAAAGAATCTGTCTGCAGTGCAGGAGACCTGGGTTCAGTTCCTGGGTTGGGGAGATTCACTGGAGGAGGGCATGGCAACCCACTCCAGTATTCTTGCCTGGAGAATTCCATGGACAGAGACGTCTGGCGGGCTACAGTCCATTGGCGTGTACAGAGTCAGATACAGCTGAAGCGACTAAACAGCAGCAGCATGGTAGCATAAATGAATATGAATTTGAGCAAACTCCGGGAGATAGTGCGGACAGAGGAGCCTGGCATGCTATAGTCCATGGGGTCAAAGAGAGTCAGACCTGACTTAGTGACTGAACAGCAACATGGTAACACTGCGAATGAAGTTAAACCTAGAAATTGCATATCTGTGGAAGTCAATTTAGGGAGAATTGCAATGACTTGTCTAATACTAGATGAATTCAGTTAAATTCCTCTTAAGACTAAATGGCAAACTGAGACTCGAAGTCAATGAATATAACGTGTGGATTTACCAGGTAAACTGATCATTTAAAAGATAAAAAACCGAGCTAATCATTTGATTTCTTTACTCATAAAAGGGAAATTTAACTCATAAAAAGGAATTTAACAGTTAAATCTTAACAGATTTTCTTTCTGTTAAGACCAGTACAGAATATGGCAGCTAGTTCCATTCAGAAATGCATGTCACTTACAGGTTCAACATAATCTGTATCAAAATCCCAACTGTTTTCTCCTTAGCCAATCCTAAAGGAAATCAATCCTGAATATTCATTGGAAGGACTGATGCTGAGGCTGAAGCTCCAACACTCTGGCCACCTGATGTGAAGGACTGACTCACTGGAAAAAACACTGATGCTGGGAAAGATTGAGGGCAGAGGGAGAAGGGGATGACAGAATGAGATGTTTGGATGGCATCACCAACTCAATGGACGTGAGCCTGAGTAAACTCCGGGAGATAGCGAAGGACAGGGAAGCCTGGCATGATGCATTTCGTGGGGTCACAGAGTTGGTTGACTTAGCTTTTGAACAAAAACAGCAAAGCTATTTTAAAAGTGTGTAACTTACTTATCTTAGATGCATGAAAGGTATATTCACACCAAAGTGAACCATTTCCATTTCATGATGGAAAGAATATTTCAAATTCAAGGTAGCCTTTAAATTTCTGTATTATTTCCCATTATATTTTGGACATAATAGGTTATTACATATAACATACTTTTTACTTTATTATCTTGTAGTTAAGAAAATAGTAATAGTTGCTTGAGAGATTATCATAATAAGTGAAATAAGTAGAAAGAGAAAGACAAATAGTATATGATATTGTTACTTATATGTGTAATCTAAAATATGAGACAAATAAACCTGTCCATGAAACAGAAACACACTCACAGACAGAGGGTAGACTGTGGTTGCCAAGGGGATGCGGCATGGGAGTGAGACAGACTGGGAGTTTGGGATCAGCAGATACAAACTGGTATATATAAAATGGGTAGGCAAGGTCTGGAGAAGGCAATGGCACCCCACTCCAGTACTCTCGCCTGGAAAATCCCATGGACAGAGGAGCCTGGTGGGCTGCAGTCCATGGGGTTGCTAAGAGTCAGACACGACTGAGCGACTTCACTTTCAATTTTCACTTTCATGCATTGGAGAAAGAAATGGCAGCCCACGCCAGGGTTCTTGCCTGGAGAATCCCAGGGACGGGGGAGCCTGGTGGCTGCCATCTATGGGGTCGCACAGAGTTGAACACGACTGAAGTGACTTAGCAGCAGCAGTAGTAGTAGTAGGCAAGGTCTTACTGTATAGCACAGGGAGGTATACTCAATATCCTGTGATAAACCATAATGGAAAAGAATATGAAAAAGAATGTATATTTATGTATAACTGAGTCACTTTGCTGTACAGCAGTAATTAAAACATTGTAAATCAACTATACTTCAGTTAAATTAAAAAAAATCCATTATATTAAAAAAAAACTGCAAAAAAAAAAAAGTTGCTTGTAAAAAGCTATCCACAGTAGCCATTTAGTGTTTATCCTGAAAAACTGAACCTTGTAGAGCTACCTAGTGCAAATCCATCAGCACAGCTCAGTACAGCACAAAGGCAACCAAAACCCAGGTGCCACCTACCATGCCCCAGACGGGCCTCTTCACTTAGAATACTAGGCAGGCTTACGTCCTCTGGTGTTTTCCCATTTTTGTCTGTATTAATTGTCTTGCTCTCTTTATTACAGGTTTCTGTGTTAAATTTAAACCATCTTTTGGGCTTCCTGGGTGGCTCAGTGGTAAAGAATCTGCCTACCGGTGCTGGAGACACGGTGCGATCCTGATCTGGGAGGATCCCACGTGCTGCAGGACAACTGAGCCCAGGCGCCACAACCACCGAGCCCAGGACCTGAAGCCGCTGAGCCCGCGTGCAACTACGGAAGCTCGCACGCTCTGGGGCCCGTGGTCTGCAACGAGAGAAGCCACCGCAATGGGAAGCCCATGCCACACAGCAAGAGGAAAGCCTGCTCAGGAGCAAAGACCCAACACAGCCAAAAACAAACAATCAAATAAATAAAAGGATAAAAAAGTTACACCGTCTTCTGAGAGGTATAGGAGCAGGAAGTTCTGGAGAAGGAAAGTCTAAGACAGGAATATTGGCTATTAGAATGTCCTTGAATTTCTCTATATTTGCTGCAGAGTTCTTCCAGGAAACTTGATGCACCTCTTTGCACTTGTGATCTAGGTTGCCTGCTTTTCTGTATCTTTTCATTTTTCAGGATTTGCCCTCAGTGTGTGATGTTGGTGCTCATTTTTTTTATGAAGCAAGTATAGTAGTGATTCTTCGGGCCCTTTCAAAGAGTCTAGGATTTTTCTGGAAGGTATTTATCTGTAAAAAGGCTATACTTCTGAAAGAAAAAGAAAGAGGCCTAAACACCAATAGCTTTGCCTTTGACTACATTCTTCTGGGCTTTTTTCCATGGTTCTGTGTTGCCTTTTTCCACTTTCTTGGCTCTGAGATTTCATTTCATTCTCTCTCTAAGCTAATATGTTAGCCTGTCCCTATTTCATGGGTGCTGGCAGAAATTACCAGACTCTTGGATCAAGTTGCATTGCATGGATTTATTATAGACAGCATAGCAAGCAGCATCAGCATTATATATGCATGATTTTTTCTCTCACCACCGCCTCCACAAGTCCCATGGGGGTGACGCGGTGTGGGCCTGATAGCTTTTGTGCACACAGTGAGTTTTCGTGACAGCTGAGAAAAGTGGAGCCTGGAGAACTCGCTATTTTTTAGCAAGCAGTATGCAAGCCTGCTCTCCGCCCTAGAGAGAAGCAGTCTCACATCTCTAGGGCTGCTTGCCGCAAACACAGTCCTAAGAAACGGCCTGGGATTAGTCAGGGTAGTCAGGGACTTGTGCTCCTGGCAAAGTGTTATAGTGTTAGTGACTCAGTTGTGCCAGACTCTTTGCGACCTCATGGACTTCGGCCCACCAGGCTGCCCTGTCCATAGGGTTTTCCAGGCAAGGATGCTGGAGTGGATTGCCATTGTCTTCTCCAGTGTTTTTGGCATACCCAGCAAGAAACGAGAGACACATGGAGAACTGTCGGTCTCAACATACTGCTCCTGTTTCACATATGTGTTGACCTCCCAAAAGGGCTCCCCTAGGTAATCCACCATCTAGGAGCTTCCTGGATGGCTGTGCTAATGATAGCCAACAACAAGCATAAAAGATAAAACTTTATTAATGCTCCCATAAGCGGGGGCTGTCAAAGGAGAAGGGGCTTCATCAGCTGGAGGCAGGTGATGACGGGGTCATGGGAAGGCAGCCAGATTGCAGAAGCAAAGCTATTTATGTGTTAATTAGGGATGGGTTACATTTTGCACAAATTCTTCTCTGACTGGCTGGATTTGGATCCTAAAAAGCTCTCACAGGTGCCACCGAAAAGGGAGCATACATGTGAGTTCAATACCTGTGGGTACAGGGGTGTCAGTAGGTGAAGTGATGGAGGACAGCCAGATGGGAGGACATTAGTGGGCATCCCAGAATTAAGTGGGACTTAACCAAGCTGAAGCAGGTCCTAGGAAGTACTACTATGAACAAAGCTAGTGGAGGTGATGGAACTCCAGCTGAGCTATTTCAAATCCTAAAAGATGATGCTGCTGAAGTGCACACTCAATATGCAAGCAGATTTAGAAAATTCAGCAGTGGCCACAGGACTGGAAAAAGTCAGTTTTCATTCCAATTCCAAAGAAAGGCAATGCCAAAGAATGTTCAAACTACCATACAATTGCACTCATTTCACATGTTAGCAAGATAACTCTCGAAATCCTTCAAGTTAGAAGGGCATCCCAGAATTAAGTGGGACTTAACCAAGCTGAAGCAGGTCCTAGGAAGTACTACTATGAACAAAGCTAGTGGAGGTGATGGAACTCCAGCTGAGCTATTTCAAATCCTAAAAGATGATGCTGCTGAAGTGCACACTCAATATGCAAGCAGATTTAGAAAATTCAGCAGTGGCCACAGGACTGGAAAAAGTCAGTTTTCATTCCAATTCCAAAGAAAGGCAATGCCAAAGAATGTTCAAACTACCATACAATTGCACTCATTTCACATGTTAGCAAGATAACTCTCGAAATCCTTCAAGTTAGAGACTTCCCTGGTGGTCCAGTGGTTAAAAATCTGCCTTGCAATGCAGGGGACACAGGCTCAATCCTGGTCAGGGAACTAAGATCCCACATGCCATGAAACAACTAAGCCCATGCCACAACTAAAGATCCTGCATAAGTCAACAAAGATGCCAGCCACATGCTGCAATTAAGACATGTCACATATATTTAAATAAATAAATATATTCAAAAAATTCTTCAAGTTAGGCCTCAATGATACGTGGACCGAGAAATTCCAGATGTACAAACTAGATTCAGAAAAGGCAGAGGAACTGGAGATCAAATTGCCAACATCTGTTGGATCATAAAAAAAGCCGGGGAATTAAAAAAAAAATTGCTTCATTGACTACATGAAAGCCTTTCACTGTGTGGATCATAACAAACTGGAAAATTCTTAAAGAGATGAGAATACCAGGCCACTTTGCCTGTCTCCTGAGAAACTGTATGCAGATCAAGAGGCAACCAAACAAGTTAGAAATCAAGTTAGAACCAAACAAGGAACAATGAACTGGTTCCAAATTGGGAAAGGAGTCTGTCAAGGCTGTGTATTGTCACCCTGCTTATTTAACTCCCATGCAGGGTACATCACATGAAATGCCAGGCTGGATGAATCACAACCTGGAATCAAGATCACTGGGAGAAATATTAACAACCTCAGATATGCAGAGGACACCACTGTAAAGGCAGAAAGTGAAGAGGAGCTAAAGAGCCTCTTGATGAGAGTGAAAGAGGAGAGTGAAAAAAGCTGGCTTAAAACTCAACATTCAAAAAACGAAGATCATGGCATCCAGCTCCATCACTTCGTGGCAAAAAAGAGAGGGAAAAAGCAGAAGCAATGACAGATTTTTTTATTTCTTGGGCTCCAAAATCACTGTGGATGGTGACTGCAGCCATGAAATTAAAAGACGCTGCTCCTTGGAAGGAAAGCTATAACAAACTTACACAGTGTATTAAAAAGCAAAGACATCACTTGCTGATAAATTTCTGTTTAGTCAAAGCTATAGTTTTTCCAATAGTCATGTACGAATGTGAGAGTTGGACCTTCAAGAAGGCTGAGCCTTTATTGAAGCCTCAGTAAATGACAAGAAATTAACTTTCCATTTCCCTGCAGCTCATGATTGGTCTGCGCTCCTGCTCTGTTGATAAGTTCAGTTCAGTCGCTCAGTCATGTCCGACTCTTTGGGGTACTTCTCTTATTTTTAGGGATGTTAGGCATCACTCCCCTCTCCAGAAAGGCATTAAGACATCAGGACATATTCACAGAGTTATGACTGTCTTATTTCGAAGATTTTGCAACCCTCCACTGATTATCTAACTATGTAGTACCAAATTAGGCACTTGGCTCATGTCCTAGTCAATCAGTAATTTCCTCCAAGCTCGCCTGTCTATTATTATAGAAGGCATATCAGAAATTCCTTTCATTGAGATAAAGTAGCCCAATGAATACCACTATATGAGCAGGATTAAAAGCAGTGAGGGGACAATTCTCAGTTCCTGCAGCCTCCTGTGTCCTTCATTACATGCTGTTTGCTGGGACAACTGACTTTGGGGAGGAGTCTCAGCGGAATCAGGTGGGCGCGGGAAGTGGTGGGGCCTACAGTGCTCTGCCTAGACCACACTGCTTCCCAGTTGAGGTGAGAAGAACCCAAGTGAGAAAAACTTCAGCTAAGCCTGAATTAGCCTCCGTAAGTTGGCTGAGGCTCAATCACGTATCACCCAATATCCTGGGCTAGACAGAACAAAAGAGAAGTCGGTAGAGCTTGGAGACCCATACCTCACGCAGAAAGATGATGGGCCACGTGGCTTGCGACGGCTCTGTTTCTCCTAACTGTGCTCACAAGCCAAAATTATTATTATTATTATTTTTGGCCTCACACCTTACAACAGTGAAAGCTTGAAGTCTTGACCACTGGACTACCAAAGAATTCCCCCAAATTACTTTTTTTAATGGCGACTGTGGTTCTCCCACAGAGAAGAACAAGGTAAGGAGCAGTGGCTGTGCTTTGCTGGAGCAGCCGTGAAGAGATAGCCCACGCCCAAGGTAAGAGAAACCCAAGTAAGATGGTAGGTGTTGCAAGAGGGCATCAGAGGGCAGACACACTGAAACCATACTCACAGAAAACTAGTCAGTCTAATCACACTAGGACCACACCCTTGTCTAACTCAATGAAACCAAGCCATGCCCTGGAGGGTCACCCAAAAAGGACATCTTTTTTGGGTGTTAGTTCTAAAAGATATTGTAGGTCTTCATAAAACCGTTCAACTTCAGTTTCTTCAGCGCTACTGGTTGGGGCATAGACTTGGATAACTGTGATATTGAATGGTTTGCCTTAGAGACGAACAGAGACCACAGCCTTGTCTAACTCACTGAAACCAAGCCATGCCTGCGGGGCAACCCAAGACAGGCAGGTCATGGTGGAGAGGTCTGATAGAATGTGGTCCACTGGAGAAGGAAATGGCAAGCCACTTCAGTATTCTTGCCTTGAGAACCCCATGAACAGTATAAAAAGGCAAAATGATAGGATACCAAAAGAGGAACTCCCCAGGTCATTAGGTGCCCAATATGCTACTGGAGATCAGTGGAGAAATAACTCCAGAAAGAATGAAGGGATGGAGCCAAAGCAAAAACAATACCCAGTTGTGGATATGACTGGTGATAGAAGCAAGGTCCAGTACTGTAAAGAGCAGTATTGCATAGGAATCTGGAATGTCAGGTCCATGAATCAAGGCAAATTGGAAGTGGTCAGATAAGAGATGGCAAGGGTGAATGTCAACATTCTAGGAATCAACGAACTAAAATGGACTGGAATGGGTGAATTTAACTCAGATGACCATTGTATCAACCACTGCGGGCAGGAATCCCTCAGAAGAAATGGAGTAGCCATCATGGTCAACAAAAGAGTCCGAAATGCAGTACTTGGATGCAGTCTCAAAAACGACAGAATGATCTCTGTTCGTCTCCAAGACATGGAACTCTACTCAGTGTTATGTATGCTATGTGCCAGCCTGGATGGGAGGGGGCTTTGGGGGAGAGTGGATACATGTATGGGTATGGCTGAGTCCCTCTGCTGTTCACCTGAAACTACCAGAACATTGTTAATCGGCTATACTTCATTACAAAATAAAAAGTTTAAAGTTTGGGAGAAAAAAATCTGCTCTGGAGGTCAATAAATAAAAAATATGAAAACATGAAACCTTAAATATTTGTCAGATATAAAAAAAAAGCTACAGAACTACTTTGAGTCCAATATCTTCCAGTTCTCACTGTAATAAGGTGGCCCAAAGCACCACAACACTGAATAGTTCCCAATGCATAAACTCTCAATATACTTTTCATTTATATAAAAATCACTTAACCAGTGTTTCTCCAAAGTTCCATGCCATGAGTCAGTACCAAGCACTTAGAACAAGACCTGGCGCACAGCAAGGGCTCAACATTAGCTCCCACTCTTATTTGTTATTGTTGTTACTGTAGCTGTTACTGTGAGATTATGTGCTATTACATGCTATTATGCGCTAAGAATATGAAGTGAAAAGCAAAACAGATGTGGCTCTCCTGTTCTCACGAAGCTCATGGGCTAGCAAGAGACAGATACCAAAAACTAATCTTCAATAAATGTAAGTTAAAAACTGAACAATTACAATGTAACCCATGGGGGATGCAAACTAAGAAAAGCCCAGAGTAGTTCTGTATCATTTTATGATTCTGAAACCTCTTGGATACTTACTTTCAACCAAACCATGCATGACCCCTCCCCAGATGTTTCCAAAGCCTTCTGTACTACTATGCATATTTCAACTACAAAACAGCCCCCAAAATTGCAAACAGATATCCATATTTTATTACTGTACCATTCACCATCAGAAACACTGTACTAATTTTGTAGATAAGAACTTATTTTTTTAATACCGTTAACATTTCCAAATACAGAAACTGAGATATCCCAAGAAACAAGCCTGTGTTCAGATATATTCAGTGAATCATCCATGAGTTTTCTTAGAACTTTATCTGTTCAAATTAATTCATAATTAAAGTTAAAGTTTAAGTATGCATACCACTTTCTAGAACATTATTTCTAAATAATATAAATTACTTGATTAAAAACTTTTGTATTCAACTTTTTAAAATTTATAAAATGGGTTTTCCAGTGACTTCACTTAGAGCCAAGAGCAAGAAAAAGAAATTCTTGACCACAGAATGTGGAGGCCCATTCTTAAATATTATTTAGAATCTGTTTCACAGGAGAACTGGGGAAATTCAGGAAGGCCCCCTGGGACTGTCACTCAGAAAAGTACTAGGGTTGGAGGGAATCCGGAGAGCATCCCCCAAAATTCTTTACAGCCCTGCAGGAGGGCCTGGGCTCTGGATCCAGACCCCCATGTGGATTCTGGCTCCACCTCTCCGTATCTGAACTTAGGGCTAGTAGCTTAACCTTGCTCAGTCTCAGCCTCCTGCTCTGGAGAATGGGTACTCACTTCATAAGGAAGCAACTGGAATAGTTGGGGAATGGATGCAAATGCTTCTTAGCACGATGCTGAAACATAGTGAGTGCTTCTCCACAACCATTCAAGCCTCTCCAAACTCTGCTTCCCGATGAGACAAGACCCAAAGTCACAATTACAATAAAACACAAACCGGGACCCAGAATGCACTTTCCACTTCTCATGCACTTGTTCTTGAATGTCACAGTCCTACCTAGGATCCCCCCAGGGCCCCCAGGGGAGCTCTCACCCCATGGAGCAGATGGCAGGTAGGTGTCCTCTGAGTCAGTCTCAAGAGACCTCTACAGCCTGACCTCTGGGCCTCCCTGGCAGCACAGTGGTCAAGAATCCACCTGCCAATGCAAGAGACAAGGGTTTGATCTCTAGGTCAGGAATATCCCCTAGAGCAGGACATGGCAATCCACTCCAGTATTCTTGCCTGGGAAAGTCCATGGATAGAGGAGACTTGTGGGCTATAGTCCATGGGGTCACAAAGAGTCAGACACGACTTAGCAACTAAATAGCCTGACCTCCTGATATGTTCAGCCCTGGCCCACATCTCACAGGGCGACTTATTACCAAAGAGCAGACTGCAGCTAAAACAATAGGTCAAGCAGAACTCTGCCCTCCAGAGTCACCTCATCACACATATTACCTAGACACATGGCAATCAACTCCTGTGTGCTAACAACATTAGTCCCATAACACACTCAGGAAGGGAACCTCCCTGGTGGTCCAGGGGTTAAGAATCCACCTGTGAATGCAGGGGACATGGGTTCAATCCTGGTCCAGGGAGATTCCACATGCTGTGGGGCAACTAAGCCTGAGCTCCACAACTACTGATCCTGTGCTCTAGAGCCCACGCTCCACAACAAGAAAAGCCACTGAAATAAGCCTGTGCGTCACAACTAGAAAGCAGCCCCCGCTCGCCACAACTAGAGAAAGTCTGTGCACAGCAACGAAGACCCAGGGTAGTTATAAATAAATAAATAATTTTTTAAAGACACCCAGGAAGGAAAAGTCTCTAGACTGTGACCCTAAACCCTTTCCTCCATCCATTAAAACACACTTACTGCTGTATGCTGTGTGTCACACTTCATGTTAGACTCTAGATATAAAAATGCCAAAGATTCAGCCCTTGTCATCAAGGCCTTCACAATCTTGGAGGAGGAAGATGCTTAACAGACAATTTTAATGTGATGGTGTCATTATAGTGGAAAAAGCTACACACAAGATGTCAAAATGTTCTTCTGTTTGGAATTTGGCCTGGGAAGTAAGGTATTTAAGACCTAAGTTTTTTAAAAAGCTCTTTCAAAATGACTATAACCAACTTCGGTTAACTGATTAAGACACATCAATTGTAAAAGACCCATGAAATGAAGACAAGCAAAAAGGAAAACATAACTTATAATCTTACTGTCTGAAATAACTAGTGTTAACATTTAGCTGCATGGCCTTCTAGGTTTTAAAATATTGATAGATATCAATTACTAAACAAGATATGAGATCATTTTATGCACAGCATGGTAACCTGGGATTTTCACTTTTCCACAAACATATATGAACGTATTTCTGGAGCAGTGAATGCTCCCCTATCATTTTAAGTGATTACATAGAATTCCACTATAAGTTTCATCATTTCTCTCACTGTCTTCTACTGTTTGATATTTAGACCACTTTCAGGTTTTTTTTGACTATAATAAACATTATGACACCCTTGTTCACACATCCTTTCAAAGCCAGATCACTTCTCCAGAATAACCTCCTTGAGCGTTGAATTGGATCAAAGGGTAAGCATGCTTTTAACTGACACAAACGGGCCTATCTATGAAGCAGAAACAGACTCACAGACAGAGCAACAGATCTGTGGTTGCTGGGGGAGGTCGGAGGGGGGAGGGATGGCGTGGGGGTCTGGGATCAGCAGGTGCAAACTATTACTCATAGAATGGATGGACAAGGTCCTACTGTATAGCACAGGGAACTATATTCAATATCATGATAAACCTTAGTAGAAATTACGAAAAAGAATGTGTACATATGTATATCTGAGTCACTCTGCTGTACAGAAGAAATTCACACATTTTAAATCAATTATACTTCAATTAAAATTTTTTTTAATTTAAAGGGTTCAGCATATTTTTTAAGACATTGATACCTATTACCAAATTGCCCTACAGAAAAGCTGTACCACTAACTATCATCATTTCCCCATGTTCGATTTAGAGTATCGTTCTTCGTACTCTTTGCATTTCATACTTTTATTTTTTTAAGATTATTTTATGTAGACCATTTTAAAACTTCTAATTGAATTTGTTGTTAATACAATAGTGTATCCTTTTATGTTTTGTTTTTTGGCCCTGAGGCATGTGGGATCTTAGCTCCCAAACCAGGAATCGAACTGGCACTGGAAGGCAAAGTCTTAAACTCTAGACCGCAGGGAAGTCCCCATATTTTAAAATTTTAATGTACTCACCTTAGTTAAAAATGTTGCTTATAAGAGCATCTTTTTCAGAGGCAACTATGACATTTGCTGAAATTAGGTAGCTGTGAGCTGCCCAATCATCCCAGTTTGAGTTTGGGGCCTCAGTACTTCTCAAACTTCACCATGCACAGAAGTCACCTGGGATCTTGTTGCAATGTGGGTTCTGAGTCAGTAGGTCTGGGGTAGAGACTGAGATGCTGCCTGTCTAACAAGTTCCAGGTGATGCCAAGCTTCTGGTCCATGAACTATACTTCAAGAAGCAAGGAGCACAGCTCTCTTATCTAAAAGCCCCTCCCAGCCCCTAAAAGATGCCCTCATCTCCCCAGCATCTTCCTCCTCAAAAGTGCCAGCAGGCCTGAAATTCCTCTACCACTCACTCCTACTCCTTGTGGTGTCTTAAAAAATTCACAGAAGGCCTCCCTGATGGCTCAGTGGTAAAGAATCTGCCTACCAATATAGGAGACGTGAGTTCTATCCCTGGTCCGGGAAGCTCCCACATGCCTTGAAGCAACTAACCCACGTGCCACAACTACTGAGCCTGTGCTCTAGAGCCCACGGGCCACAACTCCTGAAGCCCGTGCACCCTCGAGACCGTGCTCCGCAAGAGAAGCCACTGCAGTGAGAAGTCCGTGCACCATAAGTAGAGAGTAGCCCCCACTCACCACAACTAGAGAAAAGCCGACACATCAGTGAAGTTCCAGCAAAGTCAAAAACAAATCCAATTATAAACAAACAACACCAACAATTCATCAAACATCAAAGGGCCTCAGTTTCCCCACCCATGAAATGAAAAGCATGGAGTATCTGGTCACTAAGCTCCTTCTCACCTCCCTGCACAAAGAGGTGTTCCTGCACAGAGAGAGCTAGGTGCACCCTGGGACGGTCTGAGTATCTGCTTCCTGTCAGTTCACAGGCCGCACTCGGAAGGAGGCCAAGAGAGGGGGTGACACTCCAGCAGCTGGTGACAGCCACAGCCCAAGGAGAAAGTACCCTCGAAAGGGGGCACTCTTCTCCAAATACCTCTCTCCTGGGGAGTCTCCAGATGTAATCACGTACACCTCTGTTCTCTTCCCAAAAAGATTTAACAAGAACCTAAGGCTAATTTGCTTATTAAAGGAACAAAGAGGGGAAGGAGGGAGGAGACTGTTAGAAATACTGCATCTGCAAATATCTCACCAAAGAGCCTCAGAAGGCAGCTCTGGGCAAAGGGAGTCCAGCATCCTCGATGATACTTCAGTCATGGCTACTGCCTTTTGTTCTGTTTTACCGTCTAGCTTTTCTGCAGCAACACTTAAAGGTAGGCAAAAACAGAAAGAGATCCTCAGCACCAGTGCTGGTGGAAGTGGTTATTTAAACAGATGTTGGATCACAGACGTTATTTTCTACTTTGCCAATAACATGAAAATGTGGCTGTTCTTCTGTGGGAGGCTTCCCAGGCAGCTCAGAGGTAAAGAATCTGCCTGCTAATGCAGGAGATACAGATTTGATCCCTGGGTCAGAAGATCCCCGAGTGAAGGACATGGCAACTCACTCCAGAATTCTTGCCTGGAAAATTCCATGAGCAGAGAAGCCTGGCGGGTTATAGTCCATGGGAGTCACAAAAAGCCGGGCATGACTGAAGTGACTTAGCATGCACATACACTTGTTCTGTGGGGACGTCAGACATGTATTCTCCACCCTCAAAGAAGACAGACTGTCACATGCCCCAGTTCAATTAATTCATTGAATAAGACCATGAACAGGGCCCTAGTTCAATTTAGTTATGAAATAAGGCCACGAAAGCTTGTCTCCTTAAATTCTCTTGTCTTTGGAAAGACTGAACCAGAATGATTTCTTATTGGTAATAAGTGCACTTTCTCCTCCCCTCAAAAGATAGTTTCCCCACCTCTTTCTATTTCCTGGCAGGAAGTTTAACATGTTCATGAAATTTTTTTTCTCACGTTCATTTCCTTTATCTTCCTTTGAACAACTCTTAAGTATTTGGTAAGTGATCTTTTTTTAAAAAAGTACCCATGTCCTCTGCCTTTCTCTTCTGAGGATGGTATCCCTTTCTTGCCAGGGTCTCCCACAAAACTGGGAGGCTTTTATTGCTTAAATTAGGCCAGAATTAGGTATGATGGTCAACTCTAATCGAGACAGAACCGAATATCAATAAACACAAATACATCAGCATCTTCCACTGTAAATGCTGGTGCTGCTGGCATAACTCACTTCCACTCTGCAAGCCCAGTGTCCTCCTCTGGAGCTGTTTACCATCCCCTGCTTGCCCGTGTTGAGGTGGAGCCCTGGCCAGAACGCATTGCTCTGAAGACCAACAGCCCTAATTCCTCCCCATCATTCTGCAGCTTGTCAGTAGGACCCAAGCAATTAAAAGATCAGTAAGAAAACAATCCCCCCGATTAGGTCCTACTTGATCTTAAACCCACAGCATCCAAGATTTCAGCTACATAATGCTGACTCTGGACAAGGGCAAGAGACTTTTCTTAAGAAGATAAATTAGATGAGCACATGGAAGAAAGAAAACGGACATGCAACTAACTGCTAAAATATTTGAGTGCCTTCACTGTGGTTGGTGAGCTAAGCAAAGGGCAATGGTTTCTTTTCCCATTTTCTTCAGTTTTTATTCTCTACTGTCCCTTCTCCCGGCAACAAATGTTTTGCTTTCAACAAATAAGAATCTGAAAAAGAATAAATATGATTATATGAATAACTGAAAAAGAATAGATGTGTGTATATGAGTAAGTGAATCACTTTTCTGTACACCTGATATTAACACAACACTGTAAATCAAATATACTCTGATTAAAAAAATCTCAGTAGAGTGCTTGGGATGAAGTAAATGTTCAAATATAACTTTTTTTTCAGGTACTACTTTTTGATCAGAGATGCCGTTCTCTTGTACACTGGTGTTTTCCACACTGAAATTATAACGTACCCTAAAGATAGCAAATGCAAGTCCGAGGAGTCGCCTTGCTACAAGCCATCAGCTGCGATCATATCAAGATGAATATATTGTCAGGAACCTGTAGGTAGCATTTCATTTACCCCACTCCCTCCCCTAAGACAGGCTCAGCCAGGGATTAGATTATTATGCAAGCTTTCTGGACCCACTCCAAATGTAGATTGCAACTATAATTCGAAGGGAAACTTATAAGAGGTGATAGGAAATAAACCTTCTACAGAACACTTTTTATAAAAAAAAAATTAACCTTTTCAAAGTTTAATTCCATTCTATGTACCCATAAATAGACCAGCTTACAGGAACTAAAAGCTAATCCTATAGTAATAACACAAAGCTTGATATCTCATTCCACACGATCATTAATACTGCTTTAAACATCACAAGAAATCTCTTCGACTTCTTAAGCTTTGTAATTCATTTCTGTACACCAATTCAAGAAACCTCATTAAATAGGTGGCCTTTTTGTGGTACATCTGAGGCACGCAAATATTTGAGATTTTTACCTTAGGTCAGAGATTAAGAAAAAATTAACTTTTCATTTTCAGGAAGGATTTATGAAAGTGAAAAAAAAAAAAACCACTTTTGACAGTAACGTGTTTATGTCATCTAGTTCGAAAATAAAACAGGCTGCACAGATCATCGGAAGTAAAAACTGAAAGGAAAAAAGGAGAAAGCTTTATATAAATGGTAGAGGTATTTCTTAAGAAAGAAAAAAATCTGGTTACCTCTTCACCATTTTCTCCCATAACCCAGTTTCCATACTCCAAATGAGTGTAAGATGGAAGAGCTTTGATTTGGGAGAGGAAAAAAATCCTTTGAACACTGATCGACACGCGATTTGTGCAATTATTTTACCTAGATTTAACTCCCTCTTCTCAACTCTCTAGTCATTTGATTGACTGAGATGCTGTGTCCATTGAGCCGGTTTACAATTATCCTTAAACCAGTGAAACTTCAAAGGCTGTTCAATAGGTATTTTCCGTTCTTCATTAGAACTCGTAAATGTATAACCTGCACATAAACAAGTCACTCTGCCTAATTAAATGGAATCTCTTCGTCTCTATTAAAAATTTAGAAGTGCTGCCTGAGTATAAACATGTCATCTGAGAAGGGGGGAGGGAGCACTCCTGTAACATCCGTGCATAACCAACTGGATCGCTTGTAAGCAAAGGCACGTTAATAATCAGGGATGCACATAAATTTTTCTAATTCTTTTACTATCAAGAAAGATTGTTTTAAGGTAAAGGATATTCATTTTGGGGAGTTACCCCCTCAAAGATTATCTAAATAATAATATTTCTAGGGAAATGTAGTCTGGGTGCTTTAAATTTACTTCAGAGATTATCACATAGCCTTTCCCCTACTTTCTTTTTCAAGCATCTGTGTCCTGGAAGAAATAATGGTGTTTTCCTCTAATATTTTCCTCTAATAAACAGCTCAGAGAATGAGTTGTTTGTTCTGTGCTTTTTGTTGTTTGTTTGTTTTTTACCACATATCTAGAGCTAGAATTCTTAGGAAGATAATCCCTAAAAGCTGTTTTGGAAGTGCAAATGTTCCTAAAGTGTTTTGAGTTTGTATTGTTTGGCCTGTTGAAGAAAGCAACTGTTTTTAACTCTGCCTTTTTTTTTTTTGAAAATTGATGTAGGAATTATAAAGCACCTCCAGCTAAACAAGCAGTTGAACTTGTGCTTCGAATTCACTTCCCAAGTTCCCAACATTCTTTTAAAAAAAAAAAAATCTCTTCATAAAGTTTGAAACAATATTTGTGACACTGAGCTTTATGTCGGAAGACCAGGCGGAAATGGTAGCATGTAAATGTTTGAGGAAGCAGATGGAGATCTCTGAGCTGTGAGGTGTTTTGTTAGCGCACCCTCTTGTGGGCAAACATTGTCAACACACCTTCTGTTCCACATTTTTTTTAAAGAACAAGTTCAGCAATTCACATAGTGCAATTCTGACAAAAGTAAGCTGCAAGTCAGAGTTGAGCTTTCTAGTCTTTTGTTCGGTTTTGGACTCTTTCCTGTTCTCCAAAAACAACTTATAATGCATTCACTCAAGAGAACAGGAAAACGTATGAGAGTTCTTAAATGTACGAGATCGCTTAACACATACGTGCACAAGTTACACATAGTATTCCTAGTGATCTGGGAAGAGAGAAATTCTTCTACATGAAATGACACCCATCCCCAGTGTCCTTCAGCTGGCCGTGGAAGGGATGGCTTCTTTCCCAGCATCCACACCCCTGGCAGATCCCTATCTATAGCATGAGGTTGACATAACAGCTGTAGGCCAGGTGGATGATGTCACCCATCACTGCCCGAAATGTCTTAAAATGCTGTGATACACACTGAACTCATCTGCAAGGAGAATATACATGCCCAGCAGACCAGGGGCCCAGCTGCCTCAGTCCTTGAGTAGAAGTAAGTGTAGCTTTTTTGTTATATCTGCTCCAAAAGAGCTATAGGTACTCAAATGAATGAAAAAATAGTGAATGAGTAATTATATTCAGGTAGTTCCATACTTTGTTAAATATGTAAACTATAAACCATTAAAAAAACTAACATCATGGCACCTGGTCCCATCACTTCATGGAAAATAGAGCAAGAAAAAGTCGAAACAGTGATAGATTTTATTTTCTTGGGCTCCAAAATCACTGCAGATGGTGACTGTAACCATGAAATTAAAAGACACTTGCTCCCTGGAAGGAAAGCTATGAAAAACTAGACAGCATATTATAAAGCAGAGATACTACTTTGCCAAAAAAGGTCCATATAGTCAAAGCTGTGGTTTTTCCAGTAGTCATGTATGGATATGAGAGTTGGGCCATAAATAAGACTGAGTGCCAAAGAATTGATTCTTTCAAACTGTAGTGCTGGAGAAGACTCTTGAGAGCCCTTTGGACTGCAAGGAGATCAAACTAGTCAATCCTAAAGGGAATAACCCTGAATATTCATTGAAAGGACTGATAGTGAAGCTGAAGCTCCAATACTTTGGCTACTTGACACGACAAGCAGACTCACTGGAAAAGACCTCGATGCTGGGAAAGATTTGAAGGCAAAAGAAGAAGGGGGTGGCAGAGGATGAGATGGTTAGATAGCATTGACTAAATGGACATAAATTTGAGCAAATTCCCAGAGATAATGGATGACAGGGGAGCCTGGCATGCTGAAGTCCATGGGCTCACAAAGAGTTGGACATGACTTAGCAACTGACCAACAACAAACCACTTCTATGGCTTAAGAATGCTCTACCTAGAAGCTTCCCTGAAAATCAGGATCTTTATAATAAATCCTGCCTTTGACCAGAAAACCTGGGTTAAGAAGCATTGAGAAATGAGACCTTCTCTTTCATACATTGGATTTTAGATCTTGAGGGGAGCCTGGAGATTATAAATTGCAAATTTGTCTCATCACGGGTTAAAAAATAAATAAATAAAAGCCCACTGAGGTATAGGGATATGCTCAAGGTCTCCTGGTAAAAAGCAGCAAGCCCAGGACTAGAAGGCCATCTCCCAAAATATAACTAGCATGGCCCATTCTCCTTGCAAAGAGCATCCTGGCACCCAATTCCCTGTGGGTGCCAGTGGTGCTCAGTGGTCCCTGAACTGCTACTAAAACTACTTTTCTGCTAATGAGTGTTCGTCCTTGTTCTCTCCTCCCCTTAAGAAATAAGTGATATTCTTTCTTTGTGTTTAGTCTTTGTTAGTTTGATTAGTATGTGTCTTGGCATGTTTCTCTTTGCGTTTGTCCTCTATGCGACTCTTTGTGCCTCTTGGACTTGATTATTTCCATGTTGGAGAAATTTTCAACTATAATCTCTTCAAAAATTTTCTCATATCCTTTTTCTCTTCTTCTTCTGGGACCCCTATAATTCAAATGTTAGTGTGTTTGATGTTGTCCCAAAGGTCACTGAGACTATCCTCAGTTCTTTTCATTTTTTTTACTTTATTCTGCTCTTCAAAAGTCTTTTTCACCATTTTATCTTCCAGCTCACTGATTCGTTCTTATGCTTCAGATACTCTGCTGTTGATTCCTTTTAGAGTATTTGTAATTTCAGTAATTGTGTTGTCTCTGCATGTTTATTCTTTAATTCTTCTAGATCTTTGTTAATTGATTCTTGCATTTTTTCCATTTTGTTTTCAAGGTTTTTGATCATCTTTACTATCATTATTCTGAATTATTTTTCAGGTAATTTGCCTATTTTTTCTTCATTTATTTGGACTTCTGTGTTTCTAGCTTGTTCCTTCATTTGTGTAGTATTTTTCTGACTTTTCATTATTCTCTTTTTTTAACTTATTGTGTTTGAGGTCTTCTTTTCCCAGGCTTCAAGGTTGAATTCTTTCTTCCTTTTGGTTTCTGCCCTCCTAAGGTTGGCCCAGTGGTTTGTTTATGCTTCATATAGGGTGAGATTTGTGCTGAGTTTCTGTTTGTTTGTCTGCTTTTCCTCTGATGATAATCAGACAGGTAATCCTGTCTGCTGGTGACTGGGTTTATATTTTTGTTTCGTTTGTTGTTTAGATGAGGCATCCTGCACAGAGTCTACTGGTGGTTGGGTGATGCTGGGTCTTGTATTCAAGTGGTTTCCTTCGTGTGAGTTCTCACTATTTGATACCCCCTAGGGTTAGTTCTCTGGTAGTCTAGGGTTGTGGTACATATTCACAATGGAATATTACTCAGCCATAAAAAGGAACACATTTGAGTCAGTTCTGATGAGGTGGATGAACCTAGAACCTATTATACAGAGTGAAGTGAGTCAGAAAAAGAAAGATAAATATCGTATTCTAATGCACATATATGGAATCTAGAAAAATGGTACTGAAGAATTTATTTACAGGGCAGCAATGGAGAAACAGACATAGAGAATAGGCTCATGGACATGGGGAGAGGGGAGGAGGGGGTGAGATGTATGGAAAGAGTAACATGGAAACTGACATCACCATATATGAAACAGATAGCCGATGGGAATTTGCTGTGTGGCTCAGGAAACTCAAACAGGGGCTCTGTATCAACCTAGAGGGGTGGGATGGGGAGGGAGATGGGAGGGAG
>SJXQ01011622.1:142913-155189 GCA_006408695.1 Aepyceros melampus
ACTAAGGTCTGTCTAGTCAAGGCTATGGTTTTTCCTGTGGTCATGTATGGATGTGAGAGTTGGACTGTGAAGAAGGCTGAGCGCCAAAGAATTGATGCTTTTGAACTGTGGTGTTGGAGAAGACTCTTGAGAGTCCCTTGGACTGCAAGGAGATCCAACCAGTCCATTCTGAAGGAGATCAGCCCTGGGATTTCTTTGGAAGGAATGATGCTAAAACTGAAGCTCCAGTACTTTGGCCACCTCATGCAAAGAGTTGAATCATTGGAAAAGACTCTAATGCTGGGAGGGATTGGGGGCAGGAGGAGAAGGGGACGACCAAGGATGAGATGGCTGGATGGCATCACGGACTCAATGGACGTGAGTCTGAGTGAACTCCAGGAGTTGGTGATGGACAGGGAGGCCTGGCGTGCTGTGATTCATGGGGTCGCAAAGAGTCGGACACGACTGAGCGACTGAACTGAACTGATGGCTGATTCATGTTGAGGTTTGACAGAAACAACAAAATTCTGTAAAGCAATTATCCTTCAATAAAAAAAATTAAAAAAAAGAAACAAATGACAACCATATTCTCTAAAACAAGACTAGCAGCCATTGCAAACCACAACTAAACTCAGTACAACAGTGAACACAACCTCCTCCCCAGAAAAGCCCAGAATCCCCAGTCCATCTGGGGTCATGGACGGCGGGGACTTCCCTCATAGCTCAGCTGGTATAGAATCTGCCTGTTGTGCAGGAGCCCTTGGTTTTATCCCTGAGTTGGGAAGATGCCCTGGAGAAGGGAATGGCAACCCACCCCAGTATTCTTGCCTGGAGAATTCCATGGACAGAGAAGCCTGGCATGGGTCCATGGGGTCACAAAGAGTCATACTGTGGAGCTCATCAGCCAAACTTTTCATACAAAATGGAATTAGAGTACGTAAGGGAACCAGTGATGTGCCATCTTTATTATAAACACCAATGTTAATACTCCCCCATGACTGACTTTTATAGGATATTGGTCATTCATGAAAATAAAGGCCCACAGGGTGACTCCCCTTAAGTGACAGAACTGAAGAGGGGCATCATCCGTTGCCCCCAGCTGATGGTACATTACATGCAGCTGTGTACACAGCAGACTGGTTCTCTGAGGTTATGGAAATCCACCAAGATCTGATGTGGTTGTGATCATAACAGAGATGCCCACAAGATGGCACTCTTCTTTACCTTTAATTTATAAGCCAAAAAGGAATTTTCCACAGTCTAACAATAAATGGGATATGTAGGTAACTCCATATAGTATCATGCTCAATGTTGTAACATGCATCACAGTTAGGAAAATCTGCCCCTCATCTCACTGAGAATGAGGTTTGTGTTGATGGAAGATAGAAAGTCCTGGAAAGATGGGTGTTGGTGCTCAGAGGAAATGACAGGCCTTGGGAGAAAGGGTGTGTGTTGAGGGGGGTTGCGTATGAGTGTGTGTGGGTGGGGGTGTATGCGTGTGTCTGGGTGTGTGTCTCTGTGGGTGTGTGTGTACCACATGGTTCCATATTTTTCCTAAAAGGTGAGTTCTGTCTTAAAAGTATGTTAATTAGACAGAAAACTCTTAAGACAGTAGGCAGTCTATCTTCAAGGCCAGAACAGAGGCTCTCCAACTGCTGTGCCTTGCTCCACAAAGTCCCCTCTGAAGAAGCTTTTCCGTCTTGGTCACATGCACACACAGAGCACTCCCTCTCCTGTGCTGGGAGCGCGGGACCTCCCAAGTTCTCTTTACTAGGCGGAAGATAACATCTGACTTGGCAGGAAGATGGATAAAGGAAAAGAATAGACGGACATTATCAGAAGACCTCAGTGACCAGGCCAGAGCTCTCAAAGCTCACTTTCACAGCACTCCAGTTCCACAAACTAGACAGAAATGTGTTGCACAAAAAAAAAAAAAAAAAAAAAAAGCTGCCTTTTAAACAAATGGTCCTGGAACAACTGAATGTCTACACCCAAGATGGACCCTAGGCACAGACCTGGCATGCTGCGGTCCATGGAGGTGCTGAATTGGACGTGGCCTAGTGACTGAACAACAAAGCACAGACCTTACACTTTACACAAAAATTAACTCAAGAGTAGATCGCAGGCCCCAACATAAAATGGAAAAATACAAAACTTAAACATGGAAGAAAATCACATGCCTGTGGATTTGGTGATGAGTTTTTAAATACCAATAGCACAGTCAATGAAAAGAAAAATTAATTGGACTTCATCAAACTGAAAATTTCTGCTCAATGAGACACACTGTTAAGAAAATGAAAAGCTAAGCCACAGACTAGAAGAAAACATTTGTAGAACATGTACCTGACAAAGGGCTAATATCCAAAATATGAAAGAACTCTTAAAAGTTAATGATTTAAAATAAAGAATTAAAAGGAGTCAAAAATCTGAGCAGACACCTCACCAAAGAAGATACAGATGGCAAACAAGCATATGAAAGGTGTTCAATCAGTTTGGATCAGTACAGTCGCTCAGTAGTGTCCGACCCTTTGCGACACCATGGACTGCAGCACGCCAGGCTTCCCTGTCCATCACCAACTCCCGGAGTTTACTCAAATTCATCTCCATTGAGTCCATGACGCCATCCAACCATCTCATCCTCTGTCGTCCCCTTGTCTTCACGCCTTCAATCTTTCCCAGCATCAGAGTCTTTTCCAATGAGTCAGCTCTTCGCATGAGGTGGCCAAAGTATTGGAGTTTCAGCTTCAGCATCAGTCCTTCCAATGAACACCCAGGACTGCTCTCCTTTAGAATGGACTGGTTGGATCTCCTTACAGTCCAAAGGACTCTCAAGAGTCTTCTCCAACACCACAATTCAAAAGCATCAATTCTTTGGCGCTCATTACTACTGGTCATTAGGGGTTTGCAAGTGAAAACTACAATGAGATACCATTACAAGACGATTAGAATGACAATATCCAAAAAAGAACCTGACAATACCAAATGCTGGCAAGAATGCAGGGTGCTGGAACACTCACTCAGTACTGATGGAAACACAAAAAGGCAAAGCCACTGTGAAAGACATTTTGGTAGTTCCTCACAAGACTAAACACAATCTTACCACCTGACTCAGCAATTGTATTCCTAAGAATTGTGTTCCAAGATGGCATCATCACTTCAATGGACACTGTCAAAAGCTGGAAGTAACCAACATGTCCTTAATAGATGAAAGGATAAATAAACTGTTCTACCTCCAGACAATGAAGCATTCCTCATTTGATAAAAACAAACAAGCAAACAAGTCATTTAAAAATATGGATTTATCTTAAGTGCATATCACTAAATGAAAGAAATCAGTTTGGGAGAGCTGCCTACTATGTGGTACCAAATGTATAACATTCAGGACAGGAAAAAATATAAACCTGATAAACATATCACTGGCTGCCAGGAGTTGAGGGGGGAGGTGAGGTTGAGGAGGTGACGTGCACAGGATTTGAGGGGGTGTAATTCTGTGTGATACTGTAAAGCAGACACAAACTAGGAAATAAAAATTATTTAGAAGATTACAGAATGGAACAAAAAGTATGATAACCCAACTGTCAAGTCCACAAATCAAGGCAAATTGGAAATGGCCAAAGAGGAGATGGCAAAAGTGAACGTTGACATTTTAGTAATCAGCGAACTAAAATGGGCCAGAATGGGTGAATTTAACTCAGATGACCATTATATCTACTACTTTGGGCAGGAATCCCTTTGAGGAAATGGAGTAGCCCTCATAGTCAACAAAAGAGTCCAAAATGCAATACTTGGATGCAATCTCAAAAACGACAGAATGATCTCTGTTCGTTTCCAAGGCAAACCATTCAGTATCACGGTAATCCAAGTCTATATTCTGACCAGTAATGCTGAAGAAGCTGAAGTTGAATGGTTCTATGAAGACCTACAAGACCTTTTAGAACTAACACTCAAAAAAGATATCCTTTTCATTATAGGGGACTGGAATGCAAAAGTAGAAAGTCAAGAGATACCTGGAATAACAGGCAAATTTGGCCTTGGAATACTGAATGAAGCAGGTCAAAGGTTAATAGAGTTTTGCCAAGAGAACACACTGGTCATAGCAAACACCCTCTTCCAACAACACAAGAGAAGACTCTACACATGGACATCACCAGATGGTCAACACCAAAATCAGATTGATTATATTCTTTGCAGCCAGAGGTGGAGAAGCTCTATACAGTCACAAAAATAAGACCAGGAGCTGACTGTGGCTCAGATCATGAACTCCTTATTGCCAAATTCAGACTTAAATTGAAGAAAGTATGGAAAACCAATAGACCATTCAGGTATGACCTAAATCAAATCTCTTATGATTATACAGTGGAAGTGAGAAAAATATTTAAGGGACTAGATCTGACAGACTGCCTGATGAACTATGGACGGAGGTTCGTGACATTGTACAGGAGACAGGGATCAAGACCATCCCCAAGAAAAAGAAATACAAAAAAGCAAAATGGCTGTCTGAGGAGGCCTTACAAATAGCTGTGAAAAGAAGAGAAGTGAAAAACAAAGGAGAAAAGGAAAGATATATCCATTTGAATGCAGAGTTCCAAAGAATAGCAAGGAGAGATAAGAAAGCTTTCCTCAGTGATTAATGCAAAGAAATAGAGGAAAATGATAGACTGGGAAAGACTAGATCTCTTCAAGAAAATTTGAGATACCAAGGTAACATTTCATGCAAAGATGGGCTCGATAAAGGACAGAAATGGTATGAATCTAACAGTAGCAGAAGATATTAAGAAGAGGTGGCAAGAATGCACAGAACAACTATACAAAAAAGATCTTCATGACCCAGATAATCATGATGATATGATCACTCACCCAGAGCCAGACATCCTGGAATGTGAAGTCAAGTGGGCCTTAGGAAGCATCACTATGAACAAAGCTGGGGGAGGTGATAGAATTCCAGCTGAGCTATTTCAAATCCTAAAAGATGATGCTGTGAAAGTGCTGTGCTCAATATGCCAGCAAATTTGGAAAACACAGCAGTGGCCACAGGACTGGAAAAGGTCAGTGTTCATTCCAATCTCAAAGAAAGGCAATGCCAAAGAATGTTCAAACTACCGCACAATTGCACTCATCTCATATGCTAGCAAAGTAATGTTCAAAATTCTCCAAGCCAGGCTTCAACAGTAGATGAATTGTGAAATTCCAGATGTTCAAGTTGGTTTTAGAAAAGGCAGAGGAACCAGAGATGGAATTGCAATATTCACTGGATCATCAAAAAAGCAAGAGAGTTCCAGAAAAACATCTATTTCTGTTTTTTTGACTGTGTGGATCACCAGTGGAACTGTGGAAATTCTTAAAGAGATGGGAATCCCAGACCACCTGACCTGCCTCTTGAGAAATCTGTATGCACATCAAGAAGCAACAGTTAGAACTGGACATGGAACAACAGACTGGTTCCAAATAGGAAAAGAAGTACATCAAGGCTGTATATTGTCACCCTGCTTATTTAACTTCTAGGCAGAGTGCATCATGAGAAATGCTTGGCTGGAAGAAACACAAGCTGGAATCAAGTTTGCTGGGAGAAATATCAATAACCTTGGATTTGCAGATGACACCACCCTTATGGCAGAAAGTGAAGAGGAACTGAAGAGCCTCTTGATGAAAGTGAAAGAGGAGAGTGAAAAAGTTGGCTTAAAGTTCAATGTTGAGAAAACTAAGATCATGGCATCTGGCCCCATCATTCATGGCAAGTAGATAGGGAAACAGTGGAAAGAGTGTCAGACTTTATTTTTTGGGGGCTCCAAGATCACTGCAGATGGTGACTACAGCCATGAAATTAAAAGACGCTTACTCCTTGGAAGAAAAATTATGACCTATCTAAATAGCATATTAAAAAGCAGAGACATTACTTTGCCAACAAAGGTCCATCTAGTCAAGGCTATGATTTTTCCAGTAGTCAGGTATGGATTTGAGAGTTGGACTATAAAGAAAGCTGAGCACCAAAGAATTGATGCTTTTGAACTGTGGTGTTGGAGAAGACTCAAGAGTCCCTTGGACTGCAAGGAGATCCAACCAGTCCATCCTAAAGGAAATCAGTTCTGAATATTCATTGGAAGGACTGATGTTGAAGCTGAAACTCCAATACTTTGGCCACCTGATGCAAAGAGCTGACTCATTTGAAAAGACCCTGATGCTGGGAAAAATTGAAGGTGGGAGAAGGGGATGACAGAGGATGAGATGGTTGGATGGCATCACCAGCTCAATGGAGATGAGTCTGGTAAACTCCAGGAGTTGGTGATGGACAGGGAGGCCTGGAGTGCTGCAGTCCTTGGGGTCACAAAGAGTCAGACACGACTGAGTGACTGATCTGAACTGAACCCAACTGTATCACAAATGTATGAAACAACTTTATTAAACAGGCCAGTTGCGGTGGGGGGAATAATGCTAATCCTGGTAACTGGAATCCTGAAAATGAGTAGAATCTGTAACATCAAAGGACACAGGAACTGCACATAGCATTGTACTCTAGTCAATAGACTTTTCCTTGGGGATACGGGCTAATAATTCTGATATCTATACACATATACTGGAATTGAACAACTAAGTTAAAGGATGGCAGATGGCAGGAGCCTGATTTCTCATTGTTGGAGTGTGAATTTACAGATAAAGAAGGGGAGATGGCTAGAATGAGCCATGCATTGGTGGACTGGAGCTGGTGATATTAGTATGCACTCATACTTAGCTTAATACACATACAGATGGTTACATACAGAAAATTTTATAGGCATGTGTATATACAGAGTAGGGCTTCCCTCACAGCTCAGTTGGTAAAGAATGTGCCTGCAGTGCAGGAGACCCCGGTTTGATTCCTGGGTCAGGAAGATCCCCTGGAGAAGGGAAAGGCTACCCACTCCAGTATTCTTGGGCTTCCCTGTGGCTTAGCTGGTAAAAGAATCCACCTGCAGTATGGGAGACCTGGGCTCCATCCCTGGGTTGGGGAGATCCCCTGGAGAAGGGAACGGCTACCCACTTCAGTATTCTGGCCTGGAGAATTACATGGACTGTGTAGTCCATGGGGTCACAAAGAGTCGAACATGACTGAGCCACTTTCATATATACACAGATTAGTATACACACATATATTTCCTTGCTCTTTAAGCTGAGAGGACCTAGAAGCAATGCCATCCCCACAGCAGTGAGCATACCTAATGCCCAGATCCTGGTTTCTAATACTGTTCTCCATGAAAGGAACCAGGGCTGCTTGGAGAAGCGGTAGATTCAAGGACTGGAGCAGGAAATTACAAGATGAGTTTGGAACATATTGTAGCTCCAAGAAATAAAGAACTGCTCAAAAAAATTGATGTGTCATAGGGACACAGTGTTATGGGAAACACTGACTGAATCATCAGCATGAGTTGTTTTATGACAGGAAGCTCTGGTAAGGAACACAGAATTAACAAGCCACCACCAACCAGAAGAATCCAGGTCAAAAGTCAAAAGGAGACACCACTTGTCCTACCACCTCCCAGAATCCTTCTTGCTGGCATCAACCTTGGCTGAGCAATGCATGCACCATGAGGAAGGACCCTGAGTCAGAGAGCCTGGCCAAACACAGCCCAAAAACTAACCCCATGACCATAAAACCCGAGACTGCAAGCCACGTGGCAGAGCAGTCCTCCTTGGTTCCCTTACTCTCCTGTTCTCAGCCCAGGTGCCCCTCCCCAATAAAGTCTCTTGCTTTGTCAGCACATGTGCTGAATGTGCTGAATTCTCCTTAGACAATTCATTTCTGAGTGTTAGAGAAGAGCCTCCTTTGAGGCCCCAGAAGGGGTCCCCTTTCCTGCAACAATCGGAGTCAACTGAAAGAGCTCCTAATGGCCAAAATGGGAACAATTACAGCAAGAAAATTAAGTAGTGTTGGATTACAACCTAAAACATGAAATAAATATCCATGAAGTCATACTGATATAAACTACTGATTAAATAAATAAAAAGGGAAAGGAGTCAAATCCACTCTGCAGAATTCCAAATATACAGATACTCCATCCTCAAGGAGATGGCACGTGACCTCACACTTCTTAAGTCACTTCCTTCCACAGAGGACAGCATGGAAACAGGAGAAAGGAGTAAGACAGAAGACCTAAGACAAGTGATCAACATTGACAGCTAAGTGATGTTACAGTGATGGGAAGACCTTTGGTACAAGATGAGGAAGATGGCATCTTACCTCTATAGCCTTCCTCCAAAAGTATACTAATCTAATCATGAGGAGAACATCAGACACATTCCAACTGAGGAACATTCTACAAAATATCTGACTACAATCCTCAAAGCTGCCAAAGTTACCCAAAACAAGAAAAGTGTGAGTAACTACCATTTAAAAGAGCCTGAGAAGAGACTACTACATATCATATCGTGGGTGGGATCATGGAACAGAAAAAGGATGTAAGGGGAAAACTGAATAAACTATGGATTTAAATTAACAACAATATATCAGTGTTGGTTTATTCATTGTAACAAACATATCACACTCTCATGTTTTTAAAAAGGGAACACTGGATGTGGGAATACAGGTACTCTTTTACTATCTTCACAGTAATTCTGTAAATCTTAAACTATGCTAAGATTAAAAGCTTGCTATAAGAAGTGTTAACAGTCTTTTCCCATTTCACACACATGCACACACACAAAATTAATGAACAGATTTTTCTTCCATTTTTATTAAAATTCTGCTGCAGAGGCAGTGGATGAGTTAATTACCAACTCTGAGTAAGAGAGTAAGAGATTGCAGCTCCACTTCTTACTGGCCATAATATTTTGGGAAAGTCTACCTTGCTGAGCCTCAGTTCTCTCATCAGTCAAATGGGCCCATGATACCTATTTCCAGGCATGTTGGAGGAATTACACATCATAATCTATGTCAAACACATAACACAGCACTTGACATAGAGTAAGCTCAAGAGATTGCTGCTGTTACAAGCTAGCCAGTGTGGACTGATTGATAAAACAAACATCCTGGTAGTAAACAGATTTCAACAGAAAAACTCAGAACGTATAAAATCTCTATACTGGGTTCCTTATTGTGAAGGAAGGAATGACAGTTTTTCTCTTAACCCATCAAGCATCAACATCAGTTCCCGAGAATTATTCAATAGGTACTTCAGGTTTAAGCAATACAATCTAATTCATAGCCAGGTTCAAGCAATACAGTCTAATTCATAGAGAGCCAGGTTCAAGCAATACAGTCTAATTCATAGAGAGCCAACCTCTATGGGAGAGATACGGGTGTTTTTTTTTTTCTCTAATCAGCTCAATCTGTCTCCTGGGCTCAGCCCATACTAAAGGGTCCTTAGTCTCCGGCTCTGTGGGTGCAGCTGAAAAAGGTGCTTCCTCACCCTTCCCTGTGCCTTCTTTTCTCTGCCTCTCCTCTTGCTCCTCACTCCCTCTTCTCCCCAAACGCCCCTCCCATGCCTATCTGCAGAGACCCATCTCTGCTTCATGGTCAAGTCCGGAGATCAAAACCCTACACCCAGCAATGACTCACGCGCACTAGCAAGCCTCCTTATATGCTACGAAACTCAGCAGGGACATTTACAAAGCTCTCATAATAATGTGGGGAAAGGCTTATGTTTTATGTTCTCATATTTAGTGAAGGCAGGTCCCCAAACTTAATATACATTGTGTTCTCTAATATCTTTAAACATGCATGGGGATTAAAAAAAAAAAAAAAAAGCTCTACTAGACCTAAATGTTAACAATGGTTTTCACTGGATACCTGTTACATGTTTTTCTTCATAACTTAAAAAATATTTTTCATGTTTTCTACATCATGTTACTTCTATTTTAGTCAGGAAAAAAACTTAAAGCTGTGGAGCCCACTGTAACAATTGCTTCTATTTGTCTAAAACAGAAAGGTTACTTTTTAGGTTATGCTGTATATGTGACAGTCAAGTTGATTTTATATGATCAAACTGTTTTAAAAAAGAAAGAAAAAAAAAGAAGAGGCTCACAGGGGAGTTTCATTGTAAAAGACCTTCTACTCCTTGGCCCCAGCAAGGCAGGCTGCAGGACAGGAGGAGAAAATGGTTCAGGAAGAGCCACCATATACACTTCATTTCCTAGAAATATTTTACACACATATTTGTGAGGCATGCAAACTCTACATACATGATTATAAAATTCCCCATCCATAAACCTACTTCTCATTTATATAATACATTTTGTGATGTCCCCAGAAGTGACTCCAAAGGGCCTGGCCCCAGGAACAAGAATGAAAGCATTGCCTGGAGGAGAGTGAAAAAATTGGCTTAAAGCTCAACATTCAGAAAACGAAGATCATGGCAAATGGTCCCATCACTCCATGGGAATAGATGGGGAAACAGTGGAAACAGTGTCAGACTTTAATTTTCTGGGCTCCAAAATCACTGCAGAGGGTGACTGCAGCCATGAAATTAAAAGACGCTTATTCCTTGGAAGAAAAGTTATGTCCAACCTAGATAGCATATTCAAAAGCAGAGATATTACTTTGCCAACTAAGGTCCGTCTAGTCAAGGCTATGGTTTTTCCTGTGGTCATGTACGGATGTGAGAGTTGGACTGTGAAGAAGGCTGAGCACTGAAGAATTGATGCTTTTGAACTGTGGTGTTGGAGAAGACTCTTGAGAGTCCCTTGGACTGCAAGGAGATCCAACCAGTCCATTCTGAAGGAGATCAACCCTGGGATTTCTTTGGAAGGAATGATGCTAAAACTGAAGCTCCAGTACTTTGGCCAAAGAAGGCTGAGCACTGAAGAATTGATGCTTTTGAACTGTGGTGTTGGAGAAGACTCTTGAGAGTCCCTTGGACTGCAAGGAGATCCAACCAGTCCATTCTGAAGGAGATCAACCCTGGGATTTCTTTGGAAGGAATGATGCTAAAACTGAAGCTCCAGTACTTTGGCCACCTCATGCGAAGAGTTGATTCATTGGAAAAAACTCTGATGCTGAGAGGGATTGGGGGCAGGATGAGAAGGGGACGAGGATGAGATGGCTGGATGGCATCACTGACTCCACGGGCGTGGGTCTGGGTGAACTCCGGGAGATGGTGATGGACAGGGAGGCCTGGCGTGCTGCAATTCATGGGGTCGCAAAGTGTCAGACACGACTGAACTGACTGAACTGAGGACTCACCACGCTGGTTTAACACATCCATCTGAAATAGATACCACACACTGCGGGCTTCTGGCCTTTTCCATGTTTGCTGATCTTGTGGGACCAAAACTCCCCTGAATCTAGGCGGCCTGCTAGTCCCTACAGTTTTTACGATTATCTTTAACTTCAGCCATCTGACTTACAGCAGTAGACCTGAATCCAGACAGGCTACTCACTGGGCACCCCCCAAATCTGTATTCTTTGTTGGGGTGGCGGTAGAAAATGACTGATTATTTAACTCACCTCTGAAAGGGAGCCCTCATAAACCTTTGATATCTAAGCCAAAGTTTCATCCTAAAATATAGCTGACCCTTGAGCAAGGCAGGTTTGAATGGCAGTTTGAACTGTGCTTACTGGTAGGTTTTTTCCAACATAAATAGTACTTGTGTTTTACTATATAGATCTTTAAGTGTGGGAGAAAGTCTGCATTCAATTAGAGATCACACTATGCGGGATCCAAAGAACTAGGGCTTGAATATGGGAAAAAATGAAGGCAGGAGGAGAAGGGGACAGCATGAGATGGCTGGATAGCATCATCGACTCAATGGACATGAGTCTGAGCAAACTCCGAGAGACCGTGAAAGGGAAGCCCGGCGTTCAGCAAGAGTGCACGGGGTCACAGAGTCGACTGAACAACAACGAGGGCTTGAATTCTGATTCTATCTAAATTCTTTAAGCTTCCAGCTCTTAGGTGAATCGTGTACCAATTCCTTTGTTTTCAAGACAGAGATAGAGCATGAGGGAGTTCCATTCCATGGGAAGTCAGCGCCCCTAACCCGCGCAAGTTCAAGGGTCAAATGGCCTATCTTACCTGGCTGTTCCAGTTAAACGTCTTGAATTTAGTTTCCAGTCAACGCTGCCTATTGAGTTATCCTCAGGCCCAGCGCAAAACTCCCCCGCCAGGGTGCTGTGATGGCGAGCGGCGAGCGGCGAGCGTGCGGGACTAAGGAGAGTTGTGATGAGTCTCACCTGCGGGAGGGCAGCCGCGGGCACTTGCACGTGGCGTGGGCGGAGCCACTCGCACGCTCACCCCCACCCCACTCCTTGGCAACCTGGGGCGTGCTCCGCCCGCTCCCCGCCCACCTCCCCGTGTGCTTCAGGCCCCGGCCCAGCGCTCTAGGCTA
>SJXQ01011622.1:155352-171499 GCA_006408695.1 Aepyceros melampus
GGGGACCGAGGGGCGCGTCCCGCCCACCTAGCTTCTCCTGCACCTGCCCACCCGCCAGCAAGTGTGGTTCCTCCAGGGGAAGATAGGATGCTTTCTACTTGGAATATCTTGAGGGTTGTGTGGCTGTAAAACGCATTTCACCAGAGAAGACTGAAGCCAGAGCACGCTCATCAGCCAGTGTGGGAAACCAGTGCTCAAGAGCAGCTACGGTGCTGATGTTGAGCTAAACATCAGCTAAGGACCACGGCAGCTCAGATACAATCCTGCTCCTCCGCCTTGAAGGTCCCTACCAAGCCCTCCAGTGCCAGTTCCTTGCCACCTGCGCATGATCACGCCCTGCTGAGTGTCTGGCGTGGGCCTCTCAGGCCTGCATGGCCCACCTGCACTACAGATGGATTCCGGGCGAGACAGCCCCATCTGGCTAATATTCGCTCCTGCTTCCAAGAAGCAACAGGCTTCACTGCTGCTGCTGCTACTGCTGCTAAGTTGCTTCAGTCGTGTCCGACTCTGTGCGACCCCATAGATGGCAGCCCACCAGGCTCCCTCATCACCAGGCAAGAACACTGGAGTGGGTTGCCATTTCCTTCTCCAATGCATGAAAGTGAAAAGTGAAAGTAAAGTCACCCAGTCGTGTCTGACTCTTAGTGATCCCATGGACTGCAGCCTACCAGGCTCCTCCATCCATGGGATTTTCCAGGCAAGAGTACTGGAGTGGGCTGCCATTGCCTTCTCCAACAGGCTTCACTGGGTCTGAGAAAAGGGAGGCAGTGGCTTGCCCTGGTCCACTGTGAGACAGGGATCTGGCATTAGCCAGCCCTCTGCATTGCTCACTTCTTGGAGACCAGCAGTTCCACCTGAAGGAGGCCTTTGATCACAGTAACAGAGGAGAACTGCAATCTCCCCCAGAGATGGCTTCCTGGGCCAGCTCTGCAGTGTGAACCTGAGACCCTATATCCCACAACCTTCTCCCGGCTCCCTGCTGCCTGGGGGACACAGCCGGCTCTTCATGTAAAGCCCATGGGAGACACTGAGCCCTGACACACAGGGTTCCTATTGCACATTCCCTATCCCACCCAGTGGGCACCAGTGGCCACCTCCTGGTCAGTCCCAGAGCACAGCAGGAGCCCCATGGCCACAGCCCCATCCTGCTAAAAATGGGATGGGGAACCAGCCCCGCCCCAAGAATAGCTGTGGTTGATTTTTAAACTGATGGACATTTCATCCTTGTGCAGTACTGAACACCTCACTGTACAGGCTGCCCCAGTGGGAGACAGTGGCCACCAGGCTTGCAAACGCCAAACTGACTTAGAGATTAAGTTCTCAGAGGGAACAAAGGTCAAGTTGTTTCAAGAGTACAGCCTGTGCTGACCAACCACTGTTCTTCCAGAGCTCCTGCCCTCCCAGGATTGCACATTCCTTGAAGCTCAAAATTTGCCTTTCCATTTCAATTACAAGGCAATAAATACTTGTTTTCACGTAGGAGAAAGCAGTTGCTAGACCAGGAGAAAAGACAGTTACAAAGCCAACTGATTTTGCAGGAAGCATGATTTCCGCCTGATTTTGTTAACTTTGGTTGTCTCGGTCTCTGTCGCTTCAGGGCGTAAGCTGATCACCATCTAGTCAGGAAAGCAACCTGCAGAGTTTGCAGGGACATGATCTACAAGCTGATTGGAGCCCTTTAGGCCCAGGAGAGGCAGGTTTTCTCAAGGGGGAGGGCTCTGGGGTGAAAGGAGGAAGCAAATAGTGTCTTCCCAGAAGAGCTGAGCCACGTGAGACTGAGTGGGATAGTGCTAAGTGGAAGACAAAGCTGGAATATTCCATGCTCAGGCCAGCAACGGCCTGGATTTCTATGTGCAGATTTGGAGGTCTTGGCCAAGGGAATGAACAAAGGATACAGAGGCTAGGAATAAGGCTGATGTGCATTCTCGGCATCTGTTCATATTAGAAACTAGATGTGAACTATACAGAAAGCTCACATTAAAATAGAACTGGCAGTTATCCCACTGAAGAGCTGAGAAGTTTTGATTTCATCTCCTCCTCTGTCCATCTATGCTCTGAAATAATTTTCTATGGTTTGTTTTCCCAGCAATTTGGAATACACTATCCAGAGAGCATCCGTCATCTTCCTTCTCTTGCTTGAAGACTCTAAATGGGACCCCTAACTCAGGCTCTTCAAAGCACAAAGTTAGATCTAAATCATGGAGCTCTGAAGTATCTGGAATACTTAGGATTTACATGGAATGAATATTGTAAATTATAAAATTTCAAAAGAGAAAGAAGTCAGGGAGTAAACATAAAAAAGTTCCCCTCCATCAATTCATCCTGGCATGTGGGCTGTCTTGGTGACTGAGGGAAGAAATAGTATAGAATCAGAGCAAGACTGGAAAACAGATTTTACCATTAGGCAGGGCCTCATTCCCCCATTCACTACACCAGCCACTAAGCTGTTCCCAGATAGAACCAGTACTGTGGTGGGCAAGTTTTTAATTCCCTGAAAACATCCAGGCTCCCCCGTCAGAGGTCAGGACACTCCAGGCGCTGTGTGGAGGCTGGTACTGTTCCTCATCCCTGGGCACTGCCGTGTTCAGTCTCTGAACCCAGCTGTCCCAGGGCCAGGCTACTTGCTAAAGGCTAGTTGCTTCTTCCTTTACTCCAGAACCCTTCTGTTGAAGACAATCCAGGTATACATCTTCTTGAACAGGACTTTGGAAACTCAAAAGCTGCCTAACTCTTCCATGAAGCAAGGGGAGCCTGACTTTTACTGCCTGAACCTTGGTCCTCCCTTTTCAGGATGGGGAAGGAAACCTGCCTCTCGCTCTTTCCTGATGAACTTACTGCCAAGGAAACAAGAGCTCATTCTCAAAAGGTTGTCCTGCCAAAATGTTAACTGTGATTAGTTCTAGTTGGAGTTCCAGCTGATTCAGATTTTCTCCTTTATACTTTTCTGTAGTTTTGAACTTCCTATAGTGATTCTATTTTCTTCTTCCTGTATGTCAGGAAAAAAGTACAAAAATAATAAAATTACTGTTTTAAGGATCGTTGTTGTTGTTCATTTGCTAAGTTGTACCAACTCTTTGTGACCTCATGGACTGCAGCACTCCAGACTCCCCTGTCCTTCACTATCTCCTGGATTTTGCTCAAACTCATGTCCACTGAGTTGGTGATGCCATCCAACTATCTCATCCCCTGCCTCCCTCTTCTCCTTTTGCCTTCATTCTTTCCCAGCATCAGGGCCTTTCCCATTGAGTTGGCTCTTTGCATCAGGGGGCCAGGGTATTGGAATTTCAGTTTCAGCATCAGTCCTTCCAGTGAATATTCAGGGTTGATTTGCTCTAAGATTGACTGGTTTGATCTCCTTGCAGTCCAAAGGACTCTCAAGAGTCTTCTCCAGCAACCACAATTGAAAGGCTTTAAGGACTACCTCTTACAAAACCCTTCCAGATGTTTTATCCCAGGTGAGAATCAGCTACTGTGGACCACCAAGTATCTTACCCGTGCCTCCATCCTAGCCTTTATCACTCATTTTATGGTCAGCACTGCCTTGTTCTTCTTCCAGTTCTCAGTGATTAGTTCAGTCACCAGCATATAGCAGGCTTTCTACTGAATATGTTAATAAGTCAATAAATGAATAAGTGAATGACTGACAGATCCTGTATTACCTGCTCAGCTCTGGACTTTAAAATGTTTCCTAGTCATAGATGAGTTCATATCTATCTGCTAGTTCATATTAGGGCAAAGGTGATCCTTTAAGACCAAGATGGTTTGCCCAAGCTCAGGAATCCAAGAAATATGGCAATCTTGCTGATATAGAAACCTAAAACTTGTTTGAAATATTTATGTATTCCTGATCCAAACTCCTTGCTAATCCTGGTATTAATTAATCTTTTAAAATTATTAATTATCTTTAATAATTAATTAATCATACTTAGAAGTATGATAGCCTTGGGCTCTAATGGATTACAGCTAGGAAAGTTCTAATTGTCCTTACCTACTGCTTAAAAAGGACAGTCACCTCCACAGCCAGGTTCCACTGACATAACATCTTTTATGGTTTGTTTCTTATTAATAGAAAACTGATGGTTCTATTACAAACAACAAGGGTTGTGGGAAAGGGCTAATGACCATTCTAAATACTCAGTCCACTTCTCTATTATGATTTCAGGGGTTTAAGAATGCCCTCTTGAACCCCAGCCATTCTCCATTTCTTCACTAACTCCTTGATACGGGAAACAAAGCCTTCATTCCAAGATAAAGCCTACCCTATAAGCTTACCTCCAAGAAAGAGACATGGCTAACAACACTGTCAAGATTTCAGCAGCATCCCACAGACACTGAAAGGAGAGAGAGGCCCTGCAGAAATCAAGCGGGGGAGTTTGGAGAACTTAAGTCTATCCTTAATCAGTCCCAGTTTTGCCCAGAGCTTACCTAGCTTTCAGACTAGACATAGGCTATTTAATGGTAGAATCCTTGGGTTGGGATTTCTCTAAAGCCTATATAATGTGGCTTCTGGTTCGCTCTCCCTTTACCCTATACTGTGGAGAACAAGACTGAGCAGGATGCTTAGGGACGCAGAGCTGGTAACAGCACAAATGCAAAAGAGGACTTGCAAAGGGGGAAGTGTGTTTTTTTCTGTTTTAAGAAACCTGCTGACATAGGGAATGCTCCCATTTTTCTGCAGAAATGCTGCCTTCAGTGGACAAAATTCAGCCACAATCAAGCTAATTGAATGCACAAATGTAATATTTTTCCAGGGCACCTCCAATTTAATGCTTGATGAAATCGTGTCTTTCGCATATATTTACAAAAGCTTTTCTTCATCCAGAAATGTCTGTTAAAATTGCTTATAGATGCTGAGATAGCAAATCACTCTTCTAATCTAATGAGATAAGTCATCTCTATAAACTTTGCTTGCTCAAATGTACTCGCATAAAAGAAATCAGGCTACAGGCTTTTTTCAATAAATAGAATGAACAACTAGAACTTGATGGCTATAGCATGTTCTGCCTCATTGCTAAGAGATGTTTAAAATTGCTCCCTCTCTCTCTCTCGAGCAGCGCAGTTTTCATTTTGGTAGTTGATGGAAAAAGGAGGTCAGATAAACTGATGTGGAAAGAAGCCAAAGCCGTTTGTCAAAATGTGGGGAGAGGCCTGGAGATTGGAGTCATTTTAAAAACTAAAAATTGATTTAAAAGATTTCTGTCCTCAAATCATTTTTCTTGCTAAATGTAGCCACTTTGTGAGCCTGGTTTCCTCTGCTCCAGCTACCTTTACCAGTAATTTATGCCAAAGGAATTTCACCTACTGGGAAGAATTGCATGTACAATCATTGGTGCATATCCCAGTAAGACAGGTCCGAAGATCAGAGTCCATGGTAAAGATGAGGCCTTGAGAGCTTTAGCCATCTGTTTAAGATTTGTCTTCCTACTCTAATCTGGAAGCCAACTACATGACACAAAGGTTTAGTAGGCCATCTCACACACCCCCAGGGTCACCATATAGGGTTATGTACGGCTGCTCAGGCCATGCACTGTGTAACTCCGAGGGGACATACCATTCACATGGGCTGCAATGTGAAGGGTGTCATCTGGAGCTGTGCAGTGTAACAGTCCTGTCCAGCCCCACCATGCGGGTCAGAAGAGAAAAAAAAATCATCTTCTCAGTCACAGTTTAATTAGTTTAATAAGTTCCCATGGCTACACTGCATGAATTTATCTTTACCTTCTCCAAGAATACAGAGTTCTTATCATCAGCTGCCAAAGTATGAAAGCCTGCCTGGTGCCCTCTTCCTACTCTTTACAAAGTGAAATTGGGAGAAAAGTCAAATCCCCAGATGGTTCTTTACTTCAAGAAACGGTTTGGACAGTGGACTGTGGACACGCTGGAATCCAGAATATGAGACCGAATTCCATGTGCCGTTTCTGTTGGTTTTGGAAAACACTAGGCAGCACTGGTCCATTCAGGGAAGACAGCAGGCAGCGTCTGGAACAGTTCTCTGGGGGCCTTCCTTTTGCCAGTCTGTCTGTTGGGTTTCCTTTCACACTTGCTGGGGGGTCTAGACCAGCCAGGCCAGGGGCCAGGAGCGCCTGCTCAGCCCTGCCTTCTCCCTCCACGTTTCTGTCTGCTGGAGAGACGACTGTGTGATGGGGAGAAACGAAGCCTAAATACTGCTCAGCCCCCTCCCTTGCCCCCTCCCTTCTGAGGTCAACCCCAGACTGTGGGGGGAAGCAGAAAGTCTCCACTTCGTAGGCGGTTCTTTGAACTCTGCCTTCAAGCACATGAAAAAGTCTATTTTGGGATGAGAGGAATCAAATCTAATATGCATAGGAGGAGACATTTGAGAAAACCCCCTATTTTTAGCCTAACTTGCATTATTCTTTTTTTTTAAATTGAAGGATAATTGCTTTACGGGAGAAGGCAATGGCACCCCACTCCAGTACTCTTGGCTGGAAAATCCTATGGACAGAGGAGCCTGGTAGGCTGCAGTCCATGGGGTCGCTAAGAGTGGGATACGACCGAGCAACTTCACTTTCACTTTTCACTTTCATGCATTGGAGAAGGAAATGGCAACCCACCCCAGTGCTCTTGCCTGGAGAATCCCAGGGACGGGGCAGCCTGGTGGGCTAATGTCTATGGGGTCACACAGAGTCGGACACGACTGAAGTGACTTAGCAGCAATTGCTTTACAGAATTTTGTTTTCTGTCAAACCTCAACATGAATCAGGCATTCAGTTCAGTTCAGTTCAGTCGCTCAGTCGTGTCCGACTCTCTGTGACCTCACGAATATAGCTATACATATAGCCCCTGCCTTTTGAACCTCCCTTCCATCTCCCGCCCCATCCCACCCCTCTAGGTTTATACAGAGCCTGTTTTGAGTTTCCTGAGCCATACAGCAAATTCCTGTTGGCTATCTATTTTATATATGGTAATGTAAATTTCCATGTTACTCTTTCTATACATCTCACCCTCTCCTCCCCTCTCCCCATGTCCATAAATCTATTTTCTATGTCTGTTTCTCCACGGTTGCCCTGTAAATGAATTCTTCAGTACCATCTTTCTAGATTCCGTATATATATGTTAGAATACGATATTTATCTTTCTCTTTCTGACTCACTTCACTGTAGAATAGGTTCTAGGTTCATCTACCTCATCAAAACGACTCAAATGCATCCCTTTTTATAGCTGAATAAGAGTTGACTCATTGGAAAAGACCCTGATGCTGGGAGGGGTTGCGAGCAGGAGGAGAAGGGGATGACAGAGGATGAGATGGCTGGATGGCATCACTGACTCAACGGACATGAGTTTGAGTGAACTCTGGGAGCTGGTGATGGACAGGGTGGTCTGAGTTTCTGTGATTCATGAGGTCGCAGAGTCAGACACGACTGTGTGACTGAACTGAACTGAATATTCCATTGTGTATATGTACCACAACTTCTTTATCCATTCATATGTTGATGGACATCTAGGTTGCTTCCATGTTCTAGCTATTGTAAATAGTGCTGCAATAAACATTGGGATACATGTGTCTTTTTCAATTTTGGTTTCCTCAGGGTATATGCCTAGGAATGCGATTGCTGGGTCATGTGGTGGTTTTATTCCTAGTTTTTAAGGAATCTCCATACCATCTTCTATAGTGGCTGTATCAGTTTACATTCCCAACAGTGAAAGAACGTTCCCTTTTCTCCATACTCTCTCCAGCATTTATTGTTTGTAGACTTCTTGATGATGGCCATTCTGACTGGAGTGAGGTGATATCTCATTGTACTTGATTTGCATTTCTCCAATAATGAACAATGTTGAGCATCTTTTCATGTGTTCGTTAGCCATCTGTATGTCTTCTTTGGGGAAATGTCTGTTTGGGTCTTTTTCCCACTTTTTGATTGGGTTGTTTGTTTTTCTGGTATTGAGTTGTATGAGCTGTTTATTTTAGAAATTAATCCTTTATCAGTTGTTTCATTTGTTATTATTTTCTCCCATTCTGAGGGTTGTCTTTTTACCTTGCTTATACTTTTCTTTGCTGTGCAAAAGCTTTTAAGTTTAATCAGCTCCCATCTGTATACTTTTGTTTGTTATTTCCATTACTCTAGGAGGTGGGTCATAGAGGATCTTGCTTTGATTTATTGAGTGTTCTGCCTATGTTTTCCTCTAAGAGTTTTATAGTTTCTGGTCTTACATTTAGTCTTTAATCCATTTTGCATTTATCCTTGTGCATGGTGTTAGGAAGTGTTCTAATTTCATTGTTTCACATGTAGCTGTCCAGTTTTCCCAGCACCATTTATTGAAGAGGCTGTCTTTGCACCATTGTATATTCTTGCCTCCTTTGTAAAAAACAAGGTACCCATAGGTGCATGAGTTTATTTCTGGGCTTTCTGTCTTGTTCCATTGGTCTGTATTTCTGTTTTTGTGCCAGTACCATACTGTCCTGATGACTGTAGCTTTGTAGTATAATCTGAAGTCAGGACGGTTGATTCCTCCAGCTCCATTCTTCTTTCTCAAGACTGCTTTGGCTATTCTGGGTCTTCTGTGTTTCCATATGAATTGTGAAATTTTTTGTTCTAGCTCTGTGAAAAATGCCATTGGAAATTTAATAGGGATTGCATTGAATCTATTTCTACCATTTTATCTTCCAGCTCACTAATTCATTCTTCTGCTTCAGATATTCTGCTGTTGATTCCTTCTAGAGTATTTATAATTTTAATAATTATGTTGCTTATCTCTATATGTTTATTCTTTAATTCTTCTAGATCTTTGTTAATTGATTCTTGCATTTTTCCCATTTTATCTTCAAAGTTTTTGATCATCTTTACTATCATTTTTCTGAATTATTTTTCAGGTAGTTTGCTTATTTCCTCTTCATTTACTTGGACTTCTGTGTTTCTAGTTTGTTCCTTCATTTGCATGGTATTTCTCTGCCTTTTCATTACTCTTTTTTTTAACTTATTGTATTTGAGGTCTCCTTTTCCCAGGCTTCAGGGTTGAATTCTTCCTTCCTTTTGGTTTCTCTCTTCCTAAGGTTGGTCCAGTGGTTTAAGCTTCCTATGGGATGAGATTTGTGCTGAATTTTTATTTGTTTTTCCTCTGATGGGCAAGGTTGAGTGAGGTGGTAATCCTATCTGCTGATGATTGGGTTTGTATTTTTGTTTTGTCTTGCACAGGGTGCTACTGGTGGTTGGGTGATGCTGGTTTTGTATTGAAGTGGTTCCTTTGTGTGAGTTCTCACTATTTGATTCTCCCTAGGGTTAGTTCTCTAGTAATCTAGGGTCTTGGAGTCAGTGCTCTCATTCCAAAGGCTCAGGGGTTTATCTCTCGTCAGGAATGAAGATTTCACAAGTGGTTTGTTATGGAATTAAGTGAGATTAAAACAAATATCCAAAAACAAGAAACCAAAGATGAACCCCAGAATAAGGGCAGTTCCAAAATCAGGCAAATAATTAAAATAATGGAATATACACAAATACACCCATGCTGTTGCTGCTGCTGCTGCTAAGTCATTTCAGTTGTGTTCCACTCTGTGCAATCCCATAGCCCACCAGGCTCCCCCGTCCCTGGGATTCTCCAGGCAAGAACACTGGAGTGGGTTGCCATTTCCTTCTCCAATGCGCGAAAGTGAAAAGTGAAAGTGAAAGTGAAGTCGCTCAGTTGTATCCGACTCTTTGCAACCCCATGGACTGCAGCCTACCAGGCTCCTCCATCCACGGGATTTTCCAGGCAAGAGTACCGGAGTGCGGTGCCATCGCCTTCTCCAATACCCCCATGAGCAAAGTCAAAACAGTCCAACAAAAATAGAGTACAGTAGATTGACCTGGCAAACAAAGGAAATCAAAAATTATATTTACCAATTAAGAATGAAACTAATTAAAGCACAAACTGGAAAACAAAACTAAAGCAAGGTGCCAAGTGGGAAATAAAGCAATGAAAGCAAAACTAACAAATATGTTCAGAGGAAAGGAAAGAAAGAAAGAATAGATATGCAAAGTTAAATTGAGGTAGATGAAAAAGATTTTCATACATTAAAGATTAACTGCAAGGGGAAAAGAACAGTAGGGAAGGCAAACAAAAGAATAAATGTAGAAAAAATATAATAGGTTTAAAAATTAAGAATTAAAATTATAAAAAATAGAAAAGAAAAAATGGAAGAAGAAAGGAAAAAAGGAAAAGGAAAGTTTGGCAGTTCCACAGAACTGCCAAAGCCCAGTGTAGAGACAGAGGTTTATAACAATAAAAAATGTGACTGAGGGGAAAAAAAAACTCAAAAGCTTAATTGGATTTCATATTACCAATAAAATCAACAACAGAGGGGGGATAAAGGAAAAAAAAAATCCAAAAGACTCTGCAGAATAAGTCAAACAATAAGAATAATAAATGTTTTTACTGAGTCACTGCTGTCAAGAGTCCTTTCCCACACTGGGAGTCATAGTCCACCTTACCTCCCTGGGATGCCCTCCAACACTGCTGATCTCTGGACCTGCTGTGGGGGCAACTCTAATCTGTTCCTATTCCTGTGTGTTCTTGCCTTCAGTGTCCACAGTTATCAGCATTAGTGCATTTTCTTTTGTGGGAGCTCTCAATGGCTTTTTATATATTCCAAAGACACAGAGGGTGTCTAGTTGACTGTGTGATTTTAATCTGCAGCTTGTACAGCTGGTGGGAAGGTTTTCAGTCTTCTTCCTTAGCCATACTGCCCCTGAGTTTCAACTGTGGTTTTATTTCCTCCTCTGCATGTGCGTCGCCCACTGGGGTGTGCTCCTGAGGCTGCCCTGGAGGACTTGGGTTTGCCCCTGTGAGGGCCAGGTGTGGAGGTGGTGCAGCTGCTTGGGTCACAGGGGTTCTGGCAGCACCAGGTACTCAGGGGAAGGGCAGCAGGCTAGGGCAGCAGGAAATATAGTGCTCTCGAAGGGTATGGCAATCAGTGTTGGCCAATAAGCTCCAGTATTCTTGCCTGGAGAACCCCTCTCCCTGACAGAGAAGCCTGGCAGGCCACAGTCTTCAGGGTTGCAAAGAGTCGGCCACAATCGAAGCAACCCTGCGTGCATAGACGGAAGACTCTTTTTGCCTGTGGCAGCTGGGCCCCAGTGAGTTGAGCGTGAAAGTGGCACAGCTGCTTGGCTTACGGGGACCCTGGTGGCGCCAACTGTGCAGGGACGTGGACTGCCTTCAGCGCAGGAGTTATGGCCCTGTCAGTCTTTGTTCCAGCCTCTTGTAGCTGGAGATCAGCCCTCTTTGGCCAGCCTTGCTCTGCAGCTCTCCTGTTCAGGCACTTACAGGGCTCCCTTGCCTGGGGTCCTTCTCTGTTGTTCGGTGCATCAGGCACATAGAGGAGCCCCCTGGCTGGGACCCTACTCTGTAGATTGGAGCAGCAGGCACTTAAAGGGGCACCCTGGGTGGGGTCCTACTCTGTAGTTTAGTGCCTCAGGCACTTGCTGGGCCAGCCTCTCCATTGTTCAGCTGCCAATGCTGGCCTGTGTAGGGAGAGAGGCTATGGTGATGGCTCCACCCCCTATGCTGGACTCTGGTATCGCCTTGCTTCCATGGCTGCTGGGCTTTCCTACACAGGCATTTCCCCCCACAATCTCTTCCCTCACATCCCCCCGATCTGTCTTTTCACAGTCAACAGCAGCTCTCACCCTGGGATTGCTCCACAATCCCTAAACTCCAGCTCCTAGCCGCTGCACCTTCCAGGGGACCAGCGTTCCTGTCTGGGGTATACATGGCTGCATCAAGGACTGTCTGATTTCTCATTCCATTAGGGTGGCACAGATCAGTTGTTTCATTCTCAGCCTAAAATGTTTTTCCTCTGCCTCAGACAATTGCCCTTATGTGGGGATCGGACCCCTGCTTCAGTTCCCCAACTTGTCGAGAGCAGGTCCAGTTCCACTAACACTCCTATTTTTCCCCCTGATTCCTTCATCCTACCAACGGACGTGGTTCTATATATTCTTTTCCACTGGTCAGGTACTCCTGTTCACTCTCAAGTGGTATTCTGCATGCATTTCTGTATCTGAAGGTGTATTCCTGATGTATCCATGGAGAGAGATGTATTCCAGGTCCACGTACTCCTCTGCTATCTTGTTCTCCCCGCTAACTTGCATTTTAAAGAATATCTCATTGGATTTATAGGCACTTCACGGGCCACTTAGGGACTCAAAGAGTTATGTTCCATCTGAGTTTCTACCTAAAGTTTGCCAAAGGTCAAAACAGCAAATCAGTCAGCTCACAGATGTCTCATCATGTGCTTAATGTGGTGGTGTTTTCCCCAGATCTGAAAGCGAAAAGTGGGGCAGAGGTTCTCCAGATTCCCCTCTCTGTCCAACCAGCCCATTTCACACCTGCATTTCCATTACTGCCTAGACCCTGCAGGCCACCAAGTGCATTGGACATTGGCCAGGAGTCAAGAATTAGCAACTGCCAGAGCATCCTCTACAAACAGGAAATGTAAGAATTTAGGGATAGTTATCAACACTGCCCCAGCCCACCCCCAGCTGAGGGGAGATACCTGTATGGGCAAGCTGTCCGCAGGGTCCTAGGCTAGAAGCCTAAGAACAGCGTCTTCACCTGGTGAATGGAGACAGATACATCAATATACATACCTGTTTAGCTTGCAGCCTAGCCAATCCATGGAAGGAAGGAGCAGAGATCACGCGACTCTAGGAAGGCACCTGGCTGGTTGGGAGGAGAGCAAGAGGGAGATGTAATTCTCACTGCACTGACCCTTTGTGCCTTTTGAAATGTGAACCAGGTGTAAGGATCAGCTCTCCTCCATGATCAAGACCATGTGAAGTGTGTGGAGAGCTTCCTGCCAGCTGTAACACTCTCCCTTAGATTTCAGGGTGAGGTTGAAATGTTTCCTTCTCTGGGTCATCCTTCTCAATCCTCCCAGGCAAAACCGCTTTCTTCTCGGTGCACCTGTCACTTGTGTTACACTGCCTGGACAAGAATGCTGTAGCCTGACTCACTGACATGTGAGCCCTCGAGGTTGGGACAGGATGTTGTTTATTCCTCTGACTCTTATAGGAACATTTGCAGTATTTGCTGAACACACCATCCCACCCTTTTTCCCAGTTTGAGGCCCCTGCAGATGCTGGTTTTCACCTGTATAAAGATGAGCAGAGATGAAGGGATCTTCATTCTGGGATTTCCCCCAAAGAAACTTCTCTCTTTATCCCTTGGGTAAACAGAATTGCCTAATACAATCTTCTGCTTGTAATGAAAGGTACACCCAGTCCACTTTTGATATGCCTTCTGTGCTGTTCCAATACACTAGGTGCTAACTACATATGGACACTGATTATTGAAATGTCGATAGCATGACTGAGGAATTAACATTTTAAATTATTTCGTTTAAATAAACGTAAATGTAAACAGCCACATCTGGATAGTAGCTACCATATTGGACAGCTCCTTTCAAGAGCCTTCTTCCTTGAAGGGACAGCCTTACCAGCTGAACAAGACAACCCTGAAGCATGTCTTGATTTTGAAACAATTAATTGAGAGCAAGGTCCACAAGTACCTGTTCCTACAGTAAAAATTCAGTTTATTCATCTGTTTATGACACAGTACTCGAGAGGCAAAGTGTTTCACATCATAGATTTCACTTCCAAATCCTTGGAATGTTCATTTCTTTGGCTATAAAGAGGGACTAGCCGGGAAAGCCAGGTAATGCATAGGAAACTAAACTAACAAAAGAGCGGGTGGGGTGGGCAGTGCTAATGTCATCCTCCCAGGGATGGGCACAGGGGCTGTTAGCCGCAAGCTGACTATGGAGAACTGTTAGCTGGAGCACAGGGCAGCCGTCCTGGGTGCTTGGGCTGTCACAGCGGTTCAGTCATCCCCACCACACAGGTACAGCAACGCTTTCTGGTAGTCGCCCTTGGTGTCTTGCTACAAATGGCCGAGAGAAAAAGAAATTCTAGGTCAGGAGACAGATCCAAATTCTGCAGGAACAGAGAAGCAGGCCCACAGCACATGGAGGCCCTGTGGGACCTGCCCAGACGCCCCCACACCATCAGAGGATCCTCAGAGAGTGGTCCAGGGGGATTACTGCCACAAGCGTAGAAAACAGGGGGTTCTGGGGATTAACATGGTACGTGACCAGAGGACAGAATCTGGTCTGCTCCTCCTGCTCTGAGGTCCTGCAGACACCACCCTCTTTCTCCCCGGCCTGGATCCTTCCAGAGAAGACACACGAGGCCCCTTCCTGTCTCCCTGTGTTGTTTTGTGGACTTTTAACATCATGTGGGAAGAAGCTGATAGATTAAGGAAATAATTACTTAGAGTCTAAATGGCCCCAGAATTTTAAACATATGCCCTATGAACCTAGTTGTAGTGAACTCAGCTCTGAATTCATCCTTGGTGACCACTGACATGCCTTTGACATTTTCAGGATCTTTCAGAAAAAGGGGTTTGCAACATACGTCTGAACTAAACACAGTGGGAGGGACCACAGTGACTACAATCAGTGCTTATAAAAGGATGCTCCATTCCTCCAAAACAGGGACAGGCTAAACCAGGGGAAGAGACGGGGGTTCTGAGTGAGGAAATGTTGCCCAGGCTTATCACAGAGGAGTTTCAAGAAATGCAAATATAATAAAACGCAGTTTGAGTTGACTGAAGTCTTTTCAGGATGTTAGCAAGCCTTACAGGATCACTGTCATGAACACCATCACTGTAGAATAGGTGTGGGAAATATAAAATATTTGCCTGATTCTTTAACTTTCCAGGACACGTTGTAATAGCACTTTGAGAATAAACCCCTGATATTTGATGAGTAGCATCTCTTCTCTGGGGAGTTAGGAAACAGAAAACCACCATTTTGCCATTGTTCTGACAGACACCCGCCTGGGACCCCCAGCCCTCTGATGGCCAGGTGGGGCCTTACCTGAATGTAGTAGTACAGGGACTTGCCGTACTTTTTCTTGAATTCAGATCTAATTTTCAACATGTCCACTTCACTGCGCGAGACCATGATTCTAATCAGGACCTTGTCGCGAGTGCCCTTGCCCTGAAAATCAAATTCATACTTCAAGTTACAATTCACTGACAATGTTAATCATTAAAAAGGAGTCTAGCGGGGACTTGGTGATCCAGTGGGTGAGACGCCAAGTTCCCAACGCAGGGGGCAGGGGTTCAATCCCTCATTGGGGAACTAAGATCCTGCCTGCTGTACAGAAAAAAAATAATAGTAATAAAAAAAGTCTAGTCGGTTCTCTTGCACACGGAACTGACCTAGGTTCTTGATGCTGCCCTAAGGGATTACAATGATAACAGTGAAACTGCTCCCTAAAGAACAATGAGCATCTTGGAATTCCAAACACACCAGTGGCACAAACCCCTCCAACCATGCATTTAACAAATGTGAACTGGGCACTAACTACTGCAAGGCTCAGAGTTAAAGCATGTGAGTTCACCCACGTAACACAAAGCTTCTGGCTCTGGGGGCTTGGGGAGCACATGTAACCATGTTCACCACAGCTCTGTGCCATCATGAATGGTACAAACAATAAGGACCACTGAGTTTACTTCCAGAATCTTACACCAGAGCACAGGTCACATGTGACATGGAACCTAAGGGGAAAGGGAAGAGAGGCCGTGTGGATAAGAGGGTGGTCCAGGAAGGGGCAGCGAGGGCTCAGAAGCCGGAAAGCATGAGGCACATGTGACAAGTGGGAAAGGGGGCGGGACTGTGGGAAGAGATGGCCACTGAAGGGAGAACCACAGGGCTGGCTTTGGACTCATACAGACCCAAGTGCAAGTCCGGCTATGCAACCTCAAGCAAGCCGAAAGCTTCCCAAGCTCCATTCTCCTCCTCTAGAAAGAAGATGGTCACACAAGCCCCACAGGTCTTTCAGTAATGATTTACGATGAGGTCAGCCGTGCAACGCCTACGGCACAGTGGTTGCTCAATAGCCTCTCTCTTGATTGCCCATCCTCACTATGGGGCACTGGGGGGAATCACTGAGAAAGCTGAGCAGGAATCTAACGTGATCACCATCTGGCATTTTCTGTCCCGTGGCACTGTTTTCTGCCTGTCCACAAAAATGCACTGAAGTAGCTGCGAAGACGGAGAACCACTGGACTGCGGGCTTCCCTCTGACAGGTGCCAGCACGGCTGACCAGCGCAGCCACCTAGACAATGGGGCCTCTCCCACCACCC